>OZ022245.1:18664913-18759913 GCA_963978895.1 Erpobdella octoculata
GACTTTAGTAACTGATGGCAAAGAACTTTCGGCTTGTGTTGTTGACGGATCTGTTCGTCCCATCCTTTATTCACATTCGGTAGCTAAGAGTGCCTTGGAGTTGAATAGTACTTTAAATGATGACGTTTCTGGTTTTTCTTCTTGGAGTGAAGATCTCATCTCGGCTTGTCTTGCAAGTGATAACACACGGGATAATGACACGACCTCTAACGAAACATTGATGAACAGTGTCGATGAGGATTTGTCGTGTCGGGACAAGTCTCCTGTTTCCACCTGTTGTGGGACTCATTGTGCCCAGGATGTCAGTGATACATCTAGTAAAACCTCAACAGAAGAACCTAATAAATTCGCATTGTCTGATGTTGCAACACGATGCATTCCTGATTCTTTTTTGAATACTAACTCTTTCATCTCGGGTGAACATGGGACGGATTGCACACAAAGTAATGACATGATCGTGGATCAAACATTATCGGACGAGGACGAATTTGTGATGTGTAGCAATGAACCTGTTGATCCACTCCCTTCTGTTTATTGTGTGACTGATGGCGCCCATGGCATCAACAGTGACCTCAGTGGAAATCCTGAAGGGGACCAATGTGAATTCCCGCCGGGAGATGACAAACCCGTTGAATTGCCTATTCTACTTTATAGTGGTAATATAACAATAAGAAGAAAAAAATAAAATAACATGTTCATGTTTGTAATTTTACATTGTATTCTTCTATAAGCAAATTACGACCATAGCAATATTCTTGTACATACTATTTTATTTTTAAATTATTTGAACTTTCTTAATACATATTTTTATTATTTTTATCTCAGTTCCTTTTACGATATTCTAATATCTAGGGTAGGTACGCTCTACCTGGTTTTATTGTTTATTTCATTGTATCGTTTCTTGCGTCGACGTTTGGTTCAAATTTTAAATGGGCTCTGAGGATGACAATTTTAGTCGAAACGGTCCGTTAGCCCGAGCTGAATCAAAGAATGTATGTAGTTTGAAAAATTTAGAATGTCTGTCTAAAAAAATAATAAACGCAAAATGGTCTATTGTCTTTAATAGTGCGTGCCTGAAAGAAAATATATATATATATATGTGTGTTTGTATATATACATATATATCTGTTGTTTATATATATGTATATATATATATATATATATATATATATATATATATATATATATATATATATATATATATATATATACATATATATATATATATATATATATATATATATATATATATATATATATATATATATATATATATATGTTGATTATTTATATGTTTATATGAGAAGCCCTTTCATATTTTGTAACCTCAGGCGTTAGTTCAGTGAAGTTAGGGAAGTAGAATTAGCCGGTTCGTGAGATCTAAATTTAGAATTTTAGAGAATAGACTCTGTAGTTAAGCAAAATATCTAATAGAATCAAAAGAGTTGTCAGAATCAAGAAATTTCTGAAACGTGAGATATAATTAGATTGAGTCAGCGCGAAAAAAGTACTAAGCCGGAATTATAATTCGAGAAATATTGTGCTATAAATAACTTCAAGCTATAACGTTACGAATTGCTAGAAAGCATACTCGTCTACGTTTACAAGTATTTACTCTAAAAATAAAATACGTGATTTACCAATTTTTGAATATTTGGTTTCTGTTATGACCCGATAAACAACGACGTTAGTTATATTTCGAATATAGTTTATTTAACCATAAAAAACGATACAGCGCTCAGCCATCAACAACGAGAGAGAAACTCAAAAAAAGGACGTTAATGGAAGGAAAACAAAGATATTAATATCCACAACCGTAGATATTAATATTAACTGTCAATTATAAAAATATATAATTAATACAATTAAATGTCTCCATAACACCTCCCCCTCCTAAACAAGATAAGTTTTCTTGGAAGCATTCATTTCCAATCTTCGAGGAGGTCGACGTGTTCTTTTAGGCCTCACATTTGGAACCTGGTCTGTCGAGATGATTTGACGATTGTCCTCGTTAACTGAAACGTCAACCGAAATGGCACTGTTAGAAGAATCGGTCGTCTTCAGGGATGGCTTGATTGGTGGGAGAAGAGGGATGTCGAAAACATCAGATATAACCACTAGAGCTTCTTCTGATACCCGTTTTCGCAACTGATTGCAGTGTCGCCGCATCACTCTTCTTCCAACTTCAACGTCATAAACAGATTTTCCCAAACGTCGGACGATTCTACCGGGAGTCCATTCTGGCTGATTCGGATTGTCGTATGTCCGCACATAGACAGCATCTTGTTCTGTAAACTCTCTTTTACAAGAACCGGGTTTCTCGATCTTTTCATCTTGATGATGGAATTTATTCAGTTGGAGGTCTGTCAAAGGAATTCGTAATTGTCTGCCTAGGAGTAGCTCTGCAGGTGTTTTCAGTTCTTCTGATGATGGTAGAGGTGTTGTCCTATACGTCAGCAAGAACTTTTGCAGCACGTCAGCCGTCGCACCCTCTCCCTGCAATTTTCTAAGAGCCCGCTTGAACGTATCAACGAAACGTTCTGCTTGTCCGTTGCAGTGAGGCTGATATGGCGGTGATCTTACATGGTTGATGCCATGACTTTGGCAGTACTCCTCAAACTCCTTTGAAACAAATTGTGTTCCATTGTCCGACACTAACATCTTTGGGTATCCATGCTGTGAAAAAATTTTACCCAACTCTTTGATTGTAGCAGTTGTCGTCGTTGTCCTCATTTGGACAATTTCAGGCCACTTGGAGAAGGCATCCACAACCACAAGGAACATCATTCCTTCCATTGGACCGGCATAGTCTATATGGATCCTCTCCCATGCGCAATCTGGTGTCGGCCATGGTGACAATTCATTTTTGACAGGCATCTTTGCAGCCATCTGACAGGAGCTGCAAAGCCTTACTCTGTCTTCAATATCCCTGTCGATACCTTGCCAATAAACATACCTCCGAGCGAGCATCTTCATCCTGGTGGCTCCTGGGTGTCCTTCGTGCAGCATTTTCAGAACTTGGTTCTTCAATATTGCTGGTATCACTGCGCGAGATCCCATGAAGAGTACACCATTACAAACAGACATGTTTGTAGCACGGCTGTGGTAGGCGTGTAGGAGCGATCCTGACTGAAATCTCGGCCATCGTCCTGTTCTGACGGCTTCCACAACCAACTTTAGCTCGGAGTCTTCTTCGGTCATCCTACGAATTTCCTCCTTAGTGACAGGCAAGTGTCGGATAACATCACTCTGAACTGCGTTGACATCCATTTCAATCTTTGCGATAACGATGTCATCATCTTCCTGCAGTTTTCTTGAAGTGATAAGACGGGATAGTGCATCGGCTTGTCCAAAGTGGGTAGATCGTCTGTACTCGATGTTGAAGTCGTAAGCAAGCAAGACGAGTTCCCATCGTTGTAGTCGATTTGCTGAGTGAGCAGATACACCAACCTTTGATCCAAAAATAGATAGTAAGGGCTTGTGATCTGTCAGCAGCATGAAGCGTCTGCCATAAACATAGCGGTGGAATTTTCTCACTGCGAATACCAAGGCAAGAGCTTCCTTCTCTATCTGTCCGTAGTTCTTCTCAGCCTTTGTGAGAGCTCTACTGGCGTGTGCAATTGCTTTTTCCATGCCGTTTGGAAAACGATGGGAGATCACAGCTCCGATTCCATATTCACACGCGTCCGCAGCAACGACAATGTCCAGTTCAGGGTCGTAGTGCGTCAACAACAGATCTGACTGCAGCACTTTCTTTAGCTTTCTTAAAACTTCCTGGTGCTCTGCAGTCCATTCAAATGTGTCCTTCCTTTCGAGATCGTCCAAAGGGCCCCTCATTGATCGCATCTCTGGTACAAAGGACGAATAATAGCTTATCATGCCTAAGAATGATTTTAACTGCTTTGCATCCTTAGGCTCTGGCATTTCAACAATCGCTTGAATTTTCTCGGGGTCTGGTCGACGGCCATCTCTTGAAACAATGTGCCCCAAAAACTTGATTTCTTCTTTAGCAAATGAACACTTTTCCATTCGTACACGAAATCCACTCTCAGCGATTTTCTTGAACAAAGCTTTAACATTTCGATTGTGTTCATCCAGCGTAGATCCGGTCACTATGACATCATCTAGATATGCTGCACAACCTTCCAGTCCTGTGATCATTCGATCCATAGCTTCTTGAAAAATGCCAGGTGCGCATTTGACTCCAAAAGGCAATCGCTGGTACTGGAACAAACCTTTGTGTGTATTAATTGTGACCAGTTCCTTCGAGTCGTCTTCAACTTCCATCTGCAAGTATGCGTCAGCGAAGTCAATCTGAGTGAACCATGCGCCTTGGTTCAGACGAGCAAAGATTTCATCGGGCACAGGTAGCGGGTGTCGGTGCATTTCCAGTGCATCGTTGAGTCCTGTTTTGAAGTCTGCACATATCCTGACTGCTCCATTTTTCTTGGCAACCACAACAATCGGGGCGGCCCAGTTGCTGTAGTCAACCTTCTTCAGAACTCCCTGCTGCACCAAACGCTCCAGCTCCACGTTAACTGCTTCTTCCCGAGCAAACGGAATCTTTCTCTGTCGGCAGAAGATTGGACGTGTTCCCTGCTTGACGAACAATTGAGCTTTTGTTTGACATTTTCCCAATTCTTCCTTGAAAACATCTGGAAAACATTCACTCAAACTGCTGGCAAGATGTTCCCCTTCCTCCTTTGGCTTCTGCTCAATTTTGCAGCAGATGGCGTTGAATGCTTTTTGAAGAGGAGGAAGTTGGTTCATCCATTCGATGCCTAACAATTGCTCGACTTTGTCAGCCACGTAGCAGCGACCGTGACCTGAATGTCCTCCACAGGTGAACTTTACATCAAATTGTCCCAGGACCTCAATCGGACTTCCATTTGCAGCTCCCAGTGTCGTCGTTGACCTCTCCAAGGCAGGTGAACCGATTTGTTCCCATGTTTCCTTGTTGATGAGTGTGACGTCGGCACCAGAATCTAACTGCATTCTAACCTGAGTGTCACCAAAATTAACCTCAGTGTACCTCCGATTGGCAACCACATTACCAACAATCTTCTTAATTGCTTTATTTTTTCTCTGTTGAGCTTTTGGCTGATTTTTCGGACAATCTTTTCTAAAATGTTCTGGCGAACCACAGATGAAACAATTACCTTTGGTAGAAGATCGGGGGATATCCTTGCTAGGGAACCCAGGTCGAGGCTTCTTCCTGTTCATTTGTTTTACTGCATTAACATTTTGTACATTGTCGATGACGTCCGAATCTATTTTCAAACTCGTTACAAATTCGCATTCTTTAACAAGGTCAGCTAACGTGCACTCCTCTTGAGTCTCCAGTTTCCTCAACAACCTTGTTCGGATGTCAGCATGTCGAGCTCCTTGCAGTGCCGAAACAAAAACAAGACATTTAAAATGTTCTTTTGACATTTGTTCGACTTGAGCCAGTGCCGTCATTCTATTTATTGTTGAACCTAGCTTGCTGTACCCAAGATCACCAATTACCAACCTGAACATGTCGAACCTTCTCCTGAAAACCGAGACCTTGTCCCCAAACAGCGACTCCAAAATTTCCTTGGTTTCGTCGTAGGTCAGATCTTTTGTTGTTTTCGGCAAGATGTGGTCGGTGAAACTCCCGTACGATTGCAAGTCCAACTTCGACACGAGTGCTTGCGTTTTATCTGGGTCGGATAACTCGGTACCATGGCTGATCATAACTGCTTCGAAACGATCAATCCACTTTGAGAATGTCCTACCGGACTCGGGGTCATGGCTGAATTCCGAAATTTGTCTCATCAACTCTGGTACCAAATCTGGTTTGTTTCTAACCATTGAAACTGGACCACTTGATTGAAACTTCATCGACCGAATGAGTTCTGCAAAAACCTCTTCGCGTTTGCGATTGTCTTCGAGAATTTGCGTACGCATCTCCTCCTCACGTTTGCGGTTTTCTTCATCTCGGCGTCGGTTTTCTTCGTCTCGGCGTCGGTTTTCCTCCAAAAACGTAGCCATGAGTGAATAAAACTTTTCTTCAGCCATTTCAAATCCTCGTCGCCAAAATGTTATGACCCGATAAACAACGACGTTAGTTATATCTCGAATATAGTTTATTTAACCATAAAAAACGATACAGCGCTCAGCCATCAACAACGAGAGAGAAACTCAAAAAAAGGACGTTAATGGAAGGAAAACAAAGATATTAATATCCACAACCGTAGATATTAATATTAACTGTCAATTATACAAATATATAATTAATACAATTAAATGTCTCCATAACAGTTTCCAGGACCTCAAATGTGGGGTTAAAAAAAGAAAAACTAAAAATGTAGAAGTTTTAAAACAAATGTTTTTCTAAAACAAGGCATATCTCAAAAACCGAAAATGAAAAAGTTTTGAAATTGGTATCTATATTCTTCTTAAAAAATAAAAAAAACACGTGTGTCACCATTTTAAAAAATTTAGTTTTCAGGACCTCAAATGTGGGGTGGAAAATAGGGTTATTTGTTTTTTTTTAGAATAACTGCTACTCAAAAACTGTAAATGCTACCACCTGTCAAAATTAGTATTTAGTACCTACTTAAAAAATATACGTATTTTATCAATTTTTGATACTTTGGTTTCCAGGACCTCAAATGTGGGGTGGAAATAAGAATTTAATTAAAAACTAAAATTGTTAAAGTTTTGCAATTTAGTACCGAGATTATTTTTACAAAATAACAAATTACGTTTTATTAATTTTTGAAAGTTTGGTTTCCAGAACTTCAAATGTGTAGGGGAAATAGGGTTAATTGTTTGTAAAACAACTGCGACTCTAAAACTAAAATTACTACAGATATACAAATTAATAACTAGATACTACTTAGAAGATAAAGTTACAAATGTTTTACCAATTTTTTAAGCCGGACCGGGTCTAAAAAATCCGTGTAGGGCACTGTGGAGTAGAGTGCTGCACGGACCGGGCCAGGTCGTGATTTTAGGTTCTATAGACCGGATGGGACAAACCTAAAAACAAGGTGGGACGTGCAGAGATTTTTTCCCAAGTATATAGAAAATTTAGGCCTGTAAAAACGGGCCAGGCCCTAATTAGACTGGCCGTTCCGGGCCTGAAATTTTGGCTTATAAAGCGGGCCGGGCCAAGTTGTCGACGGACCGGACCGAGTAGGGCCGTAAAGTATTGCCCCGTGCAGTACGCTACTCTGGATGCGTATTCTCCTTTTCAAGCGAGCGAAGCCGCGACGGGAATGCTAGTCTATTATATATTGCTTATTTTCATATAAAACAACCATTACGCTGAATCTTGGTAATTATTTAGGACCTATGGTGACTTGTACATAAACAACTTATTACAGTCGCTAGATGGCAGGAATTAATTTAATTTGATTAATTTTAATTGATTTAAGGCATAATTCAAGTCGGAAACGTTAAATTTTTCTGAAAATTTTAGAGCTCTTAAAAGTGGGTAAATATTTGTTTGATCACCACAGACAAATAAACAAACAGAGAGAAAGTAAAGTTAAACAACTATAGGAAAAAACGAGTTTTTCAACACAAACTTTGATTTTAAATACACTCGATTTAGAAATACGAAAGATGTTCAAATTTAGTTTGTTTTTTTTTAAGTTTTCCAGTATGTAAAATTTGGCTTACGAAGTAAATTGAATTTGAATATATTTTTTATAAAATGCCTGTAGCTGCAAAATAAAATCATTCATTATTTTTTTATCAGCTTTACATAAAAATTTAATTTATTTATAATATTTGTTTTACAAAAACATGCACACTTTTTCACAGCAAGTTTCACAAATTCAATTCATATAATGGTAGTGTAAATTTTCATTGCAGATTTAATTTTTATCCCCGCTGCTAAATAATCACCAAATTCCCGAAATACCACAAATGAACCTCAGCGCCTCAGCAGATATTAGTTTTATGCTGCTTTCTGTCCAAGTGATGAAATCAGAAATTCTTATAAGTCTAGTTGCAACCCAGAAACATAAATCCAACACATTTTTATCAAGTGCATTATCGCTGACATTTCTTGATATTTTAAAACTCTTAAGTTAAAATCTATATATATATATATATATATATATATATATATATATAAATGAATGTTTGAATATATGTATGTATGTATGTATGTATATAGGTATGTTATTTATGCATTGCTACACCATTCATTCGATCGCATTGAAATTTGCACGCAACCTTGAGAGTCAAGGGGAATCAAATATAAAGAAAAAAATTTGAAATCCGTCACAAAATTAGCGGAGCGGAGCGGGTGAGCAAGCGGGAACTATATATATATATATATATATATATATATATATATATATATATATATATATATATATATATATATATATATATATATATATATATATATATATATATATATATATATATATATATATATATATATATATATATATATATATATATATATATATATATATATATATGTGTGTGTGTGTGTGTGTGTGTGTGTGTGTGTGTGTGTGTGTGTTTGTGTGTGTGTGTGTGTGTAGTGTACCGGTATTTTATGCACGTCCACGCACACGAGGTAATTACAGGTGAGCGCTCCTTAGCTTGCTAGGCTCGCGCTCCTTCACTTGTTTGGCGCGCGCTAGCTAGTGGCTAGCTTAAAAACCTTTGCTCTCGAATGTTCTCGTCTCCTTTTTCTTCGTTGTTCTCGTGGTTCACCATATTGCTACTTTAATCAAGAATTTAAACTTTGCTTTATTTTCATTTCTCGCCATTGTTTGTTTTTGTCTATTGTCGTCGGTCAATTAAATAAAGTTATTTCAAACCGCCTTCAAACTGTGTTGAGTTGGTACTACAAAGTATATCGAAATAACGTAGCCAGCGACTACAATTGGTGACCCCGACGTTTCTTTCTCCAACGTGAAGAATTCTGAAGTCCAGTGAAAGGCTCACCACAAGGTGACCCCAACTTCCGACGACGTCAGTTTTCTTTCCCCGACGTTCTTCAACACCGACGGCTGCAGCTTTCGACGTTTTCAGCCTGCGAAGTCTTTAGCTTTGACGTTCTTGACCACCGGTGTTTGCAGTCTTCACCGTTTTGAACCTCCGACGTCTACAACCCGAGGACTACAGCTCGAAGAATTTTTCTATCGACTGACCCATCGTCAAAATGGCATCAGCTTCAACGCAACCTCTGGCCGTCACCACAACTCCCACAATTGCTGCCGTCTCAGTAAAAGCTCCTCCTTTCATACCGTCAAACTCTGCTACGTGGTTTGTGATCCTTGAGGCGCAGTTGAACATCGCCGGCATCACGTAATCTGCCACAAGATTCTACCACGCGTTAGCAAATCTTCCAGTAGAGACAGTGAGCAACCTCGACGACGTAATCTTGCAGGCCGCCGATTACGACCAACTCAAAGACGCCGTCAAGAGGTTCCACGAGACCAGTAGAGGAGAGCTCTTTGAATCCTTCTTACAAGAAACCCCCTTCACCGGCAAGCCTTCACACTTCCTTCTTCAAATGACAAAGGTGGCAAAGAAAGTTGGCGTGGAAGACGACATGGTGCGTCATCGTTTCCAACAAGTTCTTCCACCCAGCCTCGCACCTGTCATCGCGTCACAGAAAAAACTGGGACTGGACGACCTCGGACGACTTGCCGACGAACTCCTCCCATTGCTTAAGTGCCAAACTACATCCTTCGTGAGTGAACCTGCATCGATGAAATCAAACGACCGATTTTTGGGTAATAATAATAATGCTGAGCGTAACTCGTTTGTTAATAATAAGGTGGTGCGTAAATCATTTGAACCCGCTTTTTCAAATACATTAGTTCCGTTTTCTGCTAATCAACGGCCTAAGGTTTGCCGAAGTCATATTTTTATGGGGCAAAAGCACGCTCATGTCGCCACTGGTGTCAGTGGCCAGATAAATCTGGTATTAAAGTACCTCAGTCGCGTGACGCAACCCCTGCAAGCTCGAGAAGTAATTCTCCTGTGCAATCTTTAAATGTCTAAGCGCTCCAGCATCTGCGGCATCTGGTGGCGCCCTACAATTGTTGGCCGCTTTTCGCATTCAAAATTTTTCAGTTGAATTTTTAATTGATACGGGTTCATCAGTATCTTTAATCCCACTATCAGTATCAAAAGCACTTTCATGTTTATTGTCATCTTCATCGATTCTTTGGAAAGCTGCTGATGGTCGCTCTATTGCTGTGCATGGACAAACTCATTTAACGCTTAGAAATTCATCATTGCGCAGGTCATTTATTTGGGTTTTTGTCGTGGCTGACGTTGCAAAGCCAATTCTTGGTGCTGATTTTCTCTCTAAATTTCGCATTAGCGTAAATTGTTTTGAGCGTGCGATTGTTGATACTAACACAAATTTTCATGCGCCGTGTATTTCTAAACTTGTGCGAGAGTATTCGGCATGTGGCATTAAAATTCCGGACAATCTTCCAGCGTTCGTACCCCCGCTATTTGATAAATACCCCACTTTGGTTATGCCTGGGCAAATAGATTATTCTGTTTGTGTTCATGGTTCTTCGACCCAGCATACAATTGATACGGGTTCTGCACGCCCTGTTTTTGCACGCGCGCGACAGCTACCCCCCAATAAATTTGAAATTGCGAAAAAGGAATTCAATTTCATGCTTGCAGCTGGTATTGTGCGCCCTTCGAAAAGTGATTGGGCATCCCCGCTGCATTTAGTGCAAAAGAAAGATGGTCAGTCGTGGCGACCTTGCGGTGATTTCCGACAATTGAACGCAATTACCAAAAAGGATAGCTACCCATTGCCGCACATAAATTCATGCATCGATCGCTTTCAAGGCAAGACCATTTACAGCAAGCTCGACGTTGTTAAAGCATATTTCCACATACCTATGGCTCCTGAGGATGCTAAAAAAACTGCAGTAATTACGCCGTTTGGTTTATTCGAATTCACGCGTATGCCATTCGGGCTCTGCAACGCACCGCAAACTTTTCAGCGTTTCATGGATTCTATTTTTCGCGATTTATCATTTGTTTTTGTATACATTGACGATATCCTAATTGCTTCGCAAAATTTAGATGAGCACAAAATTCACTTGGAAATTGTTATGAATCGTTTATGCGATAACAGGCTGCATGTTGCGTTGGAAAAGTGCGTTTTTGAGGTAGATAAGGTTGATTTTCTTTGTTATTCAGTTAGCTCAAAAGGTATTGTGCCCCTGGCGAATAAAGTTGAAACGATTAAACATTACAAAATTCCGATTGATTACGCTTCCTTGCGTCGTTTTCTTGGCATTGGGTTTTACCGATGCTTTATACCTTTGTTTGCTGACATAGCTGAACCCCTGTATCAACTTCTTGCATCGTGCAAAGGTAAAAATTTGAAATTATTATGGACGGATGATGCACGCCAAGCGTTCGAGAAATTGAAAGAGAATCTTACCCAAGCGATCCAGTTGAACTTCACTGATCCGAAGTCTGACACATTTCACCTCGTCACCGATGCGTCAAACTATGCCGTTGGAGCAGCCTTGCACCAGTCTGTCGGGAACGAACTTCGACCAGTGGCATTTTTCTCGAAACGTCTCTCTACACCTCAACGTTTCTACTCTGTGTTTGACCGCGAACTTTTAGCCGTCTACCTTGCAGTAGTTCACTTCAAACCAATTATTGAGGGTCGTACTGTTGCAGTTTTTACAGACCACAAACCCTTAGTGAATGCATTCTACAGTCAAACCCCACCGAAATCTGATCGCCAACAACGTCATCTGTCATATATCTCGGAATACGTCTGCTCAATTGAGTACATACGTGGTTCGGAAAATATCGTGGCAGATGCCCTCTCTCGTGTTGATACAGATGAAACTATTACATGTTCGCTAGACTTGATCCATCATACACCTGCTCGTTTGTTAAACAATCTAGTTTTAAATAAAGGTGATTTTGTATTCATTCGAACTGATCGCGTACGTCGCCCTCTTGAGTCACCTTATCAAGGTCCAGTTGAGGTTTTAGATTTGAATGATAAAATTGTAAAACTTAAGATGCCCGATGATGTAGTTTCGATTGTTTAACGTGATCGCATTAAATTGGCTCATATTCGAAAATATACAATTCGTCCAAGATCAGCGAATCAACCCTCGTACAGCATTGTACAGAAAAGCGATATTGAGCAGCAACAGTCATATATACGAGCGCAGCGTCGTGTTAGATTTGCAGTATGATTATCTCTTGTTTCTCTCTTGCATTGTTTTCGCTCGTTATTTCCTTGATTATTTCTGCGTATGATTTTTGTCGGTACTTTTCCCTTTTTTTTATGGCTCCGCCATCTGCTGGGGGACTATTGTAGTGTACCGGTATTTTATGCACGTCCACGCACACGAGGTAATTACAGGTGAGCGCTCCTTAGCTTGCTAGGCTCGCGCTCCTTCACTTGTTTGGCGCGCGCTAGCTAGTGGCTAGCTTAAAAACCTTTGCTCTCGAATGTTCTCGTCTCCTTCTTCTTCGTTGTTCTCGTGGTTCGCCATATTGCTACTTTAGTCAATAATTTAAACTTTGCTTTATTTTCATTTCTCGCTATTGTTGGCCCCGAGAAGAATTTTTTATTTTTGTCTATTGTTGTCGGTCAATTAAATAAAGTCATTTCAAACCGCCTTCAAACTGTGTTGAGTTGGTACTACAAAGTATATCGAAATAACGTAGTGAGCGACTACATGTGCGTATGTATGTGTGTATGTATGTATGTATATGTGCATGTATGTGTGTCTGTGTGTGTTTATGTATGTATGTATGTATGTATGTATGTGTTTTTTTTTACAATATTTCGGCACTAAATGTTCATTCAAAGTATGTATGTGTGTGTATGTATCTATGTATGTATGTATGTATGTATGTGTGTATGTATGTATGTATGTATGTATGTATGTATGTATGTATGTATGTATGTATGTATGTATGTATGTATGTATGTATGTATGTATGTATGTATGTATGTATGTATGTATGTATGTATGTATGTATGTATCTATGTATGTATGTATGTATGTATGTATGTATGTATGTATGTAAAATCGGATCTATGGGGGGGCAACTGAGAGCGAAAGAATGAGCGGGAAAGCGACAGGGAACGGATAACGAGCGGGAGCGCAAGCGGGAAGGAAACGGGAGCGAAAAAGAAACGCATTAGGTAAACCTCTAAAAACCCCGGGCAACGCCGGGTTCCGCCGCTAGTAAATTTTATCAATAAACATTTAAAAATAATTTCTACAAGTTGAAATTTTTACTGAAAGTTTCCAGAAATTGTCAACACTATTTATTATTCGTGTAATTCTCGTACTACCGACGATGTTTAGAACTTATACCCCATAATTGCAGAAATTGAGTTTGAAAGTTATTTTAAAACACGCATTGCTTTAAAAATCAAATTTAAAATACTTATTTACGCTGAAATATTTTTTTGCACCGGTCTGATCAAATAGTGCTTGATATTTCAAAAATTTCTTTTTTTTTGTTTAGGCGACCAGATACTGGAATGGAATGGACATTCATTAACAGGAAAAAGTCAAAATGAAATTGACAGAATTATGTCATATTCAAACGGGGAAATTGAGCTTGTTATTCGAGCTAGGTATATTGCATTTTATATGTTGTTATGTATAGTTATTGCAAACACCTAATTAACCACCTAAAAACAAAGCAAGTTTTGCAAAAGCGACGTCGTGATATAATATAAGTTTTAACTTTTTTGATAGTAAAGTAAAGTGGTTGTATTTTTCACATTTGATTAATAATGGTCGGAAACAGCGATAAAAATATGTATACTTGTCTGAGTATACTTATACACTTCTTTTTTATGCTTTTTATAATAAAGGTTTTAAAACGTCTTTTTTCTGTTACTCTTAGCCAAATTAATATATAACCAGCACTTCAGGCACGCTTCGCGCGCGAAGCGTGTGTGTTTTTACATATAAATAGTAAAGGTAGTCGCACTCAAATAGCACTTTAAGCTCAAAAACAACACCAATGCGCTTATATAGTAATAACTGTCTTTACACACGCTTTGCAAGCGAAGCATGTGACTATTTCAGCCAGAAGCAGATGATTTTTCACTTGAAAACGTATTGGAATGGTCTTCTATTTAATTGGATTATTATGGAAAAACTGCCTATATATATTTTCCAAAATCATCCAATCAAAGAGAAGACCTTTCCAAAACGTGTTTAGATGAAAAATCACCTGCTCCTGGCTAATTTGCCACTATAATAGCGCATTGGTGTTGTTTATTAGCTTTGAGTGCAATTTTAGTTTGACTAAGATAGTCAAACTAAAATTTATATGTAAAATTTATTTTACTATTAATATGTAAAAACTCACATGCTTCGCGCGCGAAGCGTTCGTCAAGTGCTGGTTCCGTATAATGTATTATGTCACCCGATTACCATCTGCAGGTCTGAAAAAACTCACGTTTATAGATTATGATACGCTGAACACGGTTTGTTAGGGCACGTTTTTGTTAAAATGTTTAAACAAAAAGTTATTATCCGCGAAAGTTCTACGCTTTGCGGATATATATAATGCATCGTACATCATCACTAAATATAAACAAGTTGAAAATAAACAAATCACGTAGTACGCCGGCGGGGTTTTCATAATTTTGGGATTACGTCATCACTCAATATAAACAAGTTGAAAATAAATAAATCAGAAGTAGACGGTTAGCGTTTTCCGTTCTCCGCCATTGAAGGTTGTTTTTTTTCGTAGGCGGATTTTTCAGATATCAGCCATTGAATGTTGGTTTTTAAGAGTGTTTATTAGTAGGCGTATCTTTCAGTATTTTTCATTATTACTTTTTTCGGCTTTTTTCGTTGGCGGTTTTTTTATTATCAGAGATTGAAATTTGTTTTTTTTTGTAGGTCGTTGCAATATCAGCCAATAAAGGTTGGTTTTTAAGAAGGCCGTCTAAAACTTTTGTAGGGGGTTTTGTCATAAACTGCTACTGAAGTTTTTTTTTCATAGGCGGGTTTTTCCAATGTCTGTCAATGAAAGTTTTTTTCGTAGGCGGTTTTTTTAATATCAACTATTTAAGGTTGCTTTTTTTAATATCAACTATTTAAGGTTGCTTTTTTGTAGGCGGTTTTATCAAATATCAGTCAATATAATTTGTTTTTTTTTCGTAGTTGGTTTTTCCCAACAAACAAATCGAGGGTGATTATCTAAATTATTAAAATAACCAAAGTCAAACGCTTCGGTCACAAAGCGTGCGTCAAGTGCTGGTTCCTAACAAAAAAGCGCAATGATGTATGTATTATGTATTATGTCACCCGATTAGCATCTACAGGTGTGAAAAAATTAACGTTGATAGACTATGAAACGCTGAACACGGTTTGTTAAGGCACTTTTTTGTTATAATGCTTAAATAAAAAGTTATTAGCCGCAAAAGTTTAATGCTTTGCGGATATATATAATGCATCGTACGTCATCTTTCATTATAAACAAGTTGAAAATACATAAATCACCAAAGTAGTAGTTGGCGGGTTTTTCTTAATTTTAAACAACTTTTAACTTATTATTAACGGCAATTTACTATTTTGCAATTATTAGTCCTCTAATATTATTTATTAATAATATTATTATTAACGAAAATTAACTTATTTCCTAATATTATTCCTATTATTGGAAAGTTCGACGCTTTGCGGATATATTTACTAAAATTATTTTTAATGACAATTTACTATTTTGCATTTATTATTCCTCTTATTTTAATTATGAATAAAATTATTATTTACGAAAATTAACTAATTCGCTAATATTATTCCTATTATTGGAAAATTCGATGCTTTGCGAATATATTTTGAGCATACGTCATAACTCAATATAAACAAATTGAAAATAAATAAATCAACGAAGTAGTACATTGGCGGGTTTTCCCAAAATCAGCCATTGAAGGTTGGTTTTTTTGTATACGCTTTTTAATTATCAGCCATTAAAGGTTAGGTTATTTCGTAGGGTTTTTTCACTATCACCCATTAAATGTTGTTTTTTTCGTAGGCTGTTTCTTTGGATAACATCCAATAAATATTGTGGTTTTCATAGGCGATTTTTTCCCTATCACCCAATAAATGTGGTTTTTTTCGTAGGCTGTTTTTTCCAATATCGCTCATTAAAGGTTTTTTTTCGTAGGCAGTTTTTCAAATGTCATTTAATCAAAGATAACACCATTCCAAAACGTTTTCAATTAAAAAATCATCTGCGACTGGCTGAAAAAATCCTCACGCTTCGCGCGCGAAGCTGTTTTCAGGCTGTTTTTACCGATACTTTCAATTAAATATTGTGTTTTTCGTAGGCTATTTTTCCCGATCATATTTAATAAATATTGTGTTTGTCGTAGTCGGTTTTTCCCCTTGCACACAATAAATGTGGTTTTTTCGTAGGCTATTTTTTCCAATATAGACCATTTAAGGTTTTTTTCGTAGGCAGTTTTTCCGAAATCATCCAATCAAATAGAAGACCATTCCAAAACGTTTTCAAATTAAAAATCATCTGCTACTGGCTGACATAGTCACATGCTTCGCTTGCGAAGCGTGCGTAAAGTTATTACTATATAAGCGCATTGGTGTTGTTTTTGAGCTTAGAGTGCGACTACCTTATTAATATGTAAAAACTCGCACGTTTCGCGCTCGCGCGCGCCAAGTGCTGGTTCCCAACTATAAAAGCTCAATGATGTATTATGTATTATGTCACCAGATTAGCATCTACAGGTCTGAAAAAATTCACGTTGATAGATTCTGAGACGCTGAACACGGTTTGTTAGGGCACTTTTTTGTTAAAATGTTTAATAAAAAGTTATTAGCCGCGAACGTTTAACGCTTTGCGGATATATATAATGCATCCAACGTCATCTTTCAAAATAAACAAGTTGAAAATGAATAAATTTTCGAAGTAGAAAGCCGGCGGTTTTTCCCAATTATAATAATATAAAAATATAAATTATTCCAATATTTTAATTATTAAGAATATTATCCCTACTATAAAAGCGCAATGATGTAGTATGTCACCCGATTAGCATCTGCAGGTCTGAAAAAACTCACGTTGATAGATTATGAGACGCTGAACACGGTTTGTTAGGGCACTTTTTTGTTAAATTGTTTAAATAAAAAGTTATTAGCCGCGAAAGTCTAACGCTTTGCGTATAAATATAGCATCGTTCGTCATCGCTAAATATAAACAAGTTGAAAATAAAGAAATCACCGAAGTAGTAGTCGGCGGGTTTTTATTTATTTAAATTATTATTAACGACAATTTACTATTTTGCAAATATTATTCCTCTTATTTTAATTATTATTAATAACGAAGATTAACTATTTTGCTAATATTATTTCTATTATTGGAAAGTTCGACGCTTTGCGGAAATATTTAATGAAATTATTATTAACGACATTTTTCTATTTTGTTATTATTATTCCTCTTATTTTAATTATTAATAATATCATTAATTACGAAAATTAACTAATTTGCTAATATTATTCCAATTATTGGAAAGTTGGACGCTTTGTGGCTTTTCGGATATATATAGCATCGTACGTCATCGCTAAATATAGACAAGTTGAAAATAAATAAATCACCGAAGTAGTAGTCGGCGGGTTTTTTATTTATATAAATTATTAATAACGAAGATTAACTATTTTGCTGATATTATTTCTATTATTGGAAAGTTCGACGCTTTGCGGAAATATTTAATGAAATCATTATTAACGACATTTTTCTATTTTGTTATTATTATTCCTCTTATTTTAATTATTAATAATATTATTAATTACGCAAATTAACTAATTTTCTAATATTATCCCTATTATATTGGAATACGCCATAACGCAATATAAACAAGTTGAAAATAAATAAATCACCGAAGTAGTAGTCGGCGGGTTTTTCGCAATTTTAAGAAGTTGTAAATTATTATTATTAACGACAATTTACTATTTTATAAAACGTGTTCATATGCAACTGGCTATAATAGTCACACGCTTCGCTTGCGAAGCGTGCGTAAAGTTATTACTATAATAGCGCATAGGTGTTGTTTTTGAGCCTAAAGTGCGATTTGACTGCGACTACCTTTACTATTAATATGTAAAAACTCACACGCTTCGCGCGCGAAGCGTGCGTCAACTGCTGGTTCTAACATAAAAGCGCAATGATGTATATTGTATTATGTATGTCACCCGATTACCATCTGCAGGTCTGAAAAAAATCACGTTGATAGATTATGAGACGCTCAACACAATTTGTTATGACACTTTATGTTAAAAATGTTTAAATGAGAAGTTATTAGCCGCGAAAGTTTAACGCTTTGCGGATATATATAATGCATCGTACGTCATCTTTCAATATAAACAAGTTGAAAATAAATAAATCTTCGATGTAGAAAGCCGGCGGGTTTTCCCCAATTATAATTATATAAAAATATAAATTATTCCAATATTTTAATTATTAATAATATTATTAATAAAGAAAATTAATTAATTATTCCTACTATTGGAATGTTCTACGCTTTGCGGATACATTTAATGAAATTATTATTAACGACATTTTACTATTTTGCTATTATTATAATTTTTTAATTATTAATAATATCATTATTTACGGAAATTAACTAATTTAGATTAATTTCCTATTATTGGAAAGTTCAAGCTTCGCGGATATATTTTGAGCATATGTCATAACTCAATATAAACAAGTTGAAAATAAATAAATCACCGGCGGCTTTCCCAATATCAGCCATTGAAGGTTGGGTTTTTTTTGTAGGCAGTTCATTTCATTATCAGACATTAAAGGTTGTGTTTTTTCGTAGGATGTTTTTCCAAATTTGCCCAATAAAAGTTTGTTTTTCGTAGGAGTTTTTTTTCTATTCAGTTCGTTTTTTTTAATAGGCTGTTTTTCCTATACCATTCAATAAATATTGTGTTTATCGTTGGCTGTTATTTCCAAAAACATCCAATATATATTGTGTTTTTCGTATTCGGTTTTTTTACTATCACACAATAAATGTGGTTTTTTTCGTAGGCTATTTTTCCAATATCGCCCATTTAAGGTTTTTTCCGTAGGCAGTTTTTCCAACATCATCTATTTAATTAGAAAACCATACCAAAACGTTTTGAAGTAAAAAATCATCTGCTACTGGCTGAAATAGTCACTTGCTTCGCTTCCGAAGCGTGCGTAAAGTTATTACTATATAAGCGCATTGGTGTTGTTTTTGAACTTGAGTGCTATTTGAGTGCGATTGCCTTAACTATTAATTTGTAAAAACTCACACGCTTCGCGAGCGAAGCGTGCGTCAAGTGCTGGTTAACAATATAAAAGCGCAATGATGTATGTATTATGTATTATGTCACCCGATTAGCATCTGCTGGTCTGAAAAAACACACGTTGATAGATTATGAGACGCTGAACACGGTTTGTTAGGGCACTTTTTTGTTAAAAAGTTTAAATAAAAAGTTATTAGCTGCGAAAGTTTAACGCTTTGCGGATATATATAATGCATCGCACGTCATCTTCAACATAAACAAGTTTGAAAATAAATAAATCATCGAAGTAGTAGTCGGCGGGTTTTCCCCAATTTTAAACAAGTTTTAAGTTATTATTAACTACAATTTACTATTTTGCAATTATTATTCCTCTTATTTTAATTATTATTATTATTAACGAAGATTTACTATTTTGCTAATATTATTCTTATTATTGGAAAGTTCTACGCTTTGCGGATATATTTAATGAAAACATTATTAACGAAATTTTACGATTATCCAATTATTATTCCTCTTATTTTAATTATTAATAATAATATTATTTATGAAAATTAACTAATTTGCTAATTTTATTCCTATTATTGGAAAGTCCGATGCTTTGCGGATACATTTAATGAAATTATTATTAACGAAATTTTACTATTTTTCAATTATTATTCTTCTTATTGTAATTTATTAATATTTTTATTATTTACGAAAATTAATTATTTTGCTAATAATATTCCTATTATTCGAAAGTTCGACGCTTTGCGGAAATATTTAATGAAATTATTATTAACGACATTTTTCTATTTATTATTCTTCTTATTTTAATTATTAATAATACTATTATTTACGAAACTAATTTGATAATAATATTCCTATATTTGGAAAGTTCGACGCTTTGCGGATATATTTTGAGCATACGTCATAACTCAATATAAACAAGTTGAAAATAAATATATCACCGGCGGGTTTTCCCAATATCAGCCATTGAAGGTTGGGTTTTTTGTAGGTGGATTTTTTCATTATCAGCCATTAAAGGTTGGGTTTTTACGTAGGATGTTTTTCCAATATTGCCCAATACAAGTTTTTTTTTCGTGGGCGTTTTTTTTCTATATTAGCTGTTACAGCTTGTTTTTTTGTAGGCTGTTTTTCCGATACCATTTATTAAATAATGTGTTTTTCGTAGGTTGTTATTTCCAAAAGCATCCAATATAAGTGTTTTTCGTAGGCGGCTTTTACACTATCACCTAATAAATATGGGTTTTTTCGTAGGTTGTTTTTTCCAATATCACCCATTAAAGGTTTTTTTTGTAGGCAGATTTTCTAAAGTCATCCAATCAAAGAGAAGACTATTCCAAAACGTGTTCAAGTGAAAAATCATTAGCTACTGGCTAAAATAGTCACACGCTTCGCTTTTACTATAATTGCGCATTGGTGTTGTTTTTGAGCTTAAAGTGCGATTTGAGTGCGACTACCTTTACAATTACTATTAATATGTAAAACTCACACGTTTTGCGCGCGAAGTGTGCGTCAAGTGCTGGTTCCCTACTATAAAAGCGCAATGATGTATTATGTATGTCACCCGATTAGCATCTGCAGGTCTGAAAAAACTCACGTTTATAGATTATGAGACGCTGAACACAATTTGTTAAGCCACTTTATGTTGAAAATTTTTAAATAAAAAGTTATTAGCCGCAAAAGTTCTACGCTTTGCGGATATATATAATGAATCGTACGTCATCTTTCAATATAAACAAGTTAAAAATAAATAAATCTTCGAAGTAGAAAGTTGGAGGGTTTTCCCCAATTACAATTAAATAAAAATAAAAATTCCAATGTTTTAATTATTAATAATATTATTAATAACGAAAATTAACTAATTAGCTAATATTATTCCTATTATTGGAAAGTACTACGCTTTGCGGATACATTTAATGAAATTATTATTAACGACATTTTACTATTTTGCATTTATTATTCCTCTTATTTTAATTATTAATAATATTATTATTTACGAAAATTAACTAATTTAGATTAAATTATTATTAACGACATTTTTCTATTTTTAATTATTATTCCTCTTATTTTAATTATTAATAATATTATTAATTACGAATTTATTATTAATAATATTATTAATTACGAAAATTAACTAATTTGCTAATATTATTCCTATTATTGGAATACGCCATAACTCAATATAAACAAGTTGAAAATAAATAAATCACCGATGTAGTAGTCGGCGGGTTTTTCCCAATTTTAAACAAGTTGTAAATTATTATTTTTAACGACAATTTACTATTTTATAAAACGTGTTCATATGCAACTGGCTTCGCTTGCAAAGCGTGCGTAAATTATTAATATAATAGTTAATAGCGCATTGGTGTTGTTTTTGAGCTTGGCTTAGAGTGCGATTTGAGTGCGACTAATTTTATTAATAATATAAAAACTCACACGAGCGCGAAGCGTGCGTCAAGTGCTGGTTCCTAACATAAAAGCGCAATGATGTAATATGTATTATGTTTGTATTATGTCACCCGATTAGCATCTGCAGGTCTGAAAAAAACTCACGTTGATAGATTATGAGACGCTGAACACGGTTTGTTAGGGCACTTTTTTGTTAAAATGTTTAAATAAAAAGTTATTAGCCGCGAAGGTTTAACGCTTTGCGGATATATATAATGCATCGTACGTTATCGCTGAATATAAACAAGTTGAAAAATAATTCACCGAAGTAGTAAACGGCGGGTTTTCTCCAATTTTAAACAAGTTATAAATTTTTATCAACGACAATTTACTATTTTGCAATTATTATTCCTCTTATTTTAATTATTATTATTAACGAAGATTAACTGTTTTTCTAATAATATTCCGATTATTGGAAAGTTCGTCGCTTTGCGGATATATTTAATGAAATTATTATTAACGAAGATTAACTATTTTGCTAATATTATTCCTATTATTGGAAAGTTCGACGCTTTGCGGATATATTTAATAAAAATAATATTAACGACATTTTTCTATTTTTTAATTATTATTCCTCTTTTTTTATTATTAATAATATTATTATTTAGGAATAATAACTAATTTGCTAGTAATATTCCTATTATTGGAAAGGTGGTTTTATTCGTAGGCGGTTTTTCAGTATCAGCCATTAAAGGTTGTTTTTTCGTAGGCGGTTTTTTCAAATTTAACCATTCAAAGAGAAGACCATTCCAAAACGTTTCCAAGTGAAAAATCATCTGCGACTATTCTAGAATACTCGCACGCTTCGCGCGCGAAGCGTGCGTCAAGTGCTGGTTCCTAACATAAAAGCGCAATGATGTAATATGTATGTATTATGTATTATGTCACCCGATTAGCATCTGCAGGTCTGAAAAAACTCACGTTGATAGATTATAAGACGCTGAACACGGTTTGTTAGGGCACTTTTTTGTTAAAATGTTTAAATAAAAAGTTATTAGCCGCGAAAGTTTAACGCTTTGCGGATATATATAATGCATCGAACGTCATCGCTGAATATAAACAAGTTGAAAATAAATAAATCACCGAAGTAGTAGTCGGCGGGTTTTCCCCACATTGAGCGTACGTAATCAAACAATATAATTAATATTAACAACAATTCACTAATTTACAATTAATATTCCTCTTAATTAAATTATTAATATTATTATTATTAAAGAAAATTAACTAATTTGCTAATATTATTCCTATTATTGGAAAGTTCTACGCTTTGCGGATACATTTAATGAAATTATTATTAACGACATTTTACTATTTTGCAATTATTATTCCTTTTATTTTAATTATTAAGATTATTATTATATACGAAAATTAACTTATTTGATAATATTATTCCTATTATTGGAAAGTTCGACGCTTTGCGGATACATTTATTGAAATTATTATTAACGACATTATTTATTTTAATAGATTATATATAATAATTTATATATTAAATAAAAAGTTTAACGCTTTGCGAATATAATTTGAGCATACGTCATAACTCATTATAAACAAGTTGAAAATAAATAAATCACCGAAGTAGTACATCGGCGGGTTTTCCCAATATCAGCCATTGAAGATTGGGTTTTTTGTAGGCGTATTTTTTCATTATCAGCCATTAAAAGATGGGTTGTTTCTTAGGCTTTTTTTTCACTATCACCCAAAATATGTTGTTCATTTCGTAGGCGTTTTTTCAATATCACCCAATAAATGTTGTTTTTTTCGTAGGCTGTTCCTACTATAAAAGCGCAATGATGTAATATGTATGTATTATGTATTATGTCACACGATTAGCATCTGCAGGTCTGAAAAAACTCACGTTGATAGATTATGAGTTGCTGAACACGGTTTGTTAGGGCACTTTTTTGCTAAAATGTTTAAATAAAAAGTTATTAGCCGCGAAAGTTCTACGCTATATATATAATGCAGCGTACGTCATCTTTCAATATAAACAAGTTGAAAATAATAAATCAACGAAGTAGTAGTCGGCGGGTTTTCCCAATTTTAAAAAAGCTGTAAACTATTATTAACGACATTTTACTATTTTGCAATTATTATTACTTTTATTTTAATTATTATTAATAACGAAGATTAACTATTTAGCTAATATTATTCCTCTTATTGGAAAGTTCGAAGCTTTGTAGATACATCTAAATAAATATATATATTTAATGAAAATATTATTAACGACATTTTACTATTTTGCAATTATTATTCCTCTTATTTTAATTATTAATAATAATATTATTTACGAAAATAACTAATTTGCTAATATTATTCCTATTATTGTAAAGTTCGACGCTTTGTAGATATGTTTAATGAAATTATTATTAACGACATTATTTATTTTAATACATTATATATAATATAATAATATATTAAATATATCTACAAAGCGTCGAACTTTACAATAATAGGAATAATATTAGCAAATTAGTTATTTCGTAAATAATATTATTATTAATAATTAAAATAAGAGGAATAATAATTGCAAAATAGTAAAATGTCGTTAATAATATTTTGCAATTATTATTCCTCTTATTTTAATTATTAATAATAATATTATTTACGAAAATAACTAATTTGCTAATATTATTCCTATTATTGTAAAGTTCGACGCTTTGTAGATATATTTAATGAAATTATTATTAACGACATTATTTATTTTAATACATTATATATAATATAATAATATATTAAATAAAAAGTTATTATCCTCGAAAGTTTAACGCTTTGCGAATATAATTTGAGCATACGTCATACCTCATTATAAACAAGTTGAAAATAAATAAATCACCGAAGTAGTACATCGGCAGGTTTTCCCAATATCATCTAATGACATTTTGTGTTTATTTGGTCAGCGGGTTTTATCAATTTTAGCCATTGAAGTCGGCGGGTTCTTCCCAATTTTATACAAGTTGTAAATTATTATTAACGACAATTTACTATTTTGCAATTATTATTCCTCTTATTTTAATTATTAATAATATTACTATTAACGAAAATTAACTAATTTGCTAATATTATTCCTATTATTGGAAAGTTCGACGCTTTGCGGATATATTTAATGAAATTATTATTAACGACATTTTACTATTTTACAATTATTATTCCTCTTATTTTAATTAATAATAATATTACTATTTACGAAGATTAACTATTTTTAACTAATCCGCTTTGCGGATATATTTAGTGAAATTATTATTAAGATAAGATAACGTTTATTATAGTGGTTTAGAAGACTTTACGCCTATAGACAACCATTTGCTAATATTATTCGACATTTTTCTATTTTGCAATTATTATTCCTCTTATTGTGATTATTAATAATATTATTATTTAAGAAAATTAACTAATTTGCTAATTTTATTCCTATTATTGGAAAGTACGACGCTTTGCGGATATATTTTGAGCATACGTCATAACTCAATATAAACACGTTGAAAATAAATAATTCACCGGCGGGTTTTCCCAATATCAGCCATTGAAGGTTGAGTTTTTTTGTAGGCAGATTTTCTACAATCATCCAATCAAAGAGACGACCATTCCTAAACGTTTTCAAGTGAACAATCATCAGCTACTGCCAAAAATAGTCACACGCTTCGCTTGCGAAGCGTGCTTAAAGTTATTACTATATTAGCGCATTGGTGTTGTTTTTGTGCTTATAGTGCTATTAAAGTGCGACTACTTTTACTATTAATATGTAAAAACTCACACGCTTCGCGCGCGAAGCGTGCGTCAAGTGCTGGTTCCTAACATAAAAGCGCAATGATGTATGTATTATGTCACCCGATTAGCATCTGCAGGTCTGAAAAAACTCACGTTGATAGATTATGAAACGCTGATCACGGTTTGTTAGGGTATATTTTAGTTAAAATGTTTAAATAAAAAGTTATTAGCTGCAAAGGTTTAACGCTTTGCGGATATATATAAAGATTCGTACGTCATCGCGAATATAAACAAGTTGAAAATAAACAAATCACCGAAGTACGCCGGAGGTTTTCCCATATTTGAGCAAACGTCATCAAACAATATAAACAATTTGAAAATTAATATTAACAACAATTTACTGATATGCAATTATTATTCCTCTTATTTTATATATTAATAATATTATTAATAACAAAAATTAACTAATTTGCTAATATTATTCCTGGTATTGAAAAGTTCGACGCTTTGCGGATATATAAAAAACATCCTACGTCATCGCTGAATATAAACAAGTTGAATATAAACAATTCACCGAAGTAGTAGTCGGCGGGTTTTTTCCAATTTTGAGCATACGTCATAACTCAATATAAACAAGTTGAAAATAAATAAATCACTGAAGTAGTACATCGGTGTGTTTTCCCAATATAAGCCATTAAAGGTTGGGGTTTTTCGTAGGCTCATTTTTGTGTGAGTGTTTGTGTGTGTCCAAAAAATACTCAATCTGCTCACGACCCATTTTCTCCACAGACAATTTACGCGACCTAAGTGTCATTGTCGACAGTGAACTCAACTTAAAAGCTCATATCAAACAAATCATTCAGAAGGCCTGTGTTAGAACACGCTTAATCCTCAAATGCTTTTGTTCAAGGGACAAGCGAATATTGACCAAAGCGTATGGCACATATGTTTGTCCAATTCTTGAATATTGTTCTCCGGTCTAGAGCCCACATAACAAGCAGTTTATAACAAAGATTGAGCGAGTTCAAAGATTTTTCACAAGTGCCATACCAGGATTACGAACTCTACCTTATATGATAAGACTTCAAAAACTTGGTTTAAAGACACTGGAACATCGACGACTTATCCACGATTTATGCCTTTGTCACAAAAATACTATATAGTTTCACTCACTGCATCATCCATGAATCCCCTAATTTCCTGCTGTCACACACTCGTGGTCACACCCTTCGTCTACGCCAAGAAAAATGCTCCACTACTCACAGGCTCCATTTCTTCACCAGCCGGGTCGTGAAACCTTGGAACTCCTTAGCTCCACACATTGTTAACTAAACAACTCAAAGTCATTTTAAGTCCCGCGTTTCTGATGCCAATTTGAAGAAGTTTCTGATAATTTAATTGAATTATATATATTTCATCTATGCATGATGGTTAAATCATTTTGCCATTCCTAACTAATGCTGATCACTTTAATGTTTTCGTTCACCAATTTGTGTTAGTTGTCATTTGTGACCTTCTTTTTGGTTAAACAAATAAATAAATAAATAAATAATAACATATTTGGGTAGCAAGTTATTTTTGATGCATTTTTTTTATAAAACAACACAGCATATTTCGCAGAAACCAACTTGTTAAAACTTTTTTCAAGCTCCCTGAAAAAACTTCGAATTCGAGGACTTGCAAACAACTGACCGCTATTCATGTTATATAACAACCAAATTATACAACAAAATCAAAGTTATAATCCAATATATAAAATCACCGACGCGTTTCGGCGTTACTCTCCATTATCAAGGTTCGAATGTCAACAAAAGAAAAGAAAGAAGACCGCCACCGAAAGACGCTGGTTATTCTACTGGGCATCTGGCCAAAAGAAATAAACTGAAAACACCAAATTCAATAAACCTAAAAATAACTCCAATAATCAGTAATTTATATTAAGTTTTGTTAACCAAAATATATTAATGTTATTAACATATCAATAATATATAAGCAATAATCAATAACATAGTAATTTATAATATATAAACTATTATTTTTTCTTCTTTCGCGTTGTTATGTTGATGTTGCCCACAAGATGTGGGAACATCTCTCGGACAGACCCCTCAATGTCACTTTGGACTTCGCCATTTTCTGAAACTCTCACCGGCACTGACATCTCGGGAACATACTCCAACACCTCCTCCAAAACTTCGTCCAGAACTCCGCTCGAATCACTCCGCTTGGACATGCCAGAAACAATATGTGTTATTTCAAGCGAGATTTCTTCTGGAAATTGTCTTGTTTCATCTCCCACCACTTAAGAACCGCTTTCTCGACAATCAATGTGAATTCGAAGTTTTTTCAGGGAGCTTGAAAAAAGTTTTAACAAGTTGGTTTCTGCTCTGTTGAATATAACTGCCAATTTTATATTGATTATTTTCTTAACATAAGATTCCAAATTGCGAATAACGATTTTGTTTTTTTAATAAAATTCTTTATTAATATTTGAAACGGGCTTACTGTGCAATTTTGGCTCGAAAGCCATCATCAGAGCCCTTTAAATAGAAAATAATTAAAATATTCAAAAACGGACGAATGTAAAAGTCGAACCGAAATTTGAATAATCGCGAAACGTATATACTTAAAACTATACGATTAGGAAACAAATATAATGCAAACCAATATAGTTTTGATAAAACTATCGGAGATAAAATAATGTGAGATAAGATTAAACTGAGGTATATAAAGAGCAGGAATACTACTGTAAAAACAGAAAACATGCATGCAGTGGAGTGAAATTGAGTTAGATAATGTTAAATGTTTTATATGGAATGAGAATCGGTTTTAGAAAGTATGTAAACTTACTAGAAATCGACTTCGAAAACGGCAGAGCAACAAGCAAAACGACAAACAAGGCAAGAAGTAGTTGTGTACGTTGTGGCCGGCAAATATATATATATATATATATATATATATATATATATATATATATATATATATATATATATATATATATATATATATATATATATATATAATAACTGCCCATTTTTTGTTTATTATTTTCTTAACGCAAGACTCCAATCTGCGGACAACGACTTTGTTTTTTGAATGAAATTCTTTATTGATTTTCATAACGGGCTTACGGCACAGTTTCGGCTCGAAAGCCATCATCAGAGCCCTTGAATATAAAATAATGCGAATATTCAAAAACGAACGAACTGAAATTAGAATAATGGTAAAACGTAATATATATATATACTAGCAGGGCCCGTAGCGGCTTCGCTCGCATGAAATTAAAGAGTTTCAACCGTGCATCCATAGTAGAGATCATTTTTTTAGGTCTCGGCTCGGCCCGTCGACAAATTAGCCCAGCCCGTTTTAAAAACCCAAACTCCTGGTCCGGCACAGCCCGTCTGAATTAGGCCCGGCCCATTTTTACAGGCCTAGAAGTTCTATATACTTGATGAAAAACTTCGGCCCGTCCCACCTTGACCTCAGGTTTGGCCCGGCCAAACTGAAGACCCTCAAATCACTAAAATATCTATATACTTGGTGAAAAACCTCGGCCCGTCCCACTTTGATTTAAGGTTTGGCCTGGCCCGTGTGAAGACTCTAAATTAACGGCTTGGCCCGGCCGATGATAAACTGGACTTAGCTGCTTTTAACCGGCACAAAACTTCAAAATACTAATTTTTACATTTGTAGCACTTACAGTTTGTGAGTAGCAGTTATTTTGAAATCAAATAACCTTTATTTCCACCCCGCATTTGAGGTCCTGGAAACCAAATTTTCAAAAAATGCTAAAACACGTATTGGAGTAGAAACTAAATACTAATTTTTACTTCTGTAGCATTAACAGTTTTTGAGTAGCAGCTACTTTAAAAACCAAATAACCCAAAAAATGATGAAACACGTATATCTTTTTTTTAGTAGATACTAAGTATTAATTTTTACATCTGTGGCAATTACGGTTGTTGAGTAGCAGTTACTTTAAAAACCAAATAACGCTATTTTCCACCCCACATTTGAAGTCCTGGAAACCAAATTTTCAAAAAATTGTGAAACCCGTATATCATTATTTTTAGAGTAGAAACTAAATACTAATTTTTACTTTTGTAGCATTAACAGTTTTTGAGTAGAAGCTACTTTAAAAACCAAATAAATAACCCAATTTTCCAACCCACATATTGAGGTCCGGGAAACCAAATTTGTAAAAAATGGTGAAACACGTATATCTTTATTTTTAGAAAAGAAACTAAATAATAATTTTGACATCTGTGGTATTTACTGTTTTTGAATAGCAGTTACTATAAAAGACAATTAGCCCTATTTTCCACCCCACATTTGAAGTCCTGGAAACCAAATTTTCAAAAATGCTAGAACACTTATTTCATCATTTTTGGAGTAGAAACTAAATACTAATTTTTGTTCCTGTAGCATTAACAGTTTTTGAGTAGAAGCTACTTTAAAAACCAAATGACCCAATTTTCCAACCCACATTTGAGGTCCGGGAAACCGAATTTTCAAAAAATGGTGAAACACGTATCTTTTTATTTTTCAAAAAGAATCTATGTACCAAATTTCAAAATCTCCTCATTTTTGGTTTTCGAGATATACATTGTTTTAGAAAAAAGTTTGTTTTCCAGTTTTTTCCCCTCAGGAGCAAAATTTTCAAAAATCCTTTCTTAGCGGATGTTTACGCTATAAAAGTAATATAAGTTCCAAATTTCACGTTCCTAGGATGAGGCGTTTGAGCTCGACGTTGATTATCAGTCAGTCAGTCAGTCAGGACATGTTCTTTTATATATATATATATATATATATATATATATATATATATATATATATATATATATATATATATATATACTAGCGCGGTTACCCGGCGTTGCCCGGGGTCTTTAGAGGTTTTTCTAATGTTTGTCTCTCTCGCTCCCGTTCCCTTCTCCACTTTCCCGTTTTCGTAACGTTCCCGGTCGCTTTTCCGCTCTCGGTCGTTTTCCAGCTCCCGGTCGCTTTCCCGCTCAGAAGTTCTGTTATCGATTTTCTCTCTTGCTCGCGTTTCCTTCCAAGCTTGCTCTCCCGATTCCAGTCGCTTTCCGCGTTCCCGGTCGCTTTCCGCGTTCCCGGTCGCTTTCCGCGTTCCCGGTCGCTTTCCCGTTCCCGGTAGCTTTCCCGTTCCCGGTCGCTTTCCCGTTCCCGGTCGCTTTCCCGTTCTCGGTCGCTTTCCCGTTCCCGGTCGCTTTCCCGTTCCCGGTCGCTTTCCCGTTCCCGCTTGCTCTCCCGTTCCCGGTCATGCTTGCTCTCCCATTCCCGGTTGCTCTCCCGTTCCCGTTCCCGCTCATTTTCTCTTTTACATTCTTTCATAACTTCTGTTAGCCTATAAAACGCAAAATAGATTTGCTAAGACTATATATATATATGAATGTTTGTGGGTTAGTTTGTCTATTATAGAAGCGGGAAAGCGACCCGGAACGGACCGTGAGCGGGAACAGAAAAGCAAGCGTGAGCGGGAATGGGAGAGCAAACGTGAGCGGGAACGGGGCAGCGACCGGGACGGGAAAACGACCGGGAGCGGGAAAGCGACCGGGAGCGGGAAAGCGACCGGGAGCGGGAAAGCGACCGAGAGCGGGAAAGCGACCGGGAGCGGGAAAGCGACCGGCAGTGGGAAAACGACCGAAAACGGGAAAGCTAACAGGAGTGGGAAAGCAGGTGGGAAAGGAAACGGGAGAGAAAGAGACAAACATTAGAAAAACCTCAAAAAACCTGGGCAACGCCGGGTATCTCCGCTAGTACATACATAAACACACACATACATGCACATACACATACATACATACACACATACATACGCACATACATATATATATAGTTCCCGCTCGCTCACCCGCTCCGCTCATTTTGTGACGGATTTCAAAAAAAAAAATTTTTATTTTTGATTTCCATTGACTCTCAAGGTTGTGTGAAAATTTCATTACGATCGGATGAATGGTGTAGCAATGCATAAAGGACATTAACATACATATATACATATATACAAACATTCATTTATATATATAGATATATATATATATATATATACTAGCTGGTTACCCGGCGTTGCCAGGGGATTTTAAAGGTTTTTTATCGTTTTTCTCTCTGGCTCCCGTTTTCTTAACCGCTTGCTCTCCCGTTCCAGGTCGCATTTCTGCTCACGGTCGCTTTTCCGGCCCGGTCTCTTTTACTTTTCCCGATCCCGGTTGCTTTTACGCTTTACCGCCACAGCTTGCTCTTCTTTTCGCTCTTCCGTTCCTCTATTAAATTTTAGAGCCTTCCCAATGTGGCTTAGATGGGCTGTAGCAGAATGCTGTGCACAGTGATCAAAATTGATCTGTTCTCTCGTTAACACTTTGTTGTTTGGTTTGCTCGTTTGGTTACGTCTGAACTTCCTCAATATTGGTTCCACTCTGCAAGTGTGATCTTCTGCTTATTACGATTGACTAAAGCTGAAAAAACAAATTTATTAGTTAACGCTGCAATAATGTTAAAATCCGACCGGGACGGGAAAACGACCGGGAGCGGGAAAGCGACCGGGAGCGGGAAAGCGACCGAGAGCGGGAAAGCGACCGGGAGCGGGAAAGCGACCGGCAGTGGGAAAACGACCGAAAACGGGAAAGCTAACAGGAGTGGGAAAGCAGGTGGGAAAGGAAACGGGAGAGAAAGAGACAAACATTAGAAAAACCTCAAAAAACCTGGGCAACGCCGGGTATCTCCGCTAGTACATACATAAACACACACACAGACACACATACATGCACATACACATACATACATACACACATACATACGCACATACATATATATATAGTTCCCGCTCGCTCACCCGCTCCGCTCCGCTCATTTTGTGACGGATTTCAAAAAAAAATTTTTTATTTTTGATTTCCATTGACTCTCAAGGTTGTGTGAAAATTTCATTACGATCGGATGAATGGTGTAGCAATGCATAAAGGACATTAACATACATATATACATATATACAAACATTCATTTATATATATAGATATATATATATATATATACTAGCTGGTTACCCGGCGTTGCCAGGGGATTTTAAAGGTTTTTTATCGTTTTTCTCTCTGGCTCCCGTTTTCTTAACCGCTTGCTTTCCCGTTCCAGGTCGCATTTCTGCTCACGGTCGCTTTTCCGGCCCGGTCTCTTTTACTTTTCCCGATCCCGGTTGCTTTTACGCTTTACCGCCACAGCTTGCTCTTCTTTTCGCTCTTCCGTTCCTCTATTAAATTTTAGAGCCTTCCCAATGTGGCTTAGATGGGCTGTAGCAGAATGCTGTGCACAGTGATCAAAATTGATCTGTTCTCTCGTTAACACTTTGTTGTTTGGTTTGCTCGTTTGGTTACGTCTGAACTTCCTCAATATTGGTTCCACTCTGCAAGTGTGATCTTCTGCTTATTACGATTGACTAAAGCTGAAAAAACAAATTTATTAGTTAACGCTGCAATAATGTTAAAATCCGCTCATATATCTCAACAAATTATATTTATTTTAAATACTTGTAAGATTATAATTGCTTACAATAGATTTATCACACAGCTAGTCTTAGTTTTTGAGTTGTTAATAGTTTTTAAGTGTCATGTCTACAGAAAGCATATAACGCTACATGTGGCATGTTAATAAATGTTGGCCCGTGGCTTTGAAAAATGTGATATAAAACACAGATTGAAATAAAACATGAAGTAATAATAATATTAAAAACCTTCAAAGCATTAACTTAATGAATTTTCAGAGAGTTTTCTGAGATCATCAATTAGGAACAATCGAAGAGTACCACTTTTATTTAGCAAATGATGCAATTATAAATTGAATGAAACAGCAGCAGATTGATAGGCTGGCTTGAGAACTTTGTTCATGAACACAAAAATACTGCACTTGCTTTCATTTCTTCCAAATTTCATGCACCTCATATATCAGTGAAACTTTTACAATAAATTGGTGTTGCATGTAAGATTTTCTTCAAAATGTAATTTTCTAATTTCCTCTGAAAAGTAAAAAATAAAATAAGACCGATAAATTAACTCATAATCTTATAGTCATAACTGCTCGTCAATAATAAATTAATACCAAATCGGCTAATGCCATCACATAAAAAAACACTTACCTGCCCAAAAAAATTTCTCATTTACTGATTTTGTTAAGTCTGGAACTCTTTTTGTGAAGCACAAAATGTCTCTAAAATTTAGAGTCTAAATTTCTAAATAGAAGAAATTCCACCTGCAATTTATTGATTAGTCCTGAAAACCAAAGTTATCTGGATTTAAAAGATATACTCACTCACAATAATATATACACAACAATAATAATTAGAAAATTAAATAATATAAGAATAGTTTTTAAATTACTTTGATTTCGAGAAACCGAGACGATAAACAGCGAATGTAAACAAAACATAGCTCTGATAAAATAGCGAAAATATTTAAAAAAAATAATTTTCTAAAACATTCAAAAACATTTGAACGATATACAGTAATTAAAAAAATAAATAAAAATAATAGTACTTTAGTACTTTTGATATAAGTAAAATAATACTCACTTTTGATTTTGAGAAATCGCGACAACCAACAACGGCGGAACGGAAGGCGACGGAAACCCTCAGCTTGTTAAGCCGCGATATAATTGCATAGACGAAAATATTTCTAAAAATTAATTTTCTAAAAACATTCAAAACAATTTTTTTAAATAAAAGAGATATTTGTTAGGTGGTAAATGTTTATTATGTAAAATTTGGTGCAAATCCCTTCATTGGTTTTGGCGTTATTAATGAACAGACGTTGCCTTTTTTATATATATATATATATATATATATATATATATATATATATATATATATATATATATATATATATATATATATATATATATATATATATATATATATATATATATATATATATATATATATATATATATATATATATATATATATATATATCAATAGGAATATATATATATATATATATATATATATATATATATATATATATATATATATATATATATATATATATTTTTCAAATAATTAGGAACAAGATGTTCTTTCAAACACGCTTTATTAAAGACTATGGCCCATTTCTTATTACAAACTTTTTCTATCAAACGTGAAACTTTTCAAAAATCGGAAATACCAAGACACTTTTGAACCAACTGGTATATATTTTTATTAATGTTATGGTCATGAGCTGACCTGCAGGTTTCGGCTTTATTAGCCATCATCAGAACTCATAAAACTAATTTACAGCTACAACGAAAATATATAAAGTGGTGTGGCGAGACATATCAGATATGTTTACACATCAATCGAGGTCAAAGTACAAAGAAGAGTAAAAGCAAATTATGAAAACCGCTAAGAAACAACCAAATTTTGCCTCGGAGTAAATAAATAAACAAAAAATAAACAAAAAATAAGAAAAAATAAAAAATTACATGTGCTAAAATATACAACCAAATTAAGTAGTAAAATATAACTATTAAAAGAAAATTACTAATAAAAGCAAAGAGGTAAAATAATAAAATAAGAATTTAAAGCTACAATTCAAAGATAATAGGATATCGATAAAATTGAGAGTTTAATTAAAAGTTGAAAATGATCAACGTCTACGTATAGTAATATTACAGTTATCGATCAAATGCGGACACATCGCACCAGTCCCATCACCATCACACAGGTCAGCAGTCTCGAGGCCTATATATATATATATATATATATATATATATATATATATATATATATATATATATATATATATTGTAACAAGTAATCATGTAAAATTACTGATTTTACGATCAGTTTCCTATTGATAAACGTTAAAGGATTCAGAACATTTATTAGGGACATTATTAAATAAAGAAAATGGTGAACACGAGGTACCTGAAGATTTGCGGCCTCTTTACAAAGCCGTTGCAACTATACCAGTTTCTACCAGTGAATGTGAACGAAATTTCAGTTCCATGAATGAGATTGTTTCACCACTTCGAACATCTTTAAACACTAAACTATGCGGCATTGTTGTTTATTAATAGCGTTGAGCCACCGTTCTCACGATTTAACGCACAAATTTATGTAAATACATGGCTGAGCAAGGTATGACATTTGGCTGACGACACTAACAGTCGTAAAAGCGAAAAAAAGAAGACGAAACTTACAAGTTATTGTGGGAATTACTGGATTAATTAATTTGAATAAGTTAATAAAACTATATTTATGTTCATTTATATATATATAAGCAATTTAAATTATTGATTTTGATTCTATTACATATATATGTATACGACATTCATTTACAGTTATTAATATTATTATGTTTTTTTTATTGTTGTGTTGTGATGTTCTATTTTTGTAATTGAAATTATATGCTTTTGACAAAAAATTGAAACTTCCAAACTTATTTCAATTTTTTTTTTAAATTTATTTTTTTAATCACATAATATCGACCTTCCAAAATTCAATTTATATTCTCAAATGAGTTAAATTAATTTAAATTCAAGCAATAACGGCGTAATGATGTAATAATTATGAAAGTGGATCATTTTGAATTTCCAAAAAAGTTTAAAAAAATTATATAAAACGGCATATTTATTTATTGAAGCATATAAAATTTTCACCGCTAATTTTCTTTTTTAATCGGCGTTCCGGTTCGTGAAGTTTTCCATTTCGAGCACAATATATATATATATATATATATATATATATGTCTCAACTTCAGACTCTTAACAACCACTGTTTTTTGGCGGTGGAAGTGGCGCAGATGGTAAGGTAGTTGGCATGATGCAAGGCGGTGTTGCCGATCCGACAGTCGTGGTTTCGAGTCTGAAGTTGAGACATTTATATTTGCGTTATTTCGTGGTGGATTGTAAGCCATCCAAGTTTCAGATATATGTGGCTCGTAAAAACATATCAACGCTATGTTTCCTTATAATATATATATATATATATATATATATATATATATATATATATATATATATATATATATATATATATATATATATATATATATATATATATATATATATATATATATATATATATATATATATATATATATATATATATATATATATATATATATATATATATATATATATATATATATATATATATATATATATATAATCAATGATCAATGATCAAATTTTGAATTCAGATTTAACAGTTGGTGTGACTTGGTGGCTTGCATTTGTTTGAATAATGCAGTTCCTATTGATGTTTACAAATAATTATCGTAAACAGTTAAAAAAAGTTGAAAAAAAATTTAAAAAGTTTTAGTTTGGGTTGAAATGGTAATGGTATACTTGTTTTCAGTAAAAGAATAATCATTAATATTACGTTATTTTACAATAGAACTAAAAATTTCATAAGTTTTGCATTTCATTTTTAGGTCACCATTTGAAAAAAATTAAACTTCCAGGGCCACCCCTAAATATTGTTCAAAAACAAAAAAAAGTTTTTGATGTTAATGAAACAATTTGAGGGGGTAAAAATTCGAGTTCTAAAGAAAATTAAGCTGAACGATTTCGCGAATCGTGTTAATTATTGAAAATGAACAAATAAAGAATATGTGGGATTACAGGTTTAATAACTAACAAAAACCTAATTATAAAGTGACTAGCGGGGTTACTTGTGCTTTTCCTATCATTTGATCTCTCGCCCTAGCTGAAAAAAGATATTTGGCCGGAAAAACTATTACCCAGCTGGTAAAAGTCCTGTTGTACTGCTTGGTGATAACACTGAAGTTATTACTTCTGATACAGACCCTAACCGATTGAAGATCAAAAAAGTTTTGTTGATCTTGAGACACCGACCCACGATCAATGTTCAGGATGATCGTTTCAATTGAATTTTACTGTTACAATATGGACGCGGTCAGACTGATCATATTGGGTCAGATAACACCACGTGCTACTCCAACAAACAAACTATCTTCCGATAATTCGAATACAAGTCTGCCTGCTTCAGTAACGTGTTATCGGCGTACAAGTGATGTACAAAACAATACTCGTGATGGATCCGTAGACTCTCATGCCTCGGATCTACCACTAACAAAAGTAAGTTGTATCTCTTCCATAAGCGACAGACCCGTCATCCTCTCTACAACTGAAGGCGAGTCTGATGTGGGTTTTCCACAACAGTCAGTTACGAACGACTCCACAAGCAAAGTCTAACCAGACACTGTGCAAACTGAAACGACTTTTTTTTAGCTTTTTTCAACGCTTCACAGATCACTGACGAATGTTCGATGCTTCTTGGTACTCCCGGCTCTCCCCCATTCTGAACACGTCTGTCGATGTAATTGTTTTGAATTACATAGCTTGTCAGTCTCCTAGCAAGGACTGCAAAAATTATCTTTGCCTAGACGTTTAACAATGAAATTGGGCAAAACTGATTACCGTCGAGTCTTTTTCTTTCGGAATAAAAATACCCTCTGCTCTTTGCCATTCGCTTTCAATTTTTTTTCCTCAAAAACCCATGGGTAGAAAATGTAATAATCTCAATACTTTTGGGCATTTTTTATAGATAAGACAGGTCACCCCATTAGGTCCAGGAGCAGATCTGTTGTTTTCTGTGGAAAAATTGACTTTCTTAAACGTATTCTGAGAAATTTTTGTGAGTGTTTCGTCAAACTTTTTTTTTGCAACTTATGAGACTTAGAAGTTTTAACAAAAATATTGAACATGACTTTTTTAGTTAGCTTGCAACTTCATTCTTTTTGTCTATATCCTGAAACATTATCTTTACTACTTTTGGAAAAGGAATCTCGTGAAGATCTGATCTTTCAGTTAATTTTTTGTCACTCAAGAGATCAATGCAAACGGGTTGATCATTACTTTACTGACTTGCAGAGTACCTGATTTTGAAGGATCGAGCAGGCTTTTACCATAACGGAATTGATCTCTAACAAACTGGAATCTTGCCTTTTTTTGTTCTTTTTTCTTTACTCGCAATCGGTCTGCTCGCAAGAGTGCACTGGTATCTCGTTGTCTGGAGCTTTCCTCCACTGTTGTCGAAGTCGTTTTTTCTTTTTTGAATCTATCGCCTTGAATTATGAGTTTTTTTTCTCAACTCTGTCCATGAGAAATTTTTCCTTTGAACCGAACATTTCTAAACACGTTGTTCACACGAATCATTGGAAGTTCTTTCATCTGCACATAAAATAAATATATGAAATATAATTATAAAAATAAATAAATATAAAATAAATTAATACTTTATTTTTTATCCTAATAATAACTAATCAATTTTTAATACATTTTTACCTCTCTTACTCATAATTGTTTTTACGAGCCACGTATATCAGAAACTTGGATTGCTAACAATCCACCACGAAATAACGCAAATAGAGCTGTTTCTCCATGTTATTTCATTGTTTTGTGTTTCTAGGATGTAATTCGCTTAAGACCGAACGTCTGGTTATAAAATTTTCGACTGGAGAGTGACCGTTTGGTGATGCAAAGAGGGTTCTGTAACTAAATAGAAAAGTTTTAAAGGATTCTTTGTAAGTTCCGTCATTTCTTAATTTAATCAAAGCTCTTTTGATCGCATGTTCTGCACAGTTTTTCGGGAAAACAGTTGAGGGGAATTGTGTGCCGTTGTCACTGACAGTTAGTTGTTTTCAAGTAACCCAAATTGTGCAAAGATCCGCTGGAGTGTATTTAACGGATTGGATGTGGTGCTGTTTGTCATTTGTCAATTATTATTTTTTGCCTTTGTGAGAATGCTTCTACTACTACTACTACGAGATACATATTTTCATGGAGCGGTCCAGCATTAATCAATGTGGATTCGGCTCTTTTGGCCATAAAAAATTTTTTTATCTCACATTTATTAGCAGTCATAAAACACTTTAGTGTGTTTTATGAGTGATTAGCTACTTGTTGGCATGAAGAACAGCATTGATAAAGATCAATGCTGCTCCAATGAACGTGTTCTCGGGCAATTATTTTCATTCGCTTGATATACGGGTGTCCTTTATGAAGAATTTGAAGTAATGAGGAATAAAACATTCGAAAGGTGTATTTTAAATCGTTTTTTAAGAGTTCGAGTTTTGGAGCAAATCGGTCAGGTCGGATCTAAAATAAATGGGTCGAGCTGGGTCACAAAAAACAAAAACAGGTTGGGTTGGGTTGAGTCTTCAAAATTGGACCCATGGACAACTCTGACCTCAAACAATGGAGGTGTGCAGAGCGCATAAAAATTTAGAGAAATAATAAAAAATATACATCGAGGAAACAATTAAAAAACAGCCCAATACACGAGCACGCGGGGCGCTTCAAAATCAATTTTGGCAAGTTTACCAGAAGGGGAAACATACATACATATATATATATATATATATATATATATATATATATATATATATATATATATATATATATATATATATATATATATATATATATATATATATATATATATATATATATATATATATATATATATTTATATCTATAAATGAATGTTTGTATGTATATATGTATTTATGTCCTTTATGCATTGCTACACCATTCATCCGATCGTAATGAAATTTTCACACGACCTTGAGAGTCAAGGGGAATCAAATATAGAGAAAAAATTTTTGAAATCCGTCACAAAATGAGCGGAGCGGAGCAGCGAGCGGGAACTATATATATATATATACTAGCGGGGTTACCCGGCGTTGCCCGGGGTTTTTAGAGGTTTCTCTAATGTTTGTCTCTCTCGCTCCCGTTTCCTTCTCCACTTTCCCGTTTTCGTCGCGTTCCCGGTCGCTTTTCCGCTCTCGGTCGTTTTCCAGCTCCCGGTCGCTTTTGCGCTCAGACGTTTTGTTATCGATTTTCTCTCTTGCTCGCGTTTCCTTCCAAACTTGCTCTCCCGCTTCCAGTCGCTTTCCGCGTTCCCGGTCGCTTTCCCGTTCCCGGTCGCTTTCCCGTTCCCGGTCGCTTTCCCGTTCCCGGTCGCTTTCCCGTTCCCGCTAACGCTTGCTCTCCCGTTCCCGGTCACGCTTGCTCTCCCATTCCCGGTCACGGTTGCTCTCCCGTTCCCGTTCACGCTCATTTTCTCTTTTCCATTCTTTCATAACTTATTTTAGCCTATAAAACGTAAAATAGATTTGCTAAGACTATATATATATATATGAATGTTTGTGGGTTAGTTTGTCTATTATAGAAACGGGAAAGCGACCCGGAACGGACAGCGAGCGGGAACGGAAAGCAAGCGTGAGCGGGAATGGGAGAGCAAACGTGTGCGGGAGATATATATATATATATATATATATATATATATATATATATATATATATATATATATATATATATATATATATATATATATATATATATATATATATATATATATATATATATATATATATATATATATATATATTATTCAAATAATTAGGTGTTAATTTTTGTCGATACAGGCTCGGTTAAATTTTATTGACCAAGTTTTTTTGCAAACTTTTTCTATTATATGAGATAGTTCGCGTAATTTAACTCGCCCACGAAGTTGTTCAAAGAACGCCCGATTATACAAATCTTTATTACTTTTTAAATCCTTTATATTATTTTCGATTGTCTTCCCGTCTGTCTTCCTGTCGGTCACAAACTTTGAGTCTCAAAATTAACTCACTTCCCGTTATCCGATCGAGCTGAAATTTGGCACATCGACTTGGGCTGCGAGACAATTGAATCTATCAAAATTTCAGTTTGATCGGATATTGTATAATTAAGTTTTTCAAAAAACACCAAATTTTAACGGATTTTTAATTTTTGAATTTGGCTCTGGGCTATAAAAGGAATTAGTAATTAAAAATCTAGGATCGTATATAAAGAATTTATAATAAAAACTTTGTTTTTATGGGTTAGTTTTTTAACTTGCAAGTTTCGGCTATTTTTTCAGCCATCTTCAGAAAAAGCAAAAGGCCGGGCGGTACAGGAACCGAACATAAACAAAGACGATTAAAAACAAATAATGGAATGTGGAAGTACGTAGATAAAAATAAAATATGACCAAAATAAAATGCGAGGGAAGGTATTAGTTAAGGCTAAAATCAAAGAAGCAAATATAAATTAAATTTAACATAAGAATTGTTGGTGTTAGTTTTCCGTCGATACAGGTGTTAGTTTTTCACCGATAAGAATTGTACATAAAAATTGAAAGCCTTAAATGTCGAAGTATACATAGATAGAAAGAAAATAAATAAATTAACTTAAGAGCAAAAATAAAACAAAGGGATGTATTAATTACCATTGAAATCATAAGAACAAATATAAAATAAATATGACCGAAAATAATACATAAACTAGAGTACCAAGAGCGAGAAAAATCTAAAATTAACGTCTACGTAATGTAATGTTTGGGTTATTAATTAAATGAGAAAAGAGGGTGTTATGGTCACCATTACTAGTCAAAGCAAACAAACGAGGAATGTACAAAGTTCGACTGGTAGGAATCATGGTGAGGGGCCGTCTCGGAGAAGAAGCACGTTCACTATGGCAGGTTCTAGGAAGTAAGTAGGATGGCGAAGGGGAGAAACCATGACCACAATTCTGGGAATGATATCTTTGGCGGGATACCATTGTATTTCCTGGTGACGAACTCTTAGTACAGAGTGCAGATCTAATACATTGTAAGGGACATTCATGTTTGTGCTCCACAGGGGGCACAGGGGGCACAGGGGCAACATTAGTTGGGTGAAAAGGCAAACGAAGACTGTATGGAGTATGCTGGCCTGGAATCGTGCTGACGGTCGGACGTAAACGAGAAGGACGTTCACTATGGTAGTTGTAAACACCAATTCGAAGAACTAAGAAAGATGGTGAAATTGAGCAACGGGGATCACAGTCGTGAGAACGAGGTCTTTGGCGGGAAACTTTCATAGTTTTTGGTGACATGCTAGTAGTGTAGAGGTCAGGTGCAATAGATTTTCTGGGACACACTGCTTCGTGGTCGATGGAGGATGAAGAAGCACAAGTAGGTAGATGAAAGAGAGAACCAGGACTGTACTGAGTTTCATTAGTTGGCATGGGGCGTCGTGGAGAAGAACGTTCGCTATGGTAGTTATTAGCAACAATTATAGGGTGTGAAATGGATGATGAAGAAGAAGAACCAAAATTATGGTCGTGAGAGCGAGATCTTTGGCGGGGAACCTTCACAGTCTCCGGTGACGAACTCTTAGTACAGAGTACAGATACACTAGATCGTATGGGACGTTCAGGTTTGTGACCGACGGAGGGCAAAGAAACGACGGCAAGTGAAGAGGAAGGCAATGCGTTAATCATTACATCTTTAGAAGTAATGGTATGAGCATTATGAAGTAGGTTTATGTTATGAACTGAGTGATTAGTAGCTGTAGTAAAAAGCTTTAGGATATGTCCGGAGTGATCTTCTTGTATATTTATGGAAGGTCGGTCACGGACTATATAAAGTGCCTCGGCAATTTTCAAACGAGCTGGTTCTGGCACGTGATGCAAAATAATGGTATTATCCACAAGTGTTTGTCTAGTGAGTTTAACACCATGGGCAGTCTGGAAATGTGCTGCTATGCTACCTCCTTGCAAGTGCATAGTGAGGCGCCGAGATAGAGTGGTGCGGGTGTGTCCAATGTATGTTTCTATTGAAGCATGTTTTAGAGGGCAGGTGAATTTATACACGACGTTAGTAGATTGCAAGGGATCAGGTTGATGTGGTCCGTTTCTTGTAATCATAGAGTGTGATTTCTTGTTTTTATAATATATAGAAAATTGAAGTCGATGTCGGTTTCGGTCATTAACTGTCACGCAATTTCCGATAATCTGACGTAAAATCTTTTCATCAAGATGATAATTGTCATGCATTTGAGCGCAATACCGAACATCAATAGTCTTTATATTATTTACGGGAGTTGAGATATTGTTAGTTTTTCGTCGAACAAACTTCTCGATGACGGCGTCAATCATGGTATTAGTATAATTATTGTTCACAAGTAGTGTTTTGAGACGCTGAACCTCGTAAGCACGAGCTAATAAGTTAAAGATAACACTTTCCTTGTATTTAACTGGACAGTAACCAGCCCCGTTCATACAAAGACCTTCGGATGATGGCTTTACATACGATGAGTACGCTATACCGGTATCACATTGGGTAAGCAATACATCCAAAAATGCCAACCCGTGTTGTGGATCGCTATTTTCTACTGTAAACTTTAAAACTGAATGTTGTTGTAATGTAACCCGGAGGTCTTCAAGTTGGGTAGCGTCTTGACAAATTACAAAAATATCATCGACGTAACCTACATACATTGGCGGTTTGACAAAGGTGTCAAAAACAATACTTTCAATATGGCCCAAATTAAAGTTGGCAAAGATAGGACCTAAGGGAGATCCCATAGCAATGCCGTTAATTTGTCGAAACAGTCGTCGATCTGGGTGCCGAAACGGTAATTCCTTGGTGCATAACGAAAGCAGTTCAGACATGAATTCTTCGGGTATGATGGGAGGTGATAACTTAGAGTTATGGTATAAGTATTGCAGGATAATTTTGATGGTTTCATCAGTAGGCACATTTGTGAACAAGTCAACGACATCCAATGAACTCATAACACCGGTGATATGACGGTTGCCTTTGACTAAATTAATAAATTCAAAATATGATTTCACTGTATATTGACAAGGGCAGTATGGAGAAATCACTTTAACAAGATACTTCGCAATATCAAATGTAGGAGTGGGGCTTTGCGAAATTATTGGCCTAATTGGGAAATCAGATTTGTGAGTTTTTACGTTGCCGTAAATATATCCCGGTGAGAAATCTCCAATAATCTGATGCATGCCAATAAATATATACATATGTAAATATATACATATTTACATATGTATATATTTACATATATACATATGTAAATATAAATATATATATATATATATATATATATATATATATATATATATATATATATATATATATATATATATATATATATATATATATATATATATTGATGGTTTAGAAAACGGTCTTGATTCACTGAGAACACACAAGTACATAATGTTATATATATATATATATACATATATATATATATATATTTATATATATATTTGTATATATATATATATATATATATATATATATATATATGTATATATATATATATATATTTATATATATATGTGTTAATATATATATATATATATGTATATATATATATATATGTTAATATATATATAACATTATGTATTTGTGTGTTTTCAGTGAATCAAGACCGTTTTCTAAACCATCATATATATATATATATATATATATATATATATATATATATATATATATATATATATATATATATATATATATATTTATTTATTTATTTATTTATTTATATATATATGTATATATATATGGTGTCGGTGGCGCAGATGGTAAGGCAGTTGGCATGATTCGAGGCGTTGTTGCCGATCCGACAGTCGTGTGTTCCAGTCTGAAGACAAATATATATAAATATATATAAATAAATATATATATATATAATAATATATATATATCTATAAATATATATATATATATATATATATATATATATATATATATATATATATATATATATATATATATATATATATATATATATATATATATATATATATATATATATATATATATATATATATATATATATTTATTTATTTATTTATATATATGTATATAATAGTATATATATATGGTGTCGGTGGCGCAGATGGTAAGGCAGTTGGCATGATGCGAGGCGTTGTTGCCGATCCGACAGTCGTGTGTTCCAGTCTGAAGACAAATATATATAAATATATAATATATATATATATATATATATATATATATATATATATATATATATATATATATATATATATATATATAACATTATGTATGTGTGTGTGTGTTTTCAGTGAATCAAGACCGTCTTCTAAACCATCAAGCGTAAAATCTACTTTGTGCACTGACAGCGAGATATCATTATTTGGAAACGAAACAGACGCAGAAGAATACAGTACGTCACTTGAGTTTTATTTATTTTTTTATAATAATTGTATTTTTGTAAACAAAGTTAAGAACTGTATAACGTTAGTTTCTTCCAGCAAAGTTTAATTATTTGATCATATCTTTTTTTATATATTTTCTTGTTTGGAATGAATTTAATTCAATAAAAACATTTTTAAATAATACAACTTTTCTTCTAATGCACTGAAAAGAATGAAATAATTTATCTTGTGTTAATCAATATAATCTCTTTAATAGTTCAACGAAATATAAAAAATCTTTTTATTAACTTCAACGAGTTTGCTAAGTTTGTTTGCTTGTTGGAACCAAGTTTTTGGACCTTTGACACCAGTGATATAAAGATTCCGGAAATTTTCTTGTCGAAAAGTTTCCTTAAATTTTAAACTGAATGTAAAAAATTGCATTGCAGGACACCTCGGTTTTTTTACCTGAATGACGTTGATCAGGGTGTTTCTATTCTCCGGATGGCAACTTTCTCCATAGAAAGTTTTATTGCTGCTCCGCTTCAGAGCAGGTTCAAAATGTGGATATTGCAATTTGCTTTTGTGCCACTGACGGTCTATGAAATTGGGTTACAAGTTGTACAGAAATTAAAAAGAAAGATAGCTTGTTTTGCACGCTAATGGTTCTGTCTGCCTTCGGGATTGACGTCTGTGGCTCTATACAGCAGAACCGCCAAGCTGAGACAAGATGAAGCACGATAATTCAACAGATCAGAGAGTCGCTGAGATAAAACCAAGTCTAGTCTCAGGAACCAAATGGAATGCTAGAGTTGAAATAGAGAATGCCACAGTTTCTCTTCAGTGAAACTAAAGAACTGGAGCAGTTCTGTTAGGGCGGCATGGTGTCGGATAGAACACCATGTCTGATGGTCCAAGGCAAACGTCCAAGAGAAATCAAACTTGATTGTTCAGGACAGACGGCAAGTAATAGAAAGCGTGAGAGTTGTGAAAAGCGCCCAGTTGTCACAGTAAGGCGACTGGACCAGGTGGGAGGAGACAGTTCAGCGGTCTCTCTCATGGGAAGATATGCTCCAGTCCGGCTATCGTTCCTCATTAGATTAATGTATGATCAGCTGCCAGCAACCAGCAATTTAAAAAAATGGAAATTGATTGAGAACGACGAGGTCAGCTCTGCGGTCAGTCGCAGTCATTGATCCATATTCTTTCCTCCTGTTCCTATTCCCTTTCTCATGGAAGATACACGTGGCGCCACAACCTCGTTTTCTAAAAGCTGCTGGTTTTTATAAAAGAGGCCTGCAGAAAAGCAAACTCAATGGATGTGAAACCTAGGAGGAGGATTTACTATTTGAGAAAGTGTTTGTCGCTGCTGATTCGCCCAAGAAGAACCACCACTCAAGGAGAAAACATCTTCCATACAGCTAACGACTAAAAAGTGCTTTCCAGTTTCAATAAAATAAAGTGGGAAAAACCAGACAAGACGTTTCTTCTTATCGAGTTGACGGTGCTGTGGGAGAGCAACATGGGGGCCAGTAACATCATGAAGCTAGAAAGATACAGAGAATTTGTGTTAGATTTGGAAGCGAATGCCTCAAGAGCTTTTTGCTGTTGAAGTCGGAGAACGCGGTTTGGTTGGCAAGTCTTTGCTGAAATTTCAGCGGTCCTTGTGAATGTGTAACAGAGAGCGAACTCGTGCTATTAAACAAATTTATGAAGCAGCGGACTCGGCTTCATTCTGGATTTGATCTCAAAGAGAGAAAAAAGAAGAATTTCCAAATTTAAAAGCGCTCTCCCCGCTCTGCAAGAAGAAAAATTGCTTCGTCTTTGTTTACTTGGCGATATTACGTTCCGCTAGGAGAGCGAGGCCGTTCCGTCGTCGAAAGTTTCTCAGTTGAATAGTCTAAATTTCTTTATTGTTGCGAGTTTGTATTGAACGTATATGTCGAATATCTGCAATGTTGCAAGGATGCAGAGAAATTCGTTGTTGATAAAGAATAAAGAATGATATTTTCTGCCGGAGGACGTTCGTCTGTCGAACGTGGCTCACCCCCCATAGAACGTCAAGAAATTAAAGAGCCGAAACGTTTGCTTGAAAGGAGTTTTTCTTCTGATTGACCTCCATAGAAAAGCTCTTCAGGAGTCTGTACACACACACACATACATACAGACATATATAATAATATATATATACTGGCTGACCCAGCATACGTTGTTTTTTTTTTATTGAAAGTTTAATGTACAAAATTACAAAATAGAAAAAAATCAATCGAGTGTACAATGCCTGTGGTTTTGAAAGTTTTTTATCGTTCTTCTCTCTTGCTCCGTTTCCTTCCCCGTTAGCTCTCTCGTTCCCTCTTGCTCTACGGTTCCCGTTTGTTTTCCCGTATATATATATATATATATATTGTTATAATATCGATAACTATACTAAGGTTCTTTAGAAATGGTCCAACATTTATTAGAAGAAATACACACTTAATCAAAAACTTGTATCTTAGTAACTGTAATTAAGACTGGTTGATTGAAGTTATGTAAACACTCACTCTATATTTTCCTGTCTTTTTTTTATTATAAACGCTTCTGAGGTTTATCAGCCTTGATTATAAACCGTAGATATAAAACTACCCCCTTCTTAATCCTGTTCGTCCCGAACAGTTTCATTGCCTCCATAATATTTAGCAAGGCGGTCAACATGAATTACTTTCATCTTAGTACGTTGGCCCTTTTGAATCCGGTAGATGACATCATTGATCCTTTTAATAATTCTATATGGTCCTTCCCAATCTTGTTGAAATTTAGGTGATTTCCCAATTTTACGTTGTGGATTGTAGAACCACACCAAATCATTTTCTTTAAACTCTTTCATATTTGATTGGCGATCATACCGAGTTTTCATTCTGTCGCTGGCTGCCTTGATCCTATTTCGGGCTACGAAATAAATTTCATTTAACCGAGCCCGCAATTGTGCGGCATACTCGCTTTCCGATTCTACTTTGTCTCCCGGACTTCCAAACATAAGATCGCAAGGAAGTCGTATCTCCCGTCCAAATAACATTTTACTTGGGGTGACCTTCGTCGTGTTGTGAACCGACCCTCTGTAAGCCATCAAAAATAACGGAATGTGTTTATCCCAATCAACTTGGTTTTCACCGACCATCTTAGACAAGTGCTGTTGAATAGTTCGATTAAATCGTTCCACCATACCGTCAGACTGAGGATGAAGGGGAGTTGTGCGGGTTTTATGTATGCCTAAAACACGGCACATTTCTCTAAACAATTGTGAATCGAAGTTCCTGCCCTGATCTGAATGGATCTCCATTGGTACTCCATAGCAACTAACCCAGCCATCAACAACAACGTTGGCAACTGTCACTGCTTCTTGATTAGGTATAGCAAAAACCTCTGGCCATTTTGTAAAATAATCTATGACCACAAGAATGTACTTATTGCCAGATTTTGACACTGGAAATGGACCTGCTAAATCTATAGCAATTCTTTCAAAAGGGGAACCTACATTGTACTGTTGTAAATGGCCCTTTGTTTTAGCGTGTGGTCCTTTACTAGCGGCACAGGTATTGCATTTTTGACACCATTCCTCTACATCCATTTTACAGTATACCCAATAAAATCTTTGGCGGATCTTGTCCAACGTTTTATTCATCCCTAGATGTCCCCCTGATACTCCGGAGTGCATTTGTTGGAGCACTTCTGGCAGTTTTACTTTTGGAATGATTAATTGCAAAACATTGGTGAAACCATCAGTGCTTTCCCAAATTCTTTTTAGAGATCCGTTCACAACCCTTAGAGAGTCCCATTGTGCCCAATACGATTTAGTAGCAGGACTCAATTAAGAAATCTCTTGCCAGTCAGGTTTCTTCCCTTCTTCCATCCATCTCAAAATCGGCCCTATATCATCATCTTTTAATTGTTCGTCTCGAATCACATCATCTGACCAAGTGTCGTCAATTTGAAACCGTACCTGAAAACACTGATTATTTATTTCCTTCCCCTCCATGCGAATGCAATACTTACATTCATCATTGCAAGGTCGTCGTGACAGTGCGTCAGCATTTTTGTGCTGTTCACCCTTCCGATGCTGAATTTCAAACTCGTATGATTGTAAACGTTCGATCCACCTAGCCACTTGTTCTTCTGAATTTTTAAAATTTAAAAGCCATTTCAAAGCAGCGTGATCCGTTCTCAACAAAAACTTTTGACCATATAAATACTTGTGAAAACGCTTAATAGAATCAACGATTGCTAATAACTCACGTCTGGTGACGCAATAATTGCGCTCCGGTTTCGACAAAGTTCTGCTATAATAAGCTATAACCTTTTCATTGCCGTCAACAATTTGACTAAGCACTGCCCCTATTCCTTCATTACTTGCATCTGTGTCTAATACAAAATCTTTTCCAGGGATTGGATACGACAGAACTGGCGTCAAACTCAAAGCTGTTTTTAACTGTTCGAACGCCTGTTGATTTGCCTCTGACCAATCAAACGGTGCATTCTTTTCTGTAAGCTTATATAATTCCTTTGCAATGCTGGAAAAATTGGCTACAAATCGTCGATAATATGTGCACAAACCAAGAAAGCTTCTTAATTCTTGAGAATATCTCGGAACCGGCCAATGGTTAACCGCTTCAATTTTCTCAGGGTCGGTTCCTACCCCTTTGGCAGAAACTATATGACCAAGATATTTCACCTTGCTTTTAAAAAGTGCACACTTTGCCGGATTTAGCTTCATACCAGCATCCCGGATCCTTTGGAAAACTTCTCCAAGATTGTGTAGATGCTCTTCAAACGTCTTTCCAACAACAATAATGTCGTCCAAATAAACAAGACACGTTCTCCAATTTAATCCTTGTAACACATATTCCATAAGTCGCTCGAAAGTTGCTGGTGCGTTGCACAAGCCAAATGGCATCACTGTAAATTGCCACAATCCTTCACCTATTGAAAAGGCAGTTTTCTCGCGATCCTGGGGGTGTATTCCCACCTGCCAATATCCGCTCTTAAGATCTAAAGTAGTAAACATTCGAGATCCCGCAAGTGTATCGATGGTGTCATCGATTCTGGGCAGAGGGTAACTATCTTTTTGTGTGACCTCGCTTAACATTCTGTAGTTGTAGTCGACACAAAAACGTAGCGAATTATCCTTCTTCTTAACAAGTACTACCGGTGAACTCCATGGACTATTGGATGGTTCAATAACTCCTTGTTTCTTCATCTTTTCCAGCATCTTTCTAGCTTCCTCTCGCTTTGCCAATGGAAGCCTTCGTGGCAGTTGACGAATGGGCTCTGTATTACCAGTTCGAATTCGGTGTTCAACGATCTTTGTTTTTCCATTGTCTTCTTCGTCAATAGCTATTATATCACAATACTCTTCAATCAACTTTTCCGCTTTGACATAGTCCATTGCTTTTAGTGAAGTTTTAGCGGCTTCAAGCAGTGCCTGAATTTGCGAGTACTTCATTCTTTTTTTATTATTATTTCTACCAATCACCGTGTTACATGCCAATATGTGGTCGACTGGGCTGCATACCTCAATTTCGTCACCTTTTGTTAGTCGCTTGTCGCATTCTGTCACATTCATAACTCTGACTGGCACGTAGCTTCCTGACTTCGCTCGTACCAGTGTTTTTCCGATTAATAATCCATGTTTTTCAACTCCGTTCAGGGGCTCGATAAACCCAACAACTCTTGAGTTTTTATCGTTTTCTATTTTTGCCCAAACCAAAGATTCCGACTGAGCAGGTACAACGATGCTCTTTGTTACCAATACTCGTTTCACTGAAATCATTTCGCCTTTATAATAAACAGGTATTTCCATATTTCCCTGTTTAAATGTTCCCATTTTTAAGTCCAATGCAAACCCATGTGCTTTCATAAAGTCAAGCCCAAGTAGACACTCTTCTTCTATGTCGGCAACCAAAAACTGATGCTGAAAGGTTCTATTTCCCAGCCTAATTTTAGTTTTAATTTCACCAACTACTGGGACAAGCTCCCCAGTTGCAGTCTTGAGACGAATGTCATTTCCACTTTGCAAAACTTCTCCTTTTGCTAAACAAGGTCTTATAATTGAACAAGAAGCTCCAGTATCAATGATAAGTTTACAGTTACTTATTCCTAGTCTGCCCTCCACAAATATACTTGTCCCTTTCTTCAAAATAGAAATTGGTACCACTTTATAAGGTAAAATATCGTTTATTGTAACAGAGTCTGGATTTTGTTTGTTGGAACGGGCCACTATGGGTCTTGCTTGTCTGACATCATCGTGCTTTTTGAAGTCCCCTTGCTTTCGTTGCCCGTGTCTAAACATCTGGAATCTACAATCTCTCTGTAGATGTCCCAACCCATCGCAATTCCAGCAACGCGGTGAGTTGTTATTCTTTTTCCAGCTAGGCCTTTCATCCATAATTTTTCGGACTCGATCATCCAGGTCATCTTCTTCGATTCCCACCTTTCTTACCCGATGAGACCTATCAGATAATTCTTCAGAGGCTTCATAATTCAAGGAATGCCAAGGCCTCACTGGGACCAGCTAATCGGGCGACTCTAATAGCTTTTTGGGTTTCGGAGTTCTTCAAGGCCGCTATGAATCCATCCGCAATAATTGTTTTGAGGACATTTCGAGGGCACAAGGGATATCCCAGATTGGCGAGTCGTTCTATATCCGCTTCCAGCTGTTGCAAGCTTTCTTCGGGTTTCTGGCGTCGACTCTTGAGTTGAGCTCGAAAAATTTCTGGCGCGTGTTGATTACCGAATCTGCTCTCAAGAACCTTCACGATTGCATCGTAATCATCTCTATCTGCAATAAGCTCGAGAAGCTGTAAAGCTTCTCCTCTCAAAGAAAATACCAGATTTTCCGCCTTCTGCTGGCTGGTTAACCAGTTATTTTTCCTGGCAACAATTTCAAATTGAGCTTTGTAGACGGACCATGACACAGTGCCATCAAAAGCCGGAGTCTTAACATGCTCAACAGAATGAATTTTTTCTTTGGCTTGGCAACCAGTCTGTCCTTGTTTGACCAGATTGTTCAATTTTATCTCCAGGTTGCTCTCGATTCTTTTCTCGATTTCCTTGGTATTCTCTTCTACCAATTTTTCCAGGTTATTAACTCTTTTTTCCACATCTATTAATCTAAGCTGACCTTCGAGAATTAATTCTTTTATTCCTTCCATAACGGCTTTGGTTTCTTTTTGCGCTGATCTGTTTTCCTCCTGTGCTGCTCTGTTTTCTTCCTGTGCTGCTCTGTTCTCCTCCTGTGCTGCTCTGTTCTCCTCCGTTATCTTGTTCAGAAAATTTGTTAATTCCTCATCCATATCAAATTCGAATTCGTCTGCATTCAGACCTTGGCTTTCCAATGTCAATCGGAGGCGATCCACGAGTTCAGACTTTTTTCCTTTGTCATTGAGTTCTCGTTTTTTTAGTTCCCGCCTCAACTCACGCAGAGAGAGTTCTTCCAATAATTTGTGATGAACCATTTTATTTATCTCGCTTCTGACACCAGTTGTTATAATATCGATAACTATACTAAGGTTCTTTAGAAATGGTCCAAAATTTATTAGAAGAAATACACACTTAATCAAAAACTTGTATCTTAGTAACTGTAATTAAGACTGGTTGATTGAAGTTATGTAAACACTCACTCTATATTTTCCTGTCTTTTTTTTATTATAAACGCTTCTGAGGTTTATCAGCCTTGATTATAAACCGTAGATATAAATATATATATATATATATATTTTTTTTTGAATACTTCGGCGCTATATGTTCTTTTAGGCAAACTCGATTGAAAAAAGTGGCGCACTTGGCTGAATCGATTTTATTTTTAATTTTTTCCAATACTCTAAATCGGTTTAAAAATAATTTATTCCCAAACACAAACTCCATAATCTTATAGGCTAATAGATCTATTTCGGCAATTTTTTGCCATCATCAGAGCCGTTTAACTTTTTAAAATAAAATGCAGTGACTAAATGGTAAAAGATACAACTAATTGAAAGGAATTAAAATACAATTTAAATAAAATTTAAATTCATTATATACAAATGTAACAACATAAAAAATATTTAAATTAAAATAATTATAATAATAACAGTAATAACTAAATAATTAAGATCAGTTAGTAAAGCCTTTAACAACGGAATTACAGTCAACTTCAAGGACGTGACTGGAAGAAGAATCACATACATTATCTATAACCTTTGAAACACAAACGTCTGGTACAAAACATTCATTCAACGAAGAAATACCTGAAGAAACATTGGCACTATTAACATGCATATTTTTAACAGAAGTTGTAAATGAGTTAAAACATTTATTATTATTATTATTATTAGTTTTATTACTATTTAGAGAACCAAAAAGTTTAAGAGTTAAATCAAAAGAATACCATTGTTTATTAATTAAAGGCTTACATTTATTAATAGCTAAAGCTTCTTTTAATTTTAACTTAATGGGTTGATTTTCTTTCATTAGTATACTGGTGTTATCAATTAGAAATTTATGTGATGGTTTGATTGAATGTTGTGTTGACATATGTTGGTATATGGCACCACTTTGACAATGCATAGTCAATCTACGAGACAGAGTAGTTCTAGTATGACCAATGTAATTTTCCACCTGACCATGTGGAAACGGTCACGAAAATTGGTACACTAGGTTGGTTTGTGCTACAGGGCTAGAAACATTATTTATACTATTTTTAATTAAAAGATTATGAGTTTTTCCATTATTATAATAGATGTGTAACTTGAGTGTATTATCTTTATTTACAACCTTAATATTATCATACACAATGTTTTTCAACACTTTTTCATCTATTTTATAATTATTAGACATCTGATTAGCATAATATAATGGAATTATACAAGAATTTGATGAGTTATTGGTATTAGGTTTTGAAACATGTTTTTTATCAGTAATACGTGACATAAATTTATTTATAGTTGCATCAACAATAGAATTAGAATAATTATTATTTATCAAAAGTTGTTTCACTTGTAGAATTTCATTGTGAAATTCAGACCATGTTTCTGAAAATTTATAGGCCCTATTTATATAATTATTAATAACATTTAGTTTATATCTTTCAGGGCAATCGCTATTATAATTAAGACAATTGCCTGTGTTTGTGGGTTTAGTATAGACCTGGCAAGATAGTTTTGATACATTTCGAGTAACTAAAGTATCCAAAAAAGGAATTTGATGTTTATTATTAGCAAGTTCATAAGTAAATTGTAGTTTAGAATTTTTTACAAATGCATCTCTCAGTTTAAATAGTTCTTCTAAGTTATCAACTGAAACAAATATATCGTCAACATAACGGCAATACATAAAAGGTTTGGTGTGATTTTCAAATACACGTGCTTCAAGATCACCCATATAAAAATTAGCGAAAGTCGGGCCCAACGGGGACCCCATAGCTAAACCGTCAATTTGTACATATAAGTCTCCATTAGGTGATAAAAAAGGAGATTGCGTTGTACATATATAAAGTAATTCTTTCAAGACTTCAGGGCTGATTTGAGGAGGTTGAATACTAGGATGTGAATAAACACACTTACAAATTATATTTATAGTGTCTATAACAGGTACGTTGGTAAACAAACTTTCAACATCTAAAGACGCAATTATATTAGAACTTCCATTACTATGAATAAGATCAACAAAATCATAAGAAGATTTAAGACTATATTGAGAAGGACAATAAGGAGAAATAATTTTATTAATTTCTTTAGCAACATTATAAGTAACAGCAGGACATTGTGAAATAATAGGTCTTAATGAGTTATCTTTCTTATGTATTTTAACATTACCATAAATATAACCAGGTTTATAGTCACCTATTATTTTAGAAAAAATTGTTATCTTCTTTTTAATAAGAGTCGCAATGATCTTATTTAGTTTAGATCTGATCTTAACAGTAGGATCAGCTTTCACTTTTTGAAATTTAGAGCTGTCAGAAAGAATTGTATTGAGTTTGGAAAAATAATTGTCACGATTTAAAATGACGTACGTAGGTGATTTGTCAGCTTTACGGATAATTATCTGAGTATTTTTACGTAGTTGAGAGGCAGCATTCAATAACTTCTTAGGTAAGGTAGACTTAAAATTTGAGCATCGATGTTTATAACCTTCAGCTAGTAATAGAGGCTTCAAAGTTGATTTTACAGTAATTTTATTTTTGGCTTCTAAATTTAAGATATCATTGTACAAAATTTCAAGTTCGGTTTGTTTGTGTAGTTGATCATAAGGTTTACGTAAATGATAATTATAACCGAGCATTAAAAAGTCACATTCATCGTCAGACAATTTATAATCGGACAAATTAACGTATGTAGTACAATTTTGTTTAAATAGTAACAGACCTCCATACAATCGAGCAAGTTTTTTAACAATTTTAACTTCCTTCACACGTTCGGATTTCGTAAAGTGTTCGTTGACAAGTTGGAGGAATTTATGGACGTCTGTACCAAAGTTGTCTTCTGTGGTTGTAGACATTTCTTCTGCGTACCTTGCCTGTAATTCTTTAAGTTCTCGTTCTTTCTGCACAATCTGAGATTGTAGAAGATCTTCAACTTTTGCATTTCGATTTGTAGCCGAAATCGAGCAAGTAGTAGTTTTTGAATACTTCGGCGCTATATGTTCTTTTAGGCAAACTCGATTGAAAAAAGTGGCGCACTTGGCTGAATCGATTTTATTTTTAATTTTTTCCAATACTCTAAATCGGTTTAAAAATAATTTATTCCCAAACACAAACTCCATAATCTTATAGGCTAATAGATCTATTTCGGCAATTTTTTGCCATCATCAGAGCCGTTTAACTTTTTAAAATAAAATGCAGTGACTAAATGGTAAAAGATACAACTAATTGAAAGGAATTAAAATACAATTTAAATAAAATTTAAATTCATTATATACAAATGTAACAACATAAAAAATATTTAAATTAAAATAATTATAATAATAACAGTAATAACTAAATAATTAAGATCAGTTAGTAAAGCCTTTAACAACGGAATTACAGTCAACTTCAAGGACGTGACTGGAAGAAGAATCACATACATTATCTATAACCTTTGAAACACAAACGTCTGGTACAAAACATTCATTCAACGAAGAAATACCTGAAGAAACATTGGCACTATTAACATGCATATTTTTAACAGAAGTTGTAAATGAGTTAAAACATTTATTATTATTATTATTATTAGTTTTATTACTATTTAGAGAACCAAAAAGTTTAAGAGTTAAATCAAAACAATACCATTGTTTATTAATTAAAGGCTTACATTTATTAATAGCTAAAGCTTCTTTTAATTTTAACTTAATGGGTTGATTTTCTTTCATTATATATATATATATATATATATATATATATATATTTATATATATATATATATATATATATATATATATATATATATTAAGAAGAATAACGATTTTTTTTATTAGGAATAAGACTAAAAAGAGATTTAAAACTTTTATTAAATTGGGCTAACTGGCCAGTTTTGGACGTATCATCTATCCAATCTTTGGCGCTCTTGTAGCTGCCGGACGCGTCAGTTTATGTGGCACGTTTTTATCGAATTTAACCTCGGATAATACATTTTATTATCTTTCATTTGTCAGTTAAACTTTTTTTTAACTAAAGTCGTTTAAATCGATATCTAGTTTGCTTATAATAAATTGATTTAATCTTCATACTTGAAGCTATTTATGCATCAGCCGTGCAAACGCTGCTTTCTGCTAATTACTGATTTTGTTTTGTTTTGTTTTTACTTTTCTGCACTAATTGATTCTAATGGATTGCTGTTTAAGCTACTGATTTTTAGAAACTAACTTCTGTTTAACAACTATTGCCGTTATAATTATTGGCGTTATTTTCTTGAAAGAGCGCAATGGTTTCCTTGGTTCCAACTGCGTTGCTACGTCCAATCTCCGCACGTTATTCGTATACACGTGACCAACTGCTGCAGACTAGAAGAAGCCTCTGGTGTTCGCTCTCACCATCTACAATTTTCAACATATCTGAGCTTGGTTTGCGACGCCATCGTGGTTCTCGCGCCGGCAAATACAAACAGAGAAAAATTCAAATAATAAAAACGAGACGTACTACTTGCCCGCGACTTATCGTACCTGATGACAGACGGTCGAGCACAAATCTCATTCGTCCACGCTTTCAAAGACACTCTAACCCCTCGATAAAAAAACTGAATCTTGGATCTCTTAACATCCGCTCCATTAACAACAAGGTCGATGCTGCACGTCAACTGTTGACCGATCATGACTTAGACATTCTAACACTGTGCGAAACGTGGCATGAAGACTCCGACTCAGTATGCATTCGTCGTTTAAAATCAGAGGCCTCCGTCCTTGAATGTGCTCGCAAAATTGACCCAAAGTCAGACCGAAATCATACAAATTATGTCAACCATGGTGGCGTAGCGATTATAGCTCGCTCTGGAGTCAGACTGGTTAGACTACAGCTAGCAACTGTGTTCACTAAATTCGAATATAGATATACGTGCTTCAGTCAACAGCAACTCCTACGTCGTCGTCGTGATCTATCGTCCGGGTTCCAAAAAATTGTGCACGATGTTTCATGAAAAGTTCGGTTTACTCCTAGAATATTTGACATCATTCCAGAACTCAGTACTGATCACAGGTGACTTCAACATACACATTGAACGTCAAAGCGACTAGCACACGATTCAACTGCAAAGCACACTGTCGTCGTTCGGTTTGGTTCAGCACGTTCACCAGCCAACACACAAGATGGGTGGGACGATCGACATCATCGTTACTTGCTCTGCTGACGTCGTCTCCAAGTCAACCCTGTTGAAATTGGCCTGTCAGATCACCTGCTGCTACAGTTCAACATCAATTTAGAATCGCCTGCCGCCTGCTACACCAAAGTTCTCTCACGACCCTGCCGTAAACTAGACCTCAACCAGTTTCGTATTGACCTACATCGGTCATTGAATACTGCGATGAAAGAGGTACAAACATCCGTTGACGAAATAACTCGGTCTGTACTGGATCAACATGTACCTGAGAAAACTATTTCACGTCGTCGGCGATCCTCAGACGCATGGTTTGATGATGAATGTCTGCAACAAAAACGTTGCGTTCGTCGACTTGAGCGCCGTTTTAAACGAACTCTTAATGAGTCTGATCATGCCATATGGTTTTCGTCACTTCGATCGATGCAGAAGCTTAACGATTCCAAGCGCAGTCGGTTCTGGTGCCGATATATGGTTCCACGACAAAACGTTCACAGACAAAATGTTCAACGACAAAATGTTCCCGACAAAACGTTCACGACACAACGTTCACGACAAAATGTTCACGACAAAATGAACACCGACAAAACGTTCACAGAGAAAATGTTCAACGACAAAATGTTCAACGACAAAATGTTCAACGACAAAATGTTCACGACAAAACGTTCACGACAAAACATTCACGAAAAATGTTCACGCACAAAATGTTCACAGACAAAATGCTCACAGACAAAATGTTCAACGACAAAACGTTCACGACAAAACGTTCACGACAAAATGTTCACACTGAAAAATAAAAATTTTGTTTTATTATGTCAAGATCGCTTGCAAACTAATTATTAAGTCATTTTTAGTGATGTGTCTATTCACCATTTTATTTACAAAGTATATGTGCATGACAGCATGAAACTAATACGTATTGGCAACATCAAATGATCTTCAATTAATAAATAATTGTATGGAGTTATGGCCATTTGGCTTTTTTCTTTTTCATCCATATTTTGATCCTTCTTATCATCGTTCCATTTATTAACTAGTTGATGCCGGTTAATTGCTTTTGGATACCCTAACTTTTTAGTTTTTAATTGCTAGAGATGTATTTTCAATTCTAGTTGAAAAACGCAAGTAGCTGCATGCTGCTTTACCCAAGTCACCGTTACGTTAATTAGCTAATTAAAAGAGGCTTATTGCTCTTGGAAGCCGATAACTTCTTAATCGCTAGGCTACAACGATCAAGGCTTCTTTCTGACGTTCACTTAATTAAAATTGAAACATCAAATAAATCTCAATTAATACCTAATTAATTGCATTTCTTTTTTTTTTAATCGGAGTTAATAAAGATTTCATATTTCGACCCTTTTAATCATCGTTCCATTAATTAACTAGTTAATGCGGGTTGGTTAATTTTCTCTTGGATACCCTTAATTTTTCAATCTTTAGAATACAGCCATCAAACCTTATTTACGTCGTTTGCTTAATTGAAATTGAAAATTCAAACGATCTCAAATTAGTAACCAATTGTATTTTCCTATTATAGCTATCTTATTTCATCTGTTTTTTTCCTTCTTGCTGAAACAGTTTACAGTCCTCCGATCCATACTCATCTGGTTGCCGTTTGAGTTAGGGGTATCAAAGAGGAAATTAACATTGCATTTACTATTGTTAACGTTTAATTTGCGCTCATTTTGTGAAACACAAAATATTTTATCATTTAAAACTAAACTAACTTTAAAAGTTGCAATCGTGAACATTTTGTCGTGAACGTTGTGTCGTGAACGTTTTGTCGTGAACATTTTGTCGTTGAACATTTTGTCTGTGAACATTTTGTCTGTGAACATTTTGTCTGTGAACGTTTTGTCGTGACACCCCGATATATTGAGTCAAAAAAAGGCAACCCACGTGAGATGTGGAGATCTATCGACCGACTCCTTGGCCGTCAGAAAGCGTCTGCACCGATTCTTGATTTGATCGATGCTGATTCGATAGCGACGTTCTTAAAAAAAAAAGTCGATGACATTCGTGCTTCTACCGTTGATGCTGGTGACCCAACTTACAGTATTGTTTCTTGCGGTAGCTCTTTTACAGGCTTTGAACGAACTAATATTAATTCCGTGATTAAACTAATTAGCGCCGCACCAGCCGTCTCGCCACCAATCGAGCCGCTGCCAATGTGGCTGTTGAAGGAATGTGCTGACGTAGTGGCCCCTTTCAACACGACCTGTTCAACCTGTCGATGTCTTGCGGTGTTGTCCCGGCCACCTTCAAAACAGCCATTGTGACACCGATTCTTAAAAAGACCGGCCTGGACGAGTGTGACCCAAGAAATTACCGGCCAATCTCCAACTTGGCCACACTGGGAAAACTTCTCGAACGCGTAGTTGCTGGTCAACTTACATCTTATCTAAATCTCAACAAGTTATTTCCGGAGCTTCAGTCTGCCTACCGCCAACATCGCTCAACCGAAAGTGCACTCGTAAAAGTTGTCAATGACATTATCCTAGCCATTGACTCTGGCGACATTGCGTTACTGTCGTTGTTAGACCTCTCATCGGCATTCGACACGGTCAATCATGATATACTGCTGGAGAGACTTAAGCTATCCTTTGGCGTCCAATCAACGCCTTTATCCTGGATAAAATCATATTTGTCAGAACGATCTTACACTGTCAGTTTTTGCGGAGCTATGTCACAAGTCGACACTGTCTATTGTGGTGTACCACAAGGATCTGTCCTTTATATACTGCTGGCATTGAAAAAATAATTCAGTCATTTGGCTTATCTGTACATTTATACGCCGATGACACTCAACAGTACTGTAGCAGCAGACCGGTTGATGCAGCCACCCTTAAAAGAAAAACTGCTGAGTCAGTACAACAGGTGGCACAGTGGATGGCCTCCAACAGGCTTCAACTGAATGCTGGCAAAACTGAATGTATGTGGTGTGCCACGACGCATCGACAGCTCATTCTTGACTGCTGCCCAATTGATCTAGGTGGTTCAACTGTCACTCCATCTGTTATGGTGCGGGACCTTGGTGTGCTGCTCAGCTCAGACATGTCCATGACTGGTTACGTGGGCAAGGTGGTCGGAGAGTGCTATTACAAGCTGCGACAACTCAAGACATGCAGACGATGCATACCAGTATCGGTTGCGTTGTCACTGGTTAATAGCTTTGTTGTCTCAAAAATCTACTATTGCAACGCTCTGCTCGCTGATCAGCCTGACTATGTCCTCTGTCGCTTTCAGTCATTACTCAACACTGCAGCGAGATTGTTTTTGGTCTGAAGAAATTTGACCACATCTCAGATATCATGCGTGACAAACTTCATTGGTTAAGGGCTCGAGAGCGTGTCGAATTTAAACTGTGTCTGCTGCTTTTCAAGGCCATGCATGGACTCGCGCCTGAATACATCCCGTCAATGTGCTTGCCCGTCAGTTCAGTTGAATCCCGTCGGCGATTGCGTTCTGCGACCGCTGGAGACCTGGTATGCCTGCGACGACTACCAAGTTTGGACAACGGGTCTTTTCTGTCGCCGCTATTAAAGCATGGAACTGTCTTCCCATATCTATTTGCTTATCTTGTTCTGTTGAGGCTTTTAAAAAAGCTCTTAAAACTCATCTGTTCATTAAGTCTTATAACTAAACTTTTTTTTTTATTTTATTTATTCTTTTTTATTTTTTTTGTGTTTATCCGAGGTTTTCGACGTTTTGTACAGCGCTCTTGTGATGACTATTTCATTGTACTGCGCTATATAAATTATCCATGTTATTATTATTATTATTATTATTATTCAGAGCCCCTAATTTAATTTCATAAATATGAGTTAAAACATATAAGAATATATTGAGTATTGATATGAACTATTGTATGTTGATACGAAACGTTTAATATTGGTATAAAATATTGAATATTGATATGGAATGATTCGAAACGTTGAAATATGAAACATTGGATATTATTATGACACCTTAAATAATAGTATGAAGCATTGGATTTTAATAAAAAAACATTGATTATTGACATGGAGCATTGAAAGATAATATGAACAAAGGATGAAACAATCTAAATTGAATATTTAAAACCAACCAACCATTCTATTGAACGAGCACAATAAATTATTAAAATTCCTCAAATCACATATCCACAAATTAGAAAGTGACAATCACGCTATTGTCATCAATCCTGATAAAACACCAGCTGGAGAGCACATAAGTAGATTCAATACGTCTGTTGTTGACGACGTTGCTGGAATCATAGTTGGCGATTGTACATCTACACGAGAAATCGTGATTCGAAGAAGAAATAATAATCTTGAGTTCATTGCTGACACACACCGTTCATACGATGCTCTCCAATATCCGCTAATTGTCTGGAAGTGACAAGAGATCCCGTCACAGAAGCTGAAACAAACAAGAAAGTTAGCTCAAGGTCAGGACAATCGCATTCTGCGATGTCGTGAGCTTTGCCAACAATTCATGGTCGACATGTACGTAAAGATAGAGAGCGAAAGACTGCGATTTAATCAACAAAAGCTGCATGCGGAAGAATGCATTCACTTGCGAGACGCTATTATTAACAACGCCGACACTGCTGAAATTGGTAACTCTATTATTCTACCATCATCATATACGTAGGCAGTCCACGTCACATCCAAGAATACAGACAGGGTGCTATGACTTTCGTGCGAGAATATGGACGACCGTGTTTATTTAATGGCAGGAGATTACATCTTTGTTATCGCCAGGCCAAAATGCAACACATCGTCATGACATTACAGCACGTGTAATATATATATATAATATATATATATATATATATATATATATATATATATATATATATATATATATATATATATATATATATATATATATATATATATATATATATAAATATAAATAAATGTTTTTATATATGTATGTATGTATGCTCCGTTAAATATTACTGCCCATTTGGCGTTCATTAATTTTCTTGCCAAATTCTCAACGTTGCGAAACGCAGGAGAAAAACGAATATTATCGGGTTTGCCAGTCATTTTATTTCAGAGGCTGACTGCAGTTTCGGAAAAAATCCATCAGAGCCGAAAAATAAAACAACTTAAAACAGAAATCAGAACAGAAAATCAACAAACGAATGAAAATAAACAAACTTCGTAAGGTGAATTAGGCCAGGTAAAGATTTAGATTTTTCAGATAAAATGGCGTCGCGCTTTTGGAGATAGTCAGATCGATTCATGATTACGTAAATGTTGGATTTATCAGCTTTACGTAGAATTATGTTTTGGTTATTTCGAAGTGATTTTGCAGCTTGTGTTAATCTGTGCGACAGAAAATGACGTTTATAATCACGATGGGTGTGGGCTTCTTGCGACAACATAGCCTTTAGTCCGTCACTATAGTTAAGAATTCCGTCAGAAGCGAACTTTCTAATGTTGTTATACAGAATCTCGAGCTCGGTTTTTTATCATTGGATCGTATCTTTCTTTTATGTGGCAAGCGTAGCATTGTTGCAGAAAGTCTGACTCATCGAGTGTTAGAATGTAGTCAGAAATATTAATAAAATGGGTGATTTTCTCCTTTAAGAGAAACGTGCTTCCATAAAGTTTAGACAGTTTAGTAGTAATGACAGATCTTTTTATAGAATTACAGTGTTTTGTTGTTGTCTACAAGTTCCATTGTCCTTTTGATCATGAACACCCCACCACATACATTGGCCACACTAAAACAACTTTATCTAGGAGACTAACCATGCATGTACAAGATGGCAATATCCACGCTCATTTCCTCAACAACCATGGAATTCCACTCACCAGAACTATCACTGACGCCAATACTCGTGTGTTGACTTCTACCAATGATCCCATACGACTAAAAATTTTAGAAGCTCTATATATATTAAAAATCCGGCCCAGCATGAATATTCAGGATGACCACTTTGATCCTACTTTGCAGTTGTTCGATCACAGCGACCGACATACCCACTTCACACAAAGACAGAAAGTTCTTGTCGGTTTCCCCACTTCAGGTACAGAGCAGACTAATGTTTCTTCATCAATTGGCTACAGAACAAGAAAGCCTAAACCTAGTCTTGCTAAAGAACATGAAAAAGTACAAACCTCCAACAACGAGATCAATATTGTTCAACCCGTACCTCATTTCGATTTTGCAAACAGCCCTTGCCCCACTATACAACACGTCATCAATCTCTTAAACGATTCTTCTGATCGCTTGATTGACGTTGCCAACACTGTAGCCAGCTGTAGTCCCGTTTGCGATCTGATCCTATCGTCTGATGATTTTTCCCAACCTTCTGTCCCCATCTCTACATCCGACAATAGTTCCGAACACGAATTTCAAACATCTAGTTTACTCACTCCAAGCAAAGAGCAGACTAACGTTCCTCTATCTTTTGGCTACAAAACAGGAGAGCCCAAACCTAGTCTTGCTAACGAAAAAGTACCAATCTCTGAAAACGATCACTACCAGTCTCTTGTTGACATCCTTCAACCCGACGATAGATCCGGAAATACTCTCCAAAACAACGATTCGTCCCTCGGAGACGACAATCAATCACAATTGAACGTCTCTCGCAATCCTACTCCACCGCCAATACATGCTAACACTCAACCTTCCGACGATTTTCCATCAAACCCATCCAATGATGACATCCTTCCACACCTCCTTAACAATCCTAACATTACTTTGCGTTGGAAGCAATGAAATAGACACAACAATTGATTTTCTTCTTTTACTATGCTCTTTTTCTATATCCTAGTAATAGTTAATATTCCTTTTCTAACTTTAATAATTTTAAATTATATCCTATTAATAATTATCTGTCATACATTTTTATCTTTTTAATCATAATCGATGTCTATCTTTTTTACCATGCACTGTCCATATATCTTTGTAATAGTTACTATTCCTATAATCACTTTAATACTCTATTTTTTACCCTAATAATAATTAATCAACTTTTAATATAATTCTATCTTATTCATAATTGTTTTCACCTTACCTTACCATCATACTTACTATCTTTACCTGGCCTAATTCACCTTACGAAGTTTGTTTATTTTCATTCGCTTGCATCAGTTTGTTGATTTTCTGTTTTGATTTCTGTTTTAAGTTGTTTTCTTTTTCGGCTCTGATGATGGATTTTTTTTCCGAAGCTGCAGTCAGCCTCTGAAATAAAATGACTGACAAGCCCGATAATATTCGTTTTTTTCCTGCGTTTCGCAACGTTGAGATTTTGGCAAGAAAATTAATTAACGCCAAATGAGCAGTAATATTTAACGGAGCGTGCATTAAAGAAAATATAACGCCAAAATATGTTCAAATAAAATATATATATATATATATATATATATAAACATGCTCTATTAAATACAACTCTCCATTTTAGGTTGACGAATTTTTTGCAAAACACTTCTAGGCTGCGTTTTTCAGGAGAGAGATAAAACTTGATAAACATATAAAAAGACAAAGTTGCACAAAAGTTCAAAAGTAAATTAGAAGTTCAAAATAAAAAGTAGACATATAATGTATAAAATATTTAAACATAATTATATTAATGAAACTTAAAAAGTAAGATATATTTTCCAAGATAAAAATAATGTTATTGTAGCTAGCATGTGGTGGTTTCTACGTCTAACAGTAACATTTAATGCAAGATGAGAAAATGAAATCATATCGACGGGTACGGGGACATCATCGCAATCATTCAAACTTTCATTGTTTACGTTCGTACCATATTCTTCGCTATCCACTATCCAAGGAGCCGGCAGCACATACGAGTCTACCGAGTCAGACCCGCATACAGATAGGTTAGTGGTGTCTTGAACAAAACTATCGTTGAGTTGAACAAGAGGAGGTTCAAGATGTTGAACATGTGGAAGAACGTTGGGTGGATCGAGAGTCCGGTCATTAGACCGATCAAAAGTTTGATCACTTGTTTGACAGATCCGATGGTCAACAGGTATTTCTTTCTGCGTATCCAACGACAGACGATCGGGTTGACATGCACAAACATGATCAATCGTGTGTTCGATCAGTCCACTAACAAAAATCTGGTTATATATATATATATATATACATATATATATATATATATATATATATATATATATATATATATATATATATATATATATATATATATATATATATATATATATATATATATATATATATATATATATATATATATATCAGTTGGTAAGAGCGCTTGCATTTAGGCGAGGCGGTGTTGCCGTAGACACGTGGGTTCGATTCCTAGTAGAGTCTTATAAATATTTGCGTTACTTGTGGTGACAGTTAGTCATCCTATTTGTAGGCTCTTGAAACATTTCAACGCAGTGTTTCACTTCGCAAAAAAATTACCTATCTGGCAGCAGACTAGTCGAGTCGAGCCGAAGTAAGGAGTTCTGAACCTATCATAGTCGTAGTCTAATGTTAAGTAGCTCCGAAAGACTGAGACTTCTAGCCATCATTTTTTGGTGATGGTCGGTGGCTCAGTTGGTAAGAGCGCTTGCATTTAGGCGAGGCGGTGTTGCCGTAGACTTTTTTTTTATTATTATAGTTTATATATTGCCGTAGACACGTGGGTTCGATTCCTAGTAGAGTCTTATATATATATATATATATATATATATATATATATATATATATATATATATATATATATATATATATATATATATATATATATATATATATATATATATATATATATATATATATATATATATATATATATATATATATATATATATATATATATATATATATATATATATATATATATATATATATATATATATATATATATATATATATATATATATATATATATATATATATCTGTGTGTGTGTGTGTGTGTGTGTGTAAAACAGTTGTTTTATATTCAAAAAATTTAGTTCGTTTACTCAGATAAAGAGGCAAATAAAAGAATTTTTTTTAAATTTATTTTTTATCTTTACTTGTTTTCAGAAACGTTTACAAAAAAAGAGAACCATTTGACCGACGGAAAAAAACTGAAACAATACTCTCCTCCTCAGTTTTCTCCTACATCGTCTCAGCAAGACTTGTATTCCGAATCGAGTGCAGCTTCTTCGATTAATTCTCTGCAGACTGACGTTGAATCTATCAATGGATGCCAAAAAGTACTAAGGATTGAAGTATCAGATTTCTTTGATGAAAAAAACTTGAATAAAAAATCTTTGGTATAAAATTCTTGTTTTAATCTTAATCTTTTAATCAGTAAACTTTTTTAAAAGATTATTTTTAAATTTAGTTTGAAGAACAAAGATTAGAACAGTTTTCGGGCAAGATTCAGGTTAATTTATTCTTCAAATTTACTTAAAATTTAATTTAAATTTTAATTCAGGTTTTTCTAAATGAATTGGAAATGTTTAAGAATACAATACAATATAAAGTGTAGTCTTTTCATGCGTTTTTGTCTTAAAAACAATAACTTTTGTTATCTGAACACTGCCAACTCATTTTACTACAAAGCTTATATTAACTTGCAATGTTGTTTGTTTGTTTGTAAGTTTTAAGCTACCAATTATAATTAGCATAAAATACTTTATAGCACACTAAATGCATTTTCGAGGCTTTGTGCAATCGTTTTCGGGTAAAACGTTTTTTTGGGTGAAATGACCTTTGAGTGAAGTGTCTTATTTTTGGGTGAAACATCTTTTGGGTGAAAAGTCTTTCGGATGAAAGGTCTTGCATTCGGGTGAAACGTTTTTTGTTCGAGTGAAATGTCTTTTATTTGAAAGTCTTTCAATTTGTCTAATTCAGTTTTGACGCTAATACTAAAATAATGATGTCTTATAACGATGCTACTAGACTGAAGATTCAGGAAGCACTCTTCATTCATGTAAGAGACGATCAACTTTCAAGACAATTCCTTTAACCAGATCCTACAGTTGTTTGGAAGAGACGACGGAAAGTTATCTTGCGAGTTGGCTAGTAAAGATCCTGCTCGTTTCTTACTTACTAGACTGACAAATACTGCCCAGGTTATAAGCAGGTCTTCAACTTTTAACGGCTACAGAATCCGAGAGCCTGAACCTGCTTATCACGGGTCCACTGCGCCGACTTCAAACAATAATTGTAATGACTATCACCCGTATCTGAAACAAAGCTACATACATTTTCTGACTGTCCCGACACCGCACTCATTTCTACTGCTTAACTGATTGGCGACAATGAGGATTTTCTGAAGCCTTTTGACCGGTTGCTGCGCGGGTTTTCACAGACAAATGCCATACGCTCCTAGAATATATTTCAGTGGGCGATGAAACTATTATAAACATTATTTCAAGTTGTACTTCCCGATAACGTTGCACCGACTTTGTTGCAGTGAGTCATACATCTTTCCTTTAGTTTGAGTTTGTTTATTCAGTTATCAATACATACATGCAAAACCACGAAAATGACAAAAAAGAAACAAGAAAAAAATTAATCCTTAAAATAACATGTATTATTGACGAAGAGGTGCTGCATCAGGCCTTCTCTGTGCTGACGAGTCATACTGCAACAAAGCAGAGCGAGTTGATCTTTGAAGGCATTCACCGAACATGCGTCCACTTCTAGGTTAGCTGAGTTGGCAGAGTGTTAGCCTTGAATGTGAGAGCTCCCACTCACTGCCTAGTAGCCTATGTCAACGGAAAACTTAACGGGTAAAAGATTATAAGAAAAGCGCCTTTGCACAACTCTATACAAAGGAGCTATATAAATTATCAAACATTTACATTTACGCTTACTGCCTCTTGTGTCAAAGAGTTCCAGCTGAGAGCTACTCGATTTGTGAAAAGTGTCTCATTAATGTAATTATTTTTGTATTTCTGTGCTGGATCTTTTTGAGAGTATCAATATCCCGGCTCAGATGAGAAGATCGAACACGAAATGCATATTCGAGGTGTGGTCGAATGTAGGCCTGGTATAAGGTTTTTCAAAAATAGAGACTACGACTCCGGAATAATTTTTAAATCTACCAAGAGTTCATTTAGCTAAGGCAGTCTGACAATCACTTTTACTGCATTCACTTGAGACCTCGACTGTCGTTACTTCTATTTTTTTCCTAATGCCATATGGGTCTAACATAGAATAAATAAATTTTGATTTATGAGTAGTTCGTCTAACATGCATAACTTTGCATTTGTCAATGTTAAATGGCATCTGCCTTATCTATATTATTTTGGAGTCTGATGCAGTCTTCCACAGGTTTGATAATCCCAATGATTTTACTATCATCTGCAAAAAGGTTGATGTGTTAATCTGATTTCTCAGGGAGGTTATTAATATAGAGCAAAAACAATAGAGGCCCGAGTACTGAGCCTTGCGGAACCTCACTTGTAACCTTTTTCCATCCTGATGTACACTATCGATCTGAACTCTCTGCTGACGATTGGTTAACCAAGATTTACGCCATTTTTAAAGTGAGCCCTCTATACCGTACGCTCTCAGTGTGTGCAATAAAAACCAATATAGGACTTTGTTAAAAGTTTTTGCAAAATTTGTGTAGACAACATCCACAGAAAAACCAATATGAAAACTTTCTAAGGGAGATGTATTAACCTTCCAACTAGAACTGCTCAAACTAAACTCTAACAGCTCGACTACTTTTATGATTTTGGGCAGCGAGATTTTTTCATAGTTACAAAGATAACTTGGAGCAACTGCGTTTATTTCAGGAAATTGTCCTCCTTCCTAAACCGTTCTTTGAGCTGGTTGATGCTTTTCCAAGAATGAAACGAAATTATTTTTAAATCTCTGGAGTTGTTAGTTTTTGCCAATTTTTATGCAATTTATGATAAACTGATGGAAACTTAATAGATTTTTTCCGCAATGCACAGCTGCAATGATAAGTGATTTTGCAGATATATTTCTTAATAATCTTGGTGCTGAAACTACCGCATTCGCTTATAGACCTGTTCAAAATATACAAGCGCAATCAGAAAAATTATACAAATCTTGCTAATTAAACTTTTTTGTTAAAATTTAATGGCAAATTGAAGTATGGAAAATTAAAAAGAAAATACTTTAACTCAGTGGTTCTTAACCTTTATTGGTTGGCGACCCCTTTTTATAAAAACCAGTGACCCGCGACCCCCCAAATGAAAAAGGTAATTAAAAACACCAAAAATAGTTTTTACCCTGAATCATGGAGTGTATTTTTCTTGCTTGTGGAGCTATTTCTGTTACTTGATTTTGAATCAAGCATAGATGGTTCACCATCCGTAAAAACCACAGTTCATTCCTCCAGTCTCAAAAAACGTATTTATCTTCTCCATAGTATCGTCACTTTTTGTGGTAGTTTCAAATCCAATACAAAATAGAAATTTTTTTTTGATATTATCTGAACTGAGAACACTAGCTTATATCTGTTGATTCATCAACCCGAAAAGAAAACTATGATGAACCTTGATTTCATTTAAGATCTGCTCTTTAACGTCTACGGACATGTCTGCTATACCCCGTTAAATAGTATTATTGGACAAAGTTATTCTTTGCATTTTTACATCACTGGAATCTCCAAAAACTAAATTTCACCATCTTCAACATGCAGGGTTTGATGAGCTTTTCTTCAATAAAACAAATGCATAGAATTTGGCTTTTTTTTAGAGATAATTTGACTTTGGGTTTGAAAACATATAAGAAATGCATACAGTTATTATTTCAAAAAATTTTAGCGCATAAGTAAAAACATACGTAAAATATAGATAAAAATTTAATAAATAAAAACGAGTAAAGAGAGTTCAGATCGACAGTTGTACTTCAGGATGGAAAAAGGTTAGGAGTGGGGCACCGCAAGGCTCAGTACTTGGGCCTCTATTGTTTTTGCTCTATATAAATGACCTCCCTGACAAATTATCTCAACACATCAAGCTTTTTACAGATGATAGTAAAATCATTGGGATTATCAAATCTGTGGAAGACAGTATCAGACTCCAAAACGATATAGATGAGGCAGTCCAGTGGTCACACAAATGGTTGTTGCCATTCAACATTGACAAATGCAAAGTTATGCACGTTGGACGAACCAATCAGAAATCAAAATTTATTTATTCTATGTTAGACCCAGATGGAAATAGAAAAAATTTAGAAGTAACGACAGTCGAACGAGATCTTGGTGTTCTAGTATCGGATGATCTCAAAGCAAGGTCTCAAGTGAATGCAGCGGCTGCCTTGGTAGACTTAAAAAATTATTCCGAAGTCGTAGTCTCCATCTTTGGAAAACATTATACCAGGCCTACATTCGACCACACCTCGAATATGCAGTTCAAGTTTGGTCTCCTCATCTAAGCAGGGACATTGATACTCTCGAAAAGGTCCAGCACAGAGTTACAAAAATAATTACAACAATCAAACATTTACCATACTTAGAAAGACTACAGAAGCTTGGAATTACCACGTTTAAAGAACGTAGGGTTAGAGGCGATTTGATCCAACAATACAAAATACTGGCTCATATTGATGAAGCGGATTTTTTTGTATTGCAAAAACATCCCACATGGCAAACTAACAGATCCTATTGTTTGAGAGGTCACAATTGCCTTCTTTTACCACAAAGAATTAAAGGATGTGAAGAGCGAAAACACTTTTTCACAAATCGAGTAGCTTTCAGCTGGAACTCCTTGACGCAGGAAGCAGTGGACGCATGTTCGGTGAATGCCTTCAAAGATCAACTCGCTCTACTTTGATTGCAGTATGACTCGTCAGCACAGAGGGACTTGATGCAGCACCTCTTTATCAATCATACATGCTATTATAATGACTATTTAATTCTTATTGTTTTTTTTTGTTCTGTCTCTTGTGATTTTGAATGTATGTATTGATAACTGAATAAACAAACTCAAACTCATAATAGAGTGCAGAAAAAATATAAAATTTAATATAATTATCAACAAAAAAACAACAAACGCTACAAGGCGATAACGTTTATCACTGTATTACGCAAATAAATAAAACAATTTGTTAAATTAAATAAAATTATGCTGAAGCTAACCACGTCTCGTATTTTAAATAACCAACATTTATTTTACAGCTCCAACTTAGTTATGATACCTACGACAGCACATTAAATGTTCATGTGATACAAGCTCGTGGGCTGCAGCCAGTAGACTCAGGAACCCTATTGAATCCTTTTGTAAAGGCTTATCTTTTGCCAGCAATGAAGTGAGTTCAACATATGTTTGACGCACCGTTGGCTTAATTATAAATTATTTTTATTTTATATTGACTTTCAGCCATAATAACAAACGGTATACAAAATATGTTGCAAAAAGTTTTAATCCCGAGTGGCACCAAACTCTTGTTTTTATGGGAGTTCCTCACTCGGAACTTTCAAAAAAATGGTTGGAAATTTCAGTTTGGGACTTCGATAGATTCAAAAATCATGAATGTTTGGGAGAAGTTAACGTTTATTTGAAAGGTATGTTTTGTAACACGAACGTTTATGAAGAATATTAATTATGAAGATGTTAACATAATATAGCCTAGTTTTTAGTAGTTAGTAAAACAATCTGCTATGAACAACCATAGATACTATAGCATGGAGCATGCAACTTATTTGAACCTATTCGCAAAAGGTTCCAGTATATAAACAACAGGAGCTCAAGTATTTATTCAAATGAAAGTTATTTAATCTGAGATTAAGCTGACTGAACGCATTTCTGTATATCATTGTTTTAGATAATTTACTAAAAAAAATATAAAAGTTTATCATTTTAGTTAATACACAAGGAAAGAGCCATGAACATATTTAGGAACTTTATTTATTCAACACAGTTTTAATAGGGTTTATTTTCCAGTATCAGAATTTAATTTTGTAGTTTTTCAGAATGATGGGTTACCTTATAACAAGTTTTTTTGGTCACAGATTTTCTGATGTTCACATTCATTTCTTTAATTAGATTTTTTATCTTCACCTTAAACATTTAATTATCCACAAATGGAGCTGAACATTGTTTCGGCATTGAAATATTTCAGACATCAAATTTTAATATATATTAGCTTATTAGAAACAAATTAAACTGCTCATAAAAATTTCATAACTAAAAAAAAGATGGAAGCTTAAAGAGTGGGTGGAGTTTTGTTGGCATGGGTAACTGACTTTCTAAAGGATCGCTTCAACTGGTTCAACTTGACCCTGGCCTGTTTGAACCGAGAGCTGTTACAAGTGGGGTTCCGCAGGGTAGCGTGCATTTGGGTCGTCCTCAGTCAACAATTTTGCCGACGACATTAAGCTGTATCTCCAAGCTTAATGAAAAAAATCTGCAGAGGGCAATCAATGACTTGCTGGCTTGGAATGATAACAAGCAGTTTAACTTCGGGAAAATGTCTTGTCTTTTCCATTTCTGAACGCATTAATTTTTTTTATAAATGTTTGTTTCATAGAAGTTTTGATGTTTTATCTACGCCAAACGTTTTTCATTGTATATGAATTAGAAACTGTTATTAAGTATGTTACCATATTGTGATCAAGTTATTTAGAAATTCTACCAGGCTCGTAGAAATATTATATCATACTTTTTAGGGCGCAAGAAAATTGTTTTGTTTTAAAAAAATGTATTTTATGATGTAAAAATTATTTTCTACTTTTTAGTTTTTAGGTGGCAGAGCGGTAGAGCGTTCGCCTGTCAATCGTTATGTCGGCAGTTCGAGCACAAATATGTTTATAGGCAACTTTTGGAGTCCAATGTGCCCGCAGGTATCATGAACTCTACATTAAAAAATGGTATGCGGACTTTTCATCAAAGGACGATTCATCAAGGGACTGTTCATCAAAGACTATTCATCAAGAGACTATTCATCAAGAAACTATTCATCAAAGGACTATTCATTAAATGGACGGTTCATCATAAGGACTGTTCATCTAAAGTCTATTCATCAAGAGGACTATTCATCAAGAGGACTATTCATCAAATTTTGAAGACACTCCTCCTTAACAACCTTTATCAATTTTTACCCAAGCTATTTTCAGCGTAAAGTAATTTGATGTATTTTTAAAAGACATATCAGTAATTTAAAAAAAATAGTGATGGCAACCAGGGTTGTTAAGAGCGGTACTATTGGCTGACAAGATCGTTGATGGCAGCGCCGCTTCATTTTTAGGCTGTTCTCAGCGCTATTCGCCATTGCTACTTTTATTCAAAAACAAAATAGGTTTTTTTTTATATCAATGATTTCCAATGTATTAAGTTGTAATTTTGAGTATGCATGAAATCTGAGTCGACGAGCGTTACCGTCTCCTTGAAATGTTGAACCTTTCCTGACCTCGCTAAAGCGAACGTGTGCGTCTCTTTGAGGTGTGGCAAAAGTGGTATATCGGGTGTTAGTGATGTTTTGAGGCATAAGTTTCTTTGAAGCGTGGCCACTTGGTGTTAAATGACCGATGCCAGATTTGACATATCGGGCATGCGATATGATTTGACGTGTTTGTGGCTTTTGGTGAATGTGTACATATACAGTTTACGAAAACAGTTGAATTTAGTTTTTCTGGTGCTGTGACCGGGAGCAGAAGAGCGATCGTAAGCGGGAAGGCAACCGTGAGCGGGAGACAAGCCGGAAAAGAAAACGACCAGAAGCGTAAGAGAAAGCGGGGAAGGAAACGGGAGCGAAAGAGAAAAACGATTGAAAACCCCGGTCAATGCCGGGTACCCCACTAGTTCTATTATAAAGTATACCGTATTTGGATGCAAGCACAGGAGCACTGTAAATTTGATATAAATTACCCTACATTTTGGTAACATATTTTGGTTGAAAATAACATCTTAAACAATTTTATTAACTTTTTTTATGAATAGTCCGCTGGATGAATAAACATTAGATGAACAGTCCTTATGATGAATAGCCATTTGATGAATAGTCCGTTGATGAATAGTCCCTTGATTAATAGTCCTTGATGAACAGTCCTTTGATGAATCGTTTTTTGATGAACAGTCCTAGAATCTAAAAAATCCCCAAACCCGAGGGTAGGAGGTACGATGGACTCTAGAGTATATTATCCCTAAAGGTAGGATGGGCTCTAGCAAAATTTAACATTATAAAGTCCGAGATACCTGCAGTCATAATGATTTCTAAAATGTTATGACGGAAATTAAATTCATCGTCATCGTTTTATGCAACCGATGAGAGACGGAAAAAAATGGAAGTTAGAACCATCCATTGATATATTAATTTATTCTTAGAAATATTTTATTAATTTTTATTTATTTTAATTTTTATGCACAATTGGTTAGCTTACCTGTCCCACTATATTTGCTTACTAACAAGAACAAAAACACAGCGCTTAAAAATAATGTATAATTTTTTAAACGGTTGTTTCACTTACTCTTATTTAAGGTTTTACGGTTATTTGTTATTTAAAAAAATGTTCTGTAATTCTGTTGTTAGACGTTGTTTTGCTACATAAATTTTAATTTTTTTCAGATTCTGAATGCCTAGACAACAGACCCCATTGGTATTCTTTGCAAAGGTTAAAAAGAAATGAGTCTGCAAAAGTAAACAAATTTACAGATAAAAATGGAGGTGGAGAAACAGAAAAAAAAGGTGACCAGGCAAAAAATGATGAAAGCAGAACGAGAAACCCAGATATCAGTGACGATAAATCAAAGCAAAAACAAAAAAAATGGGCTGAAAAAAATTATGGATCTAAAAACGGAAAACATGCTGTAGAAGTAAGTTCATGGTTGTCTCTAAATAAAAAACTTGCAGAGATGCCAACTAAAACATGTTTTATGCAGAAAAAATCCAGCATTTCGGACGATATCAAATCATTTTTATCAAGTTTTAGCAAAGATACATCACAGCACGACACAGGATTTGATGGCGACGGGAGTCTGATGAGTCTCAACCAGTCAGAATTAGAAAATAACAGTGAACAACGTTTGTTGTTGTTGAAACGTTTCTTATCTGACAGCTCATTCATGTCATCAAAAGTTTGTAATGCTTAATATTATATATATTTACAGCAAAATTTGGCAATGTTCTTGGATACATGCTCGAAGAAAAACAGCTCTTAATATTTGTAAAACAACTTTTTTCATAACAAGTTTTACTTTTCTAAACTGTGTAATTTATAATTCAAAGTTATTTTAATTTCAATTAATGCCGACGCGTTTCGGAGAAAAACTCTCTATTTTAAAGACAAGGAAAAACCTCTTTACGTTGGACAGAAAGAGTTGGTGCAGTTCAACAGGATAAACCCCCTCTTGGGTCAACCCATCAAATTTGGTGGTCAAAAGCCAGCACCAGTGAACGAACAAGTTTGGTCATTCAGGAAAGAAAGAAAACCATCGAGTCCCAGAGTTTGTTCAGTTATCTCAACAAGGAGATTGGACGACATGGGAAGATGCTGTACAGCGTTCGCTTTCTTGGAAAGACATTTCACTATACACACCACTGTTTTTTTTTATTAGATCGGTTTATGATCAACTGACGTCATCCAGCCATCTTCAAAGATGGAAGTTGAAACACGATGATTCGTGCATGTTATGTGGGCAGTCGGACATTCTTTCACACGGGAGGTACACTTGTCGCTTTAACCAAGTACTCCGAAAATTGCTTGATTTCGTCAAAGAAGCGTGTAAGAAAGCAAAGACAAAAAAGGAATACAGAAGAAAAGGAAAATCTACTTTTTGAGAGAAGGCAATCTGAAGTTCCACAGGTTCAGATCTACAAGAGACTTTGAATGTGTGATGGGTGCTGCTAACGATTGGTCGGTTTCAGCTTATTTGGATGGCGAAAGAAAATTTCTAGAAACTGTGAGATCTAGCGGTTTAAAGCCGGATAAAATTATATATTCTGACGGTGCCATGGGAAAGTCACATGGAATCCAGCAATATTTTCAAAGAGTAAAGATATAGGGATTTAGCATGTGGTTAGAATACCAAAGGGTTCAGGACTGTAATTTTTGCAGTCGAGGTTGGCGTTCGAAGTTTGGTTAGCAGCTCAATGTTAAAACTGCTGAAAGCTCTTGGTTTTTCAAACCGAGAAGCTGCATTTTTTTGGATTTTTGCTAATAGAAAAAAGAAAGCGCTACAAGATGCACGCGAAATGGTTTAGCCTTGTTTACATTTAATCTGGCAGCAGCTGTATTAAAATATTATCCCGTGGGATGCAAAATGATAGAAATATGTGTTAGGTGTCGTCAATCTCTTTGTTAGATATTCTATATTAAGAAAAATCATAGTGTAATTCTGAAATCCCTGGCAGTTACTAGATATTCAAGATGGCGGTCAAGATAGCCGCCAAATCATATTTGTTTAATTTCCTCAGGAACTATATGTCACAGCGATGCGTTTTTGGTGTCTAAGATATGGTTTTCGGTGTCAGCAAATACAAAAAACATATTTACAATCACGTGACCTTGATATTTGAATTTGAAATGGCGGCCAAGATTGTGAGCAAATCATATGTTTTATAATTTTTCAAAATCCTGTTTGAAATACATAATTGAATACATAATTATTTATATTATTATTTATGCATTTTAATAACTACATTGCAAGGTTATTTAACTGATATGGTAACAAGGCTTTAGTGACGTTTGTAGAGAAACCCGATTGTAATGATGCCTTTTAAGCACTTTTTAGTGATGTTATATTAATTTTATTTAAAAATGTGTTGAAATAAAAAACGTAAGTTGCTTACTTATTTGAGTCTGACCTTATTAAATGTGATGACGTAAATTTGACGTTACGGTTTTTATATCTTAACTAGAAATAGCCCGTCAAAAACGACGGATTTTTTAAATCTCATTATATAATATTTTTCGATTGCAGCGCCACTTTTTTTATCTCTAGGACAATCCAATAAAACAATTAAAGATGACAACAGAAGAATTTCAAGAGAAATGGCTACTGAAACCCAGTGAACTTCACATAATCATTGCACAATTACGATACATTAAGTCATTTATACAAGGAGCAGGTATCCCGGACCTATGGGTTGAATGCGATCTTTACAGCCAAACAACTACAACACAAATCCTTGATGCAAAACACAGCATTGAGGCCCACATCACTACATTGTCAGCATTGAACTTGAAGAAGAATACAGCACAAGATTTTCAAGTACGAGAAATTCAAAGAAACTTAGATTCTGGCAATACTGATGAAATAAAAAAACCATTGTCATTTTTCAAATGTCTGAATGTCTCAGTTGTAGTATCAGCAATGAAAGAAAAAAATTTTTGGGAAAAACTCAATAATTTTGTCAATGAAAGGGAAAAACAGATCCTGTTTTTAAAGTTACACGCACTTACATGGAAATGGTTCAAAACATGCTTCAATTTCTGCGCTCAGTTAGGACTGCCAATTGGGACCTGAACTTGGCATCACTTCATTCACAAAATACTTTTTGCCCTAGATCGACAGAACTACGCCTGAATGATCTCTTGTCATAAATGCAAAATCTACAAACTTCAGATCAAGGTATATGGCAACATTTCATAGATGGACAGTGGGCTGTAAACAAGAACAATGTGCCGTTTACTGCCCTGGGCGCTGATGAAGCACTTGAGCATAAAAATCGAAGGCTTAAAGTCCAAGGTGGGATTGTTGGGATTACACTGAATGAAAATGCCAGAGCTCGATTTTTTCTCACAGATACAGAATTGGCACGAATAGCAGCTGCAACAGAAAATATGATTGGTTAAGCTAACAAGAAGAAACACACACACACATCATGACCTCTCTGTTTCCGTATGCAAATGGCAAGATATCAACGTTGTGAAACTGAATAAAATATTTAAAAAAAACTTTTAAAAATACCACATTTTTGTGAAGTAAAAAAAAAATTTCTCTGGGTTGTGTGAAAAATGTCTTGATGAAGGCATGCGTTAATTGTGGACATTCGTATAACAAACAAGCCATAAATTATATATATATACTAGCGGACCCGGCAAACGTTGTTTTGCCTTATAAATTATTTTAGTTTTTTCTATTAAAAGTTTAATGTACAAATTGTCAATTTAAAAAAAAATCAATCTCGAAGAGCAATCGAGTGTACAATGTTTTTTTTCAGTCCATCTTTAGCCAACACAAACAAACTGGATGGTTTGCCCACGCGAGAACATGCCACGTATAATTGTCCATGAGAAAAACATGGCGTGCCCAAATCTAAGCCACAAACAGACATCGTTTGGCCTTGCGACTTATTAATTGTCATTGCGAATGCCAATCTAATTGGAAATTGAATTCGTTTGAATTCAATATGCACTTCTGTAGAAATTATTGGGATCCGTGGCAGCAAAACACTTTCGCCTCGCTGGCGTCGCAAACCGTATCAATCGATTTGTATGACACCAATTCGCCTGGCCACAACTGCTGTATCTTGAAATTTTAATCATTGACGTCCACATTTTTTGGTGCCAAAATGACTCTTTCTGCCAGGCACTCATGATTCATGTATTGTGTGTGTAAATCGGGAAATACGCTGTCAATGAGACACTTTTGCGAATTAACAATTGTGCAGAAATCGGTTGGCAATTTTATGCAGCCATTATTTTGATGGACAGCAACTTTTTCATCACCGATATCTAACATTGTTTTGAGAATGTGTCGGCAGATGGATCTTGAAGCATTTGAACACGCTTGTGTACTTTTAGCTGCACGTTTTCAACATAACCCCACAGTGCCGATGATTTTAAGCAAGCATTGATTTCATCAGCGTAAGTTGAACGGGGAATGACGGGAAGTGTATGTCTGAAATCCCCTGAAAGAAATAACAGAGTGCCGCCAAATAGTTTGTCATTGTTTTTTATATCTTTTAGTGTCCTGTTCAACGCCTCAAGCGAATGTTTGTGTGCCATAGTGCATTCATCCCAGATTATAATTTTGCATTGTTTCAGCACTGGGGCCATGGATGATTGCTTTTTTATGTTGCACATTGCATCTGGGTTATTTTTAATATTCAGTGGCAGCTTAAGTGCTGAATGAGCTGTTCTGCCTCCATCCAATAAAGTTGTTGCAATTCCAGACGATGCAACGGCCAAAGCTATGCCATTATTTGATCGTATTTTGGCGAGAATTAGAGAAATGGGAAATGTTTTTCCAGTTCCACCTGGTGCATCCAAAAAAAAAAGAATCCACCTTGTCTTTCCAAAACTGCAAGTATAATGCGGTCGTAAATGATTCTTTGTTTATCAGTCATTAGTGGAACATAGCGAGTAACAATCGCTGCCTATTCAACAGTATTGTACCGCAGTTCACGATCCATCTCCGTGTTCATTAAATCAGATGCTCTTCGATTTGGCGAACGCATACCGAAATGACTGATTGGCAAATTGGCAATGACAAAGGTCCTCGATAACAATCAATGCTTCATTGTATATAGCATCGCTGAATTTTATCGATGGATCATTGCACCGAGTACGAAGTCGATGCAAAATATCATCAGCCATTGAATCTTTGTGCTTATCCCACAACGTGTCTTCTTGGGCCGGGAAACATGTAGTCAACACTATAGCGAATAGTAGACGAATTTGGGTTGCTGTACAGTTTAATGCTGCTTCTGCAAGCATATCGTTCCACTGGGTGTCGTCTTCTAACAAACCAAGTGCAAGGAATGCATCTTTATACGTTGGATACTGTTGTCCATTCACTTTGCGTATATCTTAAAATGACAATGGGCCAGTGACGTTAACCAACAACAGTCGCAAATAGAAGCATTCAGTTTGCCTTGAATTGACTGTATATATTCGACCCAAAGTGTTTGATTTCAATAAACGGGGCACGCATCAACTGGTGTTCCTTGCTTGCGAGGATTCCATTTTTTCGTTTGATCCCATGTGAAATAGCGTGGTACTTCCGAATAAAATATTGTTCGTGCAATCCACATGATTACATTGAAAAATTCGGTGAGTGTAGTTTTTGGTGGATTTATAGCCCGATCAATTGCTGTTTCATTCGTAAAAATACGTGCTGACCATTTTCAAGATGGATAGCTAAATGTATAACTGCTGGATCCCGTTCATGAATTGGGAAACCAGACAGCTTCATCGGAGCTAATGTTCCGACCCATTTGGTAGAGAGTTATTTCGTCGTTGTTATTCAACTGATCATTCACATCATTTTCTATTCGAAACACAACCATATCGCTGCTTTTATTCACATACTTACAAATGTATTTTATGTTTTTCACCGAACTACAGAACTCAACATTAATATGAGCATTAAATGTTTTGCTAAGCAGAAGCGAATATGGTACCACCCAACGATGGTCAATGTCGATGTCTGCGTTGTTGAAATTTTTTGTAAATGATTGTCTGCCATTATCGATATTTCTTCGACGATATATTGAATATCCGTTACCATTTGTGATCGTATCGTTATTGAAATCTTTAGGAAAATGTTTTGCACAATTTCCATTTGCCCTGCAAGGCGATAAATGATTGAGATTACCGCATGGGCCATGAATCATGTTTGTTGTAACAATATCGAACAGTAGTTGATCAGTAGACGGATCTGGAATTTCTGCAGAAATAATACTATCGATTTCCTCAGGACGTATTTTGTTGATTAACCAAATCAAAATGTGTGCATGAGGTAATCCTCGCTTCTGCCATTCAACCGAATACATCCAGCAATATGTGGGACCGAAAACATGTAATTTTGTAATAATGCTTATTAAAGACTTCAACTTTTGTTTGAACACACGTGCTGTAATGTCATGACGATGTATTGCATTTTGGCCTGGCAATAACAAAGATGTAATCTCCTGCCATTTTGGATTACATGTAAACGTGATAAATAAACACGGTCGTCCATTTACTCGCACGAAAGTCATAGCATCCTGTATGTATTCTTGCATGTGCCGTGGACTGCCTACGTACGATGATGGTAGAATAATAGAGTTACCAATTTCAGCGGTGTCGGCGTTGTTAATAATAGCGTCTCGCAAGTGAATGTATTCTTCCGCACGCAGCTTTTGTTGATTATATCGTAGGTATCGCAGTCTTTCGCTCTCTATCTTCACGTACATGTCGACCATGAATTGTTGGCAAAGCTCACGACATCGCAGAATGAGGTTGTCCTGACCTTGTCGAATCATCAGATGATACGCATAAAAATCCATTGAGCTAACTTTCTTGTTTGTTTCGGCTCCTGTGATGGGATCTCGTTGTTTAATGTTTATGCAATATCCGTCTTGTCCCTTCCAGACAATTAGCGGATATTGGAGAGCATCGTATGAACTGTGTGTGTCAGCAATGAACTCAAGATTATTATTTCTTCTTCGAATCACGATTTATCGTGTAGATGTACAATCGCCAACTATGATTCCAGCAATGTCGTCAACAACAGGCGCCTTGAATCTACGTATGTGCTCTCCAGCTGGTGTTTTATCAGGATTGATGACAATAGCGGGATTGTCACTTTCTAATTTGTGCATGTGTGATTTGAGGAATTTTAATAATTCATTGTGCTCGTTCAATAGAACGTCCAACTTACTGACCTGGCATAAGGTGAAATAAGGTTATTGTATCCGCAACCTGCATCCACGCGATTGGCGATTGCGCGTTCATGGTCCTCACCGCCCATGAAGAAGATTTGTAAAAATTTATGTGGTTCGTTAGGCATGGTAGCAATGAGCCCACTTGGTGATACACTTGGCCTTTGATCTTGAATGTTGACTATTAGTTTTGACCATTTGCTGCATTATTGTGAAGTATTTCTGTTGCTCCGAATGATGTCATTTGGAAACATGAATTGAATGTGCGAATGGACTTCAGGAACAGGTTTGAATCTGGATGTGTACCGATAAGTAAGTCGTTCAATGGTTCAGGCGGTGTTTCAATTTTTGGTAGTTGCACTGTTCTTGATGCGCAACACATCCCAGCTGACTCATTTTTTGAACATAAGCGCATGGCAATGGGGACATTCCTTGTCTATAGCACCAATCGTCACTTTCGAATGAGAGTAATATTCAATATCCAGCTCATACTAAAATGCTAGACGAACGAACATTTCAGAGAATTCTTATCTGATGATAAGAATTCTCGATATAGTTGCTGGCTTTGTCGGACGCTTGCCCTGCGAGTGTTAACTACTAACCAGCGAGCTTGCCTTTGTTCCACTTGTCGTTGTTGATTTCGTTCAGCTTGTGCCTCTTGTGATTGTTACTCACGCAATTGCACCATGTTCACACGCATATTGGAATTATGTTGTAGGATTAGTTTGTCTGTTCTTTGAGCTCTACAATTTCAGATGTTTTTAGCATTATTTGTTCTACGACCCAAATTGGCTCTTTGGCGTCTTGCTGGCATTGTTCACTGTAAGTCAAGCACGGAGTATAATAGGAATAACCAATTACTTATTAATAATACAATTTTTACCAAAGCTTTTATTAACTCGTCGTCTCTGTTTCTCTGTCTGTTTCAAATCTTGCAATCAATTTTTGAGTCACTTCCTGATGATAGATTTTTTTCAAATTTTGCATACATGCTCAAAATAGAAGACAATGCAATATTCAATTATTAGTTTTACAATAAGTCAATTAATTTAGTTAATTTTAATTAATTTATATATATTTATGTATATGTGTACGTGTGTGTGTTTATTATATTTTTTTATCTAGGAATTTATGTATATGTGTTTGCAAAAAATTGATTGCAAAATTTGTGTTTTAATTACATATAAGAGCATTGGTTTTAAAAATTCGTTTTTAATTTACTTGTTTTTATTTTTTTTATTATAGTTTACAGTTTTTTACACCATGTGTTTTAAGACGCGAAAACAAAATCAAAATGAAAAAAAAATACTTATTTACACTAAATAATTTTTCTCTATATTTACAGTTCTATAGGATTATTTTGTATCCATTTATAGATTAAGTCGTGGCATATTTCCGAGTTCAGTATGGTTTGGAGTGTAATTGGTTTTTGGATCCTTTTACAAAAGTTCCCAAGTTCCATTCCTAGTTGTGTCGTTTCTTTGCAGTGCAGCAACCAGTGCTCGATTGTTTCCTCTGTTCCGCAGGTTTCACACAAACCTGTCTCATGAAGATTCATTCTCTTCAAATTTTGTTTCAGCCGACACTTTCCAAGTCGGAGTTGGGAAATGATGACTTCCTTTTTTCTGTTTGTTGTCTTGAATTTAATTTTATTTGAGACTTTTTTTCGAGAGACCAGTAGTGTCGACTTTCTTGAGCAGAGTCCCATCTGGTCTCCCATTCGTTCAAAAGCTCTCTGCGTATTGTTCTTTTTATGTCAAATATCTCTAGCATAATGTCAATCTCTATTTCGGGATGTTTGGTAGCTTCTTTGGCAAGGCAATCTGCCATTTCATTTCCAGGGTAATTGTTTTCCCTTCTTTTGAGAGGTTGGATGCTAGTGTTAGGACTGATTCCACAAGAGCAGATTTTTGAGCATTTGCGGAATTTTTCAATGATATCATAGAGCTATATGAATCCGTAAATAGGGCTATTTTATGTGGACCGTCTGGTTGTGCCATCCACTCCAAGCCGCATTTTATAGCCGTTAGCTCAGCCGTATAAATACTAACGTCATTCGTGACTCTCCTAGCTATTTTCATATTTTTTCCGGGATATAAATTCCCACAGCTGCTACATGGTCTATCTTAGATGCATCTGTGTACATATGTGTCGAATCTGTATATGTAGCAATCAGTTCCTTAGCTCTTTGGACAATTGACGGATCATCCTTTTTTAACCCCACCAGCCCTTTGTTAAAAAGAGGTGGAATAAGTTTCCATGGTGGAGTTAGAGAAGGAGTTAAGGGGACTGGATTAAATTTGTCAACTATTTTGTTCAATGCCGCTGTTCTTTTGGCTGCTGGATGTTCAGCTTCTTTCACTTTTCTGTGAAAGAACCATTGCCATTTAACCCCTTCTTGTCCTCTGGGAGGTACAAAGACGTCTTTTGTCGGATGGTTTGGAATGATCTTGGTTTTAGTGGCAAGGTTTGTAATTAACATCTTTCGTCGTATATCGAGTGGAGGATATCCGCATTCTATTTGTAGAGCGGCCAAACTGGTTCCAACCATTGCCCCGCAAGCTGTTTTTAAGGCACTATATTGGATTTTCTCGAGTCTTTGTTTTTGAGATTCTGATGCACTGTCAAATGCTTCGCAGCCAAACTCCATCACTGACCGTATGAAAAGCATCAGTGTTTCTTTGCCGCATCCCCAACTTTGTGTTGTTAGGCATCGCATGATATTTAATCTTTTTTTGCAACGATCAACGATCTTATCAATATGTTTTTTCCAGGTTAATTTTGAGTCAAATATTATACCGAGAAATGTAGCTTCGCTCTTCCAACTGATTTTTTTGTCATCCATACAAATAGGTAGGGAATTTTTTCGGAATTCATTGTATTTTGTAAAACAGACTGCTACCGATTTCTCGGTTGACAGTTTTAATCCCCAATTGAGGAAGAATGTTTGGATTTCGTTTAATCGAGTCTGTACACAACAAATTTCATAAAAATCGGTTCAGCCGTTTCGGAAGAGTTCAATTTCAAACACTATGACACGAGATTTTTATATATTTAGATATATGTATTCATTCAAACATGCTCTGTTGAAGTATACACGCCATTTAAAAAACACGGTTTTGTCAATTAAACGCTTATATAATTTTAAGTGAGAGAAAACACTTTTACTAAATCTAAAATCAAACGTTATCATATGTTGATGGCGTGTGTCTTGTGATGGTGTGTGTGATCTTGAGGGAAAATAATTTGATATGATAAAAAGCTTCTTTGTCTGTTTCACATTTCATGAAACACTATGAGTTTAAATTTAAATTCTCTCGATTTAAATTAATTTATTTCTCTAAGTATTTTTATTTTGTTTTATTATTTTTTACTTATGTTTTGCTTATTTTAACGTTCATCGTCCCGATTTTAATTATTATTATGTTTTAACTTTTAGTTACATTGAGATAATCAAAACAACCCTGATGAAGGCCGCAATGGCTAAAACTTGCAAGTTGGTTGCTAATAAAACGTTTGATTTTAGATTTAGTAAAAGTGTTTTCTCTCACTTAAAATATTTTAGGCGTTTAATTGACAAAACCGTGATTTCTTAATGTCGTGTATACTTCAACAGAGCATGTTTGAATGAACATTTAGTGCCGAAATATTGTAAAACATGATTTCGTAAAAAACGTAAAACAAATCTAGGTTTTACCAGTAGTGCTGGGATATGATTCCTATTGTCATGGGTTATACTCAGAAACTATGTAGAGTAAAACCAATTTGTATATACCATAATGTAGGTTTTGCTTTTTACTTTTGAACACACAATTAATCTAATTTTATGCCAAAAATGTATTTTCTTCCTTTTGCCATGGCAGGGCAGTATACTATATATAAAATATAAATTATGGACAAACAGAAAGACATACAGATAAGAAAGCAAGTTAAGAACAAGTGAATCAAAAAACAGTTTTTTTAAAAACACATTTTTATATAATCGATTGGGTAGGCTACATTCTGTTACATAAACAACGAGCATATTAGCATAGACAATAAATAGTTTGACTAAATTATCACAAATAATTATTTAATTAAATTTTGTCCAATCGATCCGAAAATTTGATAGAATGCTTTGTTAATCAGTTCGGATGTATGTTCAAATTTGTAAGGCTCTAGCTCATCGGGAAGTTAGTTTAAAATCGATTGCAAAATTTGACGACGACGATAGACAGACAGACAGAGAAGTCAAGTTAAGTAAAAGTGTGTAAAAACGTGGTAAAAATGCGTTTACTTCAACCATAAATCCATTCCAATGTGGAAACACAGAATTTGTGCACATTATCACCCAGCGTGTTTTTCCTTCTGATGTTGAAACTGATATGTGTCGTCTCAAAGAAATCGGAGAAGAACACATGTTTATGTTCATGAAGGAACAAATTCAGAGTTACGATGTTAAATTCTGGTCACCAATGAAGAAAATAAAACTAAAAACTTGCAGTTCAGTTTGTAAAAATGTAAAAGTGCCCTTGCAAGATAAGGTAATTGAAATGAAAGCAAATATGTCACTTTTTTCAAGAACATTGATTGCTTTGAGATCTAGACTGGACAGTGATCTCTAGTCCAGCCTTAGCAAATATGAATTACTCTGAGCGAGGTAAAACGTGGTAGAATTGCGTTTACTTCAACCATAAATCCATTCCACTGCGGAAACACGGAATTGATGCACATTATCACCCAGCATGTTTTTCCTTCTGATGTTCAAACTGATATGTGTCGTCTCAAAGAAATTGGAGAGGAACACATGTTTATGTTATGAAGGAACGAATTCAGAGTTACGATGTTAAATTCTGGTCACCAATGAAGAAAATAAGACTATAAGCTTTATTATAAAATAACTGGCCAGTTTCGGCCTTGACAGCCATCTTCAGGGTTTTTTACAAAACTGTTATATATATATGTTTGTATAAATATATATATATATATATATATAAACGTATATATATATATATATATATATATATATATATATATATATACATATATATATATATATATATATATATATATATATATATATATATATATATATATATATATACATATATATATATTTATATATATATATATATATATTTATATTTATATATATATATATATATATATATATATATATATATATGAGTTTTTATTCTATTTCCTTCTTAATCATATCATGAACAAACAAATTTATATTAAGAATATTATAACCAGAAAGATCTAGTAAGTGTTAGCAACCACTTAGGTAGATTATATTATTACCATTTAATTAGAATAATAAAGATATAACAAAAACAATTTCTAGGCTTACCAAACATAATAACGACAAAGTAAACACAGAAGTTGTATGTATGAAGAATCTGTTTTGTGATCTAGTGCTGGAAAATGTCGAGGTGGGTAAGAAGTTCAAATGCGATGGTTGCAGGGAAACGTATTTGTCGGCAACCACAGAAACCCATTCCTGACTACGACAACAAACAGTGAAATAATTGGGCAAATTATACGAAAAAGTCGGCTAACTCGGATTTGTATCAAAGCAAGAAAAAAAAGCTGGGAAATAAAGTTGAGGCAAACGTTGAATCTGTGAAACCACCAAAAGAAAGACCAAGGCTCAGTCTCCTGCATAAAAACAAATTAGGAAAAGCAATTGAGGAAAATAGTTTTTTTTTGGTTTTTTGGTTTAATTTGTTTATTGGGATGATGATAAGCAAAACAAACAGATCACAAGAAAAAGTACAACAAAATAAACATCACCCAAAAGGAGTCTCCCAAGGGAATTACTTCCCATCTAGGGGATATCCTTATAGTAAATAATAAAAATAAGAATAAACCACAAACAAACAGAAAACACAAAATCAATCTCATTGAAAGAAAAAAAAATACAAGTCTTCAGATTTCATTTCAAGAGTAATATAGATTTAGATTAAGGCTATTCGAGTTGAAAGACAATCAGAGAAATCAACTCATCAATGAACCAAGAGTTGAGAAATAGGTATATAATAATAAGAAAAATTAGGATTATAGAATTAAAGTAAGAAACAAACAAGCTGAGAAAGAGACATGTAATCAATTTAAAAGTAAAATGAAAGATTTCAAACATTTTTTAATCAGTGTTATTGATTTAATTGATTTTAAATGAACTGAAAGGGAGTTATACAACCGAGGTCCCCGACAGCAAATAGAAAAACTTTTGAAAGTAGTACCACAAAAATCAGATCTATAGTTGATTGATGATCGCAAAGCAAATGTATGGATCTCAGAAGTTTTCTTGAACATATGAATGAACACATTAGGTAATTCTCCACTATTATATTTGAACATAAAAAGGCAAATTTGAAATTTATTTAATTGATGTATGTTTAGAAGATCATTCACAAAAAATGTCGGCCCAGTTGGAGCTCGATATGGCAAAGGAAAAATTATACGAACTGCTTTCTTTTGAAGAATGTGTAGTCCTCTTAATCTTGTTGGATAGTTAGCTGCCCAAACTATATTGCAGTGTGTAAAATAGGGGTAAATCAATGAATAATACAGTAATTTTAATATTTTTTTGTCAACAAATCCACTTATTTTGTAAATGACACCTATGTTTTTGGAAATTTTCGATTTAATAAAAGAGATATGCTTGGACCAGTCCAAATGTTCATCTATTATAACACCCAAGAATTTAATAGAAGATACACATCTGATAGGATAACCGTTTATATTGAGAATGTTATCACAATAAGAAGCTTTATGCCTAGTACGAAAAAGAATATAATTAGTTTTATCCATGTTTAATGATAGTTTATTAGTTCGGAACCATTCATCAATACTCACGAGTTCATTATTCATAATTGAGATTAAGTCACTCAAGCAATTACCTGAAGCAAAAATACTCGTGTCATCAGCAAATAATAAAAATTCAACCAATGAAAAAGCCTTCAGTAGATCATTAACGTAAATGATGAAAAGCAAGGGCCCCAAAATTGAACCTTGAGGTACACCACATAAAATATCACGAGAAAATGATCTTGAACCCTTAAATTCAACTAACTGTTTTCTGTTTAGTAAATAATCTTTAAGCCAGTCTAACACACAACCTCGAAAACCATAAAAAGACAACTTATCAATTAACAGATTTTGATCAACTGTGTCGAAAGCCTATGCTTGATTTCTTGATTTACAAGAAATATACCAATATTCAACTGCTTCTGCAATTCTTGAGTATAACAAAATCAATGGCATAAAAGTTGAGTGACCCTTTCGAAAACCAAACTGTCTGTTATTAAGTAAAGAAAATTTCATCAGAAAGTTGTATATTCTAGGGAACATATCTCTCTCAAACAATTTAGAGAAGTATGTCAGTATAGAGATTGGTCTGTAGTTGGTGACTTTGTCAACATCTCCTGATTTATGTAAAGGAATAATTTTTGCCACCTTCAGTTCTTTAGGGAATATGCCGGTTGCAAATGAGCAATTTATGATAGAGGCCAAAGGAGAAGCAATTTGATGGATGAATTCACTTGCGAAGGAGGGATCAATTTCATTAAGTCCACTACTGCGGGACGTGTTTAACCCTTTTGATATGCTCAAAATTTCCTCCGGTGTAACAGGATGAGTTTCCATAGACTGAACAGTTGGATCACCTCAGTAGTCTCTGAATGATTTTTCGGTGGGTCTTATGCTGTTGGCAAGACTAGGTCCAATCTCTGAAAAGTATCTGTTAAATTCCTCGGCTATTTCAAGTGGCAAAACTAATGTCCTACCGTCAGGTGCGACATATTTATTAGTAGTGTTAATAGTTGCATGTCTGTTCATAATAGATTTAATAATCACCCATATTTTCTTTAGATTCATCTGATGTAACTGCAATTTATTAGAGTAATATTGTCGAATTTTATTGACTTAAATCGATTCCTGTAATCATCAACTTTCGGATCTAGACCAGACATTGATCTCAAGTCCAGCCTTAGCAAATATGAATTACCAGTACTTCCACGTTCTCTGTTTATCCGAGATGGACACATGCATCATTCAGTGGCGTAGCTAGGGGGGGAGCAGGGGGAGCGGCCGCTCCCCCTGAGACCATTTTCCAAAAAGTGGGGCCTTTTTCGCCTTCTCAAGAATTAAAATAAATATTTTATTAAATTTAGGGCTGTCAAAAATCTGTTAAAATCCCAATTTAAAGTTTATAACGACATTGTCCTTGCCCTTGATTCCGGATTCATAACCGCTCTCTTAATGCTTGACTTTAGTGCTGCTTTCGAATGTGTCGACCATGCCATTCTTTTTTCAATCCTTGAATTACAGTTTGGTATAACTTCTGCCGCTCTTCAGTGGTTAATCTCTTTTCTCTCTAATCGTTCTCATAAGGTTCGTCTTGGTGAGCAAACTTCCAAAAAGTACGATGTTTCTTTCGGTGTTCCCCAAGGTTCAATCCTTGGACCCCTTCTTTTCATTCTCTACACTTCTTATATTGTCAACATCGCCTCTCGACACGAAGTTCTTATTCACCTCTATGCTGATGACACCCAGCTATATATTCAACTTGCCACACAAGACATCTACCTAGCTAAAACAAAGCTTGCAAACTGTTTTGTTGAAATTTAAAAATGGTGCTCAGCCATGCGCCTGAAGCTCAATACTTCTAAAACAGAACTCATCTGGTTTGATCGAAGGCCTCAGCCCATATCCATGAGTTCAGGCTCTATTAATATCGGTGACTGCACGATCTCGTCTTCGAATGTTGTTCGTGATCTCGGATTGTATCTTGACTCTGGCTTGTCAATGACCCACCATATCTCCGCCATTACAAGGGCCTGCTACTTCCATCTACGCCGAATCCGTCAAGTGAAGCGCTGCCTTAACGAGCAGTGCATTCGTACCCTAGTTCAGGCTTTTGTCATCTCAAGAGTAGACTACTGCAACTCAGTGCTGACAGGTCTACCATCATCGTCCTTAAAACCCCTTACTTCAGTACTCCATGCAGCCGCTCGGCTTGTCAAAGATCTCGGTCCCCGAGACCACATCACCCCAACTTTACGTCAACTTCATTGGCTACCTATCCCTGCTAGAATAAATTTTAAAATATGCCTGTTAATGTTTAACGTATTCACTGGATCTTCTCCCTCCTATCTGTCATCTCTCGTTTCGCCATGCTCGTCGCTCCCTGCAAGGCGGCGGCTTCGTTCTACTAGCAGGGACGACTTTGTCTCTGTCCGGTCTCGTCTCCAATTTGGAAACAGAGCTTTTGCCATCTCTGGCCCAACTTACTGGAACAGCTTGCCTGTACATATTCGCCAATCTAGAGACGCTACTCAATTTAAAACTAAATTAAAAATTTATCTCTTTAGTAAGTTCTTTGACTAGGAGATATTGTCGAACTGCGCACTTTTGCGAAAGACTTGTTTTTTATAAGGGCGCGTTATAAATTTTACTTTGTATTGTATTGTATTGTATGGGTATGTTGATTGATTATCAGCAAATAAGCAGTAACAGATTTTCTATCATACATGACTGTATTGGGTGACTCTTCGTTCTTCTAATATTCTGGAAAAAAGTGTTAGAGAAGGCTTTCAGTTTATCCACATATTTACTGAAAAGCAGTATTGATTTGGTAACAGCTTCTCATTTGATTCAACTATTTGAAAACGATATGAAAAACATGAGAGATGAATTTGAATCTGAATTTTAACGTCTTGAGAATGAAGCAGCTGAACTTGCTGAACAATGTGATATTACAACGGAGTATAAGCAACAAAGAATTCGGAAAAGAAAAAGATTCCACGAGGAAATTTCAGAGGATGATGTAATATCTGATGCCCGAAAAAAATTCATAGTTGAAACCTACATAGTATCACTCGATTGCATTATAAATAGCACAACTAAAAGATTTGAACATTTTCAAAATGTTGCTTCCAAATTTAGTTGTCTAGATCCGAAGCATTTTAGCAATGACGATAATGTGACAAGATTAGAATCTTTAGCAGACATGTACTCAGATGTCATCGAAAGTCGAGATGAAATTGTGCAAGAGTTTTTTTTCATTTTAAGACATGTACAAGGAAATATTATGTATAATCAAGAAGGAAAAAAATTTCTAGTGTCGAAGAAATGACCATCAACAATGTGCTCAAATTCATGATCGCCAATGACATGTGCTCCATTTTTCCTGGCCTTTTTACAATGTACCGTATTTTTCTGACCTTGCCAATAAACAGCGCTGGTGCGGAACGTTCCTTCAGCCGACTGAAACTCATAAAATCGTACGTGCGTTCTACAATTGGTGAGGACAGGTTGTCAGGTTTAGCCTTGATTACGATCGAAAGACAGTTTGCTAGTGAAGTGGATTATAACGAAGTAATCGATAACTTTGCAAGAATGAAGCCCAGACAAAAAAAACTGTTGTAATTAGTTTACACTGAGTAAGTATATAAACTGTATAATATACTATAATTGTTACTAAACAATACATAATATTGTTTTTCTACCTTTTGGGTGTTCCAGTATTTCTCTTTGAAATACGAAAATAAATACGTATGTAATAAATGCAATGTATTTATTTGAAATTCTTTATTTTGGTAAGTGGGCCTTTTATATGTGCTCACCGCTCCCCCTGGTGCTAAAACCTGGCTACGCCACTGGCATCATTGTCTTTCCAAGAGCAAGCTGATAAGAATTTTTGGGATTTTCTGTCCCTGAAAACTATTTCTTAGACACCAAAAGCGCATCCCTGTGACATATAGTTCTTGAGGAATTTGAACAAATATGACTTGACGGCCATCTTGAATATCAAGGTTACGTGATTGTTACACAGTGTTGTAAATATGTTTTTTGGATTTTCTGACCCAGAAAACCATATCTTAAACACCAAAAACGCATCGCTGTGACATATAGTTTCTGAAGAAATTGAACAAATATGACTTGGCGGCCATCTTGAATATAAAAGTCACGTGATTGTTGCACAGTGTTGTAAATATGTTTTTTGGATTTTCTGACCCCAAAAACCATATCTTAGACACCAAAAACGCATCGTTGTAACATATAGTTCCTGAGGAAATTGAACAGATATGACTTGGCGGCTATCTTGACCGCCATCTTGAATATCTAAAAACTGCCAGGAATTTTAGATTTACACTATAATTTTTCTTGATCTAGGATATCCCACGGGAATATTAGTTGCTGCCAGACTAATTGGGCGATAATCGTTCCGGCGATTTCAAGTTTTGTTTCGAACAGTTTTCTGCTGAACTTTGAAATTTCGTGTTTCAAGTTAACAATTTAGACATTTTTCTTGCCGAAGGACGTTCCTCAAGAGAGCTGTCAAGGCCGAAACTGGCCAGTTGGTTTATAATAAAGCTTACAGTTTTACATTTTGTAGTAATGTTTTAAACGTTTTAAAAGTGTAAACAGACTACTAAAAAGTTAGTTTTGGTTATATCTCACGTTTCAGAAATCTCTTGATTTTGACAACTCTTTTGATTCTATTAGATAACCTTTGTCAACTTGTTTAACTACAGAATCTGTTCTCTAAAACTCTAAATCTAGATCGCACGAACCGAGTAATTCTATTTTTTACTATTTTTTTTTTTATAGTTTATAGTCTTTTACACCATGTGTTTCAATACGCGAAAACAAAGCCAAAATGAAAAAATACTTATTTACACTAAACTATTTTTTTTTCTATATTTTCAGTTCTTTAGGATTATTTTGTATCCATTTATAGATGATGTCGTGGCATATTTCCGAGTTCAGTATGGTTTGGAGTGTAGCTGGTTTTTGGAACCTTTTACTAAAGTTCGCAAGTTACATTCCTAGTTTTGTCGTTTCTTTGCAGTGCAGCAACCAGTGCTCGATTGTTTCCTCTGTTCCGCAGGTTTCGCACAAACCTGTCTCATGAAGATTCAATCTCTTCAAATTTTGTTTCAGCTGACACTTACCAAGTCGGAGTCGGGAATAGATGACTTCCTTTTGTATGTTTGTTGCCTTGAATTTAATTTTATTGGAGACTCTTTTTTCGAGAGACCAGTAGTGTCGATTTTCTTGAGCAGAGTCCCATCTGGTCTACCATTCGTTTAAAAGCTCTCTACGTATTTTTCTTTTTATGTCAAATATCTCTGGCATAACCTCAATCTCTATTTCGGGATGTTTGGTAGCTCTTTAGCAGGTAGCTCTTTTGGTAGCTCTGTTATTTCATTTCAACGTGTGGCTAGGTACCCAAATTATGGTAATTGTCTTCTCTTCTTTTGAGAGGTTGAATGCTAGTGCTAACACTTGCGGAGCATTTGCGGAGTTTTTCAATGAAAA
>OZ022245.1:18764913-19107413 GCA_963978895.1 Erpobdella octoculata
ATATATATATATATATATATATATATATATATATATATATATATATATATATATATGACTATAAGAGATATATAGTATATATATATATATATATATATATATATATATATATATATATATATCCTAGCTGGGTTACCCGGGGATTTTAAAGGTTTTTCATCGTTTTTCTCTCTGGCTCCCGTTTCCTTAACCGCTTGCTTTCCCGTTCCAGGTCGCTTTCTCACTCCTGGTCGCATTTCTGCTCACGGTCGCTTTTCCGGCCCCGGTCTCTTTTACTTTTCCCAATCCCGGTTGCTTTTACGCTTTACCGCTCCAGCTTGCTCTTCTTTTCCTGCAATAATGTTAAAATCCGCTCATATATTTCAACAGGTTATATTTATTTTAAATACTTGTAAGATTATAAATGCTTACAATAGATTTATCACACACTGTTCAACAGCTGCTTTTCGAAAAATCGCTAGTCTTAGTTTTTGAGTTTTTCTTAGTTTTTAAGTTATATATATATATATATATACTCTTTACGAGTGTTCCTGTGAAGGAAAAAATCTCAATAATTTGTAAATATGTATACAAAAACCAAAACATAGATCCTCCTGCAATACCAGAGCAATTACTAAGGGACACACTTGCCATGTGTACAATGCAATCTCCATTCCGACATCCAAATGGAAAATTATATTTGCAGGAAGATGGTGTGGCTATGGGTTCTCCATTGGGACCAACATTTGCAAACTTCTACATGGGTTATGTTGAGGAAATGGTATTTGCTTTGTACCCTAAACCCACCATTTATATTAGATACGTCGATGATATCTTTTTGATGGTTGATTCAGTTGAAGATATAACACTTCTACGAGAACGTCTTCAGGAAAACTCTGTTCTCAACTTTACGTATGAATTATCTAATAATACAAACCAAATTCATTTTCTGGATACCTTGATAACCTGTGATGGTCTGAGATGCCACAGCCAAGTATATGTTAAACCAACGAATAATGGTTCATGTTTGAATGCAGATAGCGATTGTCCCGATCGATATAAGAAGAATGTCATTAATAATTATCTCTTTAGAGCTTATAAATTTAGCGAAAATTGGAGCTCATTCCATTCCGAAGTACAACGTATTAAACAAACCCTGATCAACAACAACTACACTAATAGATTTGTTGACCATTCCATTAAGTTTTTTGTTAACAACATTTTGAAATCCGCAACTATTAATAAAAATGAAAATCAAACTTCTACATCCATTCCATTATATTATTGTGGGCAAATGCATACACGCTACAAAGTTGATGAGAAAGTTCTCAAAGGAACATTGGCCACCAAAGTCACTTCCACAACAAATGTTCCAGTTAATATAAATATTTACTACAAATTTACTAAATTTACTAAATTTACTAAATTTACTAAAAACAAATTGCAGTCAACTCATCTGGTGTATGAATTTCAATGTCCAATTCCACATTGTAAGGTGGATAAATACATCGGATCCACAATGACTACTTTATCGAGACGCCTCACCATGCATTTGCAAAACGGTAGTATCTTGCAACATTTTAATATGACTCACGGCCGCGCTTTGAAACGTGATATTCTCGTTGACAATGTACGTGTTATTACTAAAGAGAAAGATGTCAGACAGTTGAGAATCAAAGAGGCTCTACTAATCTTACAACGGAAGCCCGAAATCAACAAGCCGTTTGATAAATTTCCGCACGTCCTTACTTTATATGAATTAGGGACAAGGAAGAATCGTGGCGAAGAAATGAATACAACAAATAAAGTAGTTGATGACAATCGTATCAATGTTTTCCGGATGTTACAAGAAGAGAATCCTCTTTCACAGAACGTTGTAGCAGAGAAAGGTACTCCGAAACGCGTCGGCAAATTAAATAAAATAATGAATAGTGAACTGTTTTCGGTTGAAAGTGTGCGAAAGAATTTTCGTAGTGTTGAAAGAAGTCTTCAAAAACTTGTATCGTGTAAGTATGCGGTGACTTTTAATAAAGAATATATATATATATATATATATATATATATATATATATATATATATATATATATATATACATTCAGTAACATTAGAAAATTAAAAAAAAGACATATTCATTTAGATAGGTAACATTGGTGGTCTCTTATAGTCATTTATAATTTTGAATTAATATATACTTGTTGCTGGATTAATCATCTTAATCAAAAAATGTCATCCATCTTCTCCTCGGCAAAATATTAAAGGGTATTGTAATGCATCATATGAACGACGTGTTTCGTTGATACGCTGAAGGTTGCTACAATCACGTCGTTGAATTACAATATCGCGAGACTCCATATTCTCTCTAACAACTACAATGGCAACTTCATTTAACGTTAGTGCATTGAAGCGTCTCTCGTGTTTTCCTGTTGGATTTTGTCTTCTCGGATCACTATTTAATTTTTATGATCGTTCGATGGCATAATTTCTAGAGCCGTTTTAAACAATTGGACCAATTGATTGTTATCATGCAAGAGTTGTTGCAGTTACACGATGATATATCTTTTAACCCTTCGATTGATGGTACAGCTTTGATTTACTTCAAGATTCCCAAGAAAATAAATTTTGAGAAATATGTATTCACAACCAACTGATGGCAACAATGCTCTTGCACAATGGTGAATCTGTCATTGAACCTGTAATAATAAAATTCATTTATGAACCTCCATAGATTTTTCTAATCATAGTTATATGTTAAAGAATTAAAAACTACCTTAAAAGTGGGATTGAAACCCCTTTACTCTATTATCTTAGCACCAAAAATGTCATTTGTAAGTTTCAATATTCTGCAAAAAATGCTTTGATAGAGCTTCATGTCCTGAAAGTAATGAATTTAATGGTTCATTTGGCGTTGTCAGTTGTGGTAATTTGACTTTTCCGTTCAAACAGCATAATCTTGGTGGTCCGAATAGAAACTTCAGAGCACTGCAATGTGGACAAATCGTACTCATTGTTCCAAAATCGAATTATTTTTCACTGGCGAAATCAACTGTTGGATCATATCCAAACGCCAAACGTTCCTAGATAATAGACGGAATCGGTTCAACCGTGGCAGATCTCACTCGAGAAATTCGCATTTTGTGTGCCTCTAATTTCGCTCAAACCTCGACGGGAGACGAATATGAATATAGTATATAAATATACTAGCGGGGCTGTCCGACGTTGCCCGAGGTTTTTCTAATGTTTGTCTCTTTTGCTAAGGTATCCTTCCCCGTTTGCTTTCCCGTTCTCGGCCCCATTCCCGTTCCCGGCCGCTTTCCCGTTCCCGGCCGCTTTCCCGTTCCCGACCGCTTCCCCGCTTACGTTTGCCCTCCCGTTCCCGGTCGCTTTTCCGTTCCCAGTCGCTTTACCGTTCCCGGACGCTTTTCCAGTTCCCGCTCACGCTTGCTCTCCCGTTTCCGCTAACGCTTGTTCTCCCGTTCCCGCTCACGCTTGCTCTCCCGTTCCCGTTCCCGCTCACTCTTGCTCTCCTGTTTCCGTTCTCGCTTATTTTTTTCATTCTTTCCTAACTTCTTTTAGCCTTTCAAAACGTAAAATAGATTTACTAAAAATGGCTAAAACTTGCTTGATGCCTTCAAACGTTGTTACGTAAACTAAATATAAATTCTATTACGCAATTACCAATTACAGCAACTATTAAAAATAAGTAACCAATATTCAGTAAATAACGTATTCCGTTGAATTTCAGTTGTAAATATGTATTTATATAAAATTATTAATAAATAAAAAAAAGTTTCTAATTTTTTTTTAACATTTAATTTATATAATGAAAAAAAACTCGTCAACCAACAACCGAAACTATTCAGCTTAATAAATAACCAAGATTCAGTAAATAAAGTATTCGGTTGAATTTTAATTGTAATTATTATTAATAAACAAAATAACAAAAAATGTCAATATTTTTCTTAACATTTATTTAATTAAAAAATCCGCGGTCAGCATTTTACCCACCCGACGGGTTTCATTACTAACAGATTCGCATTGTATATTCTTCGAAATAAGGCGATCCAGACCGAATTTTTCAAAACTCTTTCTTAGTGAGCACCTAAAACTCAAGAGGAAAATATGTTCCAAATTTCATTACAATCCGTTCAGTGATTTTTGGGATTCCGTGTTGAGTCAGTCAGTCAGTGGTAGTTAACTGCAACGTTAACACCGGCCTCTGTTATTTTGTTTTCGGGATCGACCTGCTGTGCCGCATGGTTTTCCTTTCTCATCATGTTCATGACAGCTCTGTATTCTTCACGCGCCGCCCTTTTTCTTCTATTAACTTGTTCAGAGCCTCCGTCAAATCATCCTCAGCATCAAACTCGTATCCTCGGGATCAAACCCATTGTCTTCCAATGACATCCGGAGGCGGTCCACGAGATAGGACTTTTTTCCCTTATCATTGAGCTTTCGTTTCTTAAGCTCTCGCTTCAAATCACTCTTGAAAAGTTCTTCAAGCAACCGCAAAACCATTTAATTTTAAATCCCATTTCTGATCACCAATGTTGTTATTTTGTCAAATCGTATACCGGGCTCAATAGAATAGTTTTGTATTTTATTGGATGATAATAAATAAAGCTTTGATAAGTCAGTCTTGTATTTTCTAATATAATAATAAAATGTCTATAATAATTGTTCTAAATCCTTTAACGTCTATCAATGGGAAACTGTTCGTAAAATAAGCGATATTACATGAATATATATATATATATATATATTCCTAACATAAAAGCACAATGATGTAATATGTATTATGTATTATGTCACCCGATTAGCATCTACAGGTCTGAAAAAACTCACGTTGATAGATTATGAGACGCTGAACACGGTTTGTTAGGGCCTTTTTTTGCTAAAATGTTTAAATAAAAAGTTATTAGCCGCGAAAGTTTAACGCTATGCAGATATATATAATGCATCGTACGTCATCTTTCAATATAAACAAGTTGAAAATAAATAAATCACCAAAGTAGTAATCGGCGGGTTTTTCCCAATTTTAAACAGGTTGTAAATTATTATTAACGACAATTTACTATTTTGCATATATTATTCCTCTTATTTTAATTATTATTATTAACGAAGATTAACTATTTTGCTAATATTATTCATATTATTTGAAAGTTCGACGCTTTGTGGAAATATTTAATGAAATTATTATTAACGACATTTTTCTATTTTGTAATTATTATTCCTCTTATTTTAATAATTAATTCCTAACATAAAAGCGCAATGATGTAATATGTATTATGTATTATGTCACCCGATTAGCATCTACAGGTCTGAAAAAACTCACGTTGATAGATTATGAGACGCTGAACAAGGTTTGTTAGGGCCTTTTTTTGCTAAAATGTTTAAATAAAAAGTTATTAGCCGCGAAAGTTTAACGCTATGCGGATATATATATAATGCATCGTACGTCATCTTTCAATATAAACAAGTTGAAAATAAATAAATCACCAAAGTAGTAATCGGCGGGTTTTTCCCAATTTTAAACAGGTTGTAAATTATTATTAACGACAATTTACTATTTTGCATATATTATTCCTCTTATTTTAATTATTATTATTAACGAAGATTAACTATTTTGCTAATATTATTCATATTATTTGAAAGTTCGACGCTTTGTGGAAATATTTAATGAAATTATTATTAACGACATTTTTCTATTTTGTAATTATTATTCCTCTTATTTTAATAATTAATTCCTAACATAAAAGCGCAATGATGTAATATGTATTATGTATTATGTCACCCGATTAGCATCTACAGGTCTGAAAAAACTCACGTTGATAGATTATGAGACGCTGAACACGGTTTGTTAGGGCCTTTTTTGCTAAAATGTTTAAATAAAAAGTTATTAGCCGCGAAAGTTTAACGCTATGCGGATATATATAATGCATCGTACGTCATCTTTCAATATAAACAAGTTGAAAATAAATAAATCACCAAAGTAGTAATCGGCGGGGTTTTCCCAATTTTAAACAGGTGTAAATTATTATTAACGACAATTTACTATTTTGCATATATTATTCCTCTTATTTTAATTATTATTATTAACGAAGATTAACTATTTTGCTAATATTATTCATATTATTTGAAAGTTCGACGCTTTGTGGAAATATTTAATGAAATTATTATTAACGACATTTTTCTATTTTGTAATTATTATTCCTCTTAATTTAATAATTAATAATATTATTATTTACGAAAATTAACTAATTTGCTAATATTATTCCTATTATTGGAAAGTTCGACGCTTTGCGGATATATTTTGTGCATACGTCATAACTCAATATAAACAGGTTGAAAATAAATAAATCACCGAAATAGTACATCGGCGGGTTTTCCCAATATCAGCCATTGAAGGTTGGGTTTTTTTGTAGGCTGTTTTTTCATTATCAGCCATTAAAGTTTGGATTTTTTCTTAGCCTTTTTTCACTATCAGTCAAAATATATTGTTTTTTTTCGTAGGCTGTTTTTTTGGATACTGTCCATTAAATATTGTGTTTTTCGTAGTCGGTTTTTTCGCTATCAAACAATAAATGTGGTTTTTTTCGTAGGCTATATTTTCCAATATAGCCCATTTAAGGTTTTATCGTAGGCAGTTTTTCCAAAATCATCCAATCAAATAGAAGGCCATTCCAAAACGTTTTTAAGTTAAAAATCATCTGCTACTGGCTGACATAGTCACATGCTTCGCATGCGAAGCGTGCGTAAAGTTATTACAATATAAGCGCATTGGTGTTGTTTTTGAGCTTAGAGTGCTATTTGAGTGCGACTACCTTTACTATTAATCTGTAAAAACACACTCGCTTCGCGCGCGAAGCGTGCGTCAAGTGCTGGTTCCTAACATAAAAGCGCAATGATGTAATATGTATGTATTATGTATTATGTCACCCGATTAGCATCTGCAGGTCTGAAAAAACTCACGTTTATAGATTATGAGACGCTGAACAAGGTTTGTTAGGGCACTTTTTTATTAAAATGTTTAAATAAAAAGTTATTAGCCGCGAAAGTTCTACGCTTTGCGGATATATATAATGCATCGTACGTCATCGCTGAATATAAACAAGTTGAAAATAATTAATAGTCGGCGGGGTTTTCCCAATTTTAAACAAGTTGTAAATTATTATTAACGACAATTTACTATTTTGCAATTATTATTCCTCTTATTTTAATTATTATTATTAACGAAGATTAACTATTTTGCTAATATTATTCCTATTATTGAAAAGATCGACGCTTTGCGGATATATTTAGTGAAATTATTATTAACGAAGATGAACTATTTGGCTAATATTATTCCTATTATTGGAAAGTTCGACGCTTTGCGGATATATTTAATAAAAATATTATTAACGACATTTTTTTATTTTTTAATTATTATTCCTCTTATTTTAATTATTAATAATATTATTATTTAGAATTATTAACTAATTTGCTAATAATATTCCTATTATTGGAAAGTTCGACGCTTTGCGAATATATTTTGAGCATACCTCATAACTCAATATAAACAAGTTGAAAATAAATAAATCACCGAAGTAGTACATCGCGGGTTTTCCCAATATCAGCCATTGAATGTTGGGGTTTTTTACATTATCAGCCATTAAAGGTTGGGTTTTTTTCTTAGGCTTTTTTCCCTATCACCCAAATTACGTTGTTTTTTTCGTAGGCTGCTGTTTTCGATACTATCCATTTAATATTGTGTTTTTCGTAGGCGGTTTTTTCACGATCACCCAATAAATGTTTTTTTCGTAGGCTGTTTTTCCCGATAACATCCAATAAATATTGTGTTTTTCGTATTCGGTTTTTTCACTATTACACAATAAAAGCGCAATGATGTAATATGTATGTATTATGTATTATGTCACCCGATTAGCATCTGCAGGTCTGAAAAAACTCACGTTTATAGATTATGAGACGCTGAACAAGGTTTGTTAGGGCACTTTTTTATTAAAATGTTTAAATAAAAAGTTATTAGCCGCGAAAGTTCTACGCTTTGCGGATATATATAATGCATCGTACGTCATCGCTGAATATAAACAAGTTGAAAATAATTAAATCACCGAAGTAGTAGTCGGCGGGGTTTTCCCAATTTTAAACAAGTTGTAAATTATTATTAACGACAATTTACTATTTTGCAATTATTATTCCTCTTATTTTAATTATTATTATTAACGAAGATTAACTATTTTGCTAATATTATTCCTATTATTGAAAAGATCGACGCTTTGCGAATATATTTTGAGCATACCTCATAACTCAATATAAACAAGTTGAAAATAAATAAATCACCGAAGTAGTACATCGCGGGTTTTCCCAATATCAACCATTGAATGTTGGGGTTTTTTACATTATCAGCCATTAAAGGTTGGGTTTTTTTCTTAGGCTTTTTTCCCTATCACCCAAATTACGTTGTTTTTTCGTAGGCTGCTGTTTTCGATACTATCCATTTAATATTGTGTTTTTCGTAGGCGGTTTTTTCACGATCACCCAATAAATGTTTTTTTCGTAGGCTGTTTTTCCCGATAACATCCAATAAATATTGTGTTTTTCGTATTCGGTTTTTTCACTATTACACAATAAATGTGTTTTTTTTCGTATTCGGTTTTTTCCCTATCACACAATAAATGTGTTTTTTTTCGTAGGCTATTTTTTTCAATATCGCCCATTTAAGGTTTTTTTGTAGGCAGTTTTTCCAACATCATTCAATCAATTAGAAGACCATTCCAAAACGTTTTAAAGTGAAAAATCATCTATTACTGGCTGAAATCGTCACATGCTGTGCTTGCGAAGCCTGCGTAAAGTTATTACTATATAAGCGCATTGGTGTTGTTTTTGAGCTTAGAGTGCTATTTGAGTGCAACTACCTTTACTATTAATATGTAAAAACTCACACGCTTCGCGCGCGAAGCGTGCGTCAAGTGCTGGTTCCTAACATAAAAGCGCAATGATGTATTATGTATGTATGTCACCCGATTACCATCTGCAAGTCTGAAAAAACTCACGTTGATAGATTATGAGACGCTGAACACGGTTTGTTAGGGCACATTTAAGTTAAAATGTTTAAATAAAAAGTTATTTGCCGCGAAAGTTTAACGCTATGCGGATATATATGCGGATATATATAATGCATCGAACGTCATCTTTCAATATAAATAAGTTGAAAATAAATAAATCACCGAAGTTGTAGTCGGCGGGTTTTCCCCAATTTTAAACAAGTTGTAAATTATTATTAACGAGAATTTACTATTTTGCCATTATTATTCCTTTTATTTTAATTATTAATAATATTATTAATAACGAAAATTAACTATTTTGCTAATATTATTCATATTAATGGGAAGTTCGACGCTTTGTTTATTTCATTCGCTTGCGTCAGTTTGCTGATTTTCTGTTCTGATTTCTATTTTAAGTTGTTTTATTTGTTGGCCCTGATGATGGATTTCTTCCGAAACTGCAGTCGGCCTCTGAAATAAAATGACTGACAAACCCGAAAATATTCGTTTTTCTCCTGCATTTCGCAACGTCGAGAATTTGGCTAGAAAATTAATTAACGCCAAATGGGCAGTAATATTTAACGGAGCGTGCATTAAAGAAAATATAACGCCAAATTATGTTCATAATATATATATATATATATATATATATATATATATAAACAAATATGAATTTCTACACCTATGACCAAGCTTTAAACCAAATTAACGTTAATTCTGTTTTTTCTCAGCTGGATTCCCAAGTGTGCAAAATTGGAACTTCTCAGTTGAAGCAGAAACAAATTGTTTCTTTCTAAAAGTCTTTCTTGTTTATGTCATTTTTTAAATTAATTTTTACTTTATGACCGTTGTTTACGAACTTCTACATTTTACATTTTAATTTAGATTAGTTTAGTGTGTCTGTTATATTTTTTTTTATAAATAGAGCATTAACATTGAACTTTTAGTAAAAGTTGTTTGCAAAGATTAACCTGCTGAAAAAATACCAGCCTGTATTTTATATTTAAAAGTATCTTTTTTATAGATATTTAGCATTTTGAACTATAGAAAAATTAAATTTTCTAGTTTTTCAGATATTATTCAGTCAAACTTACAATAGAGGACTAGATTTTAAAGTTTACTAATTTTGTATACAAATTAACCATGGATTATTTATTTGTTTTGGTTTTGAAAAACGAAAAACGATTTTACTTTGGACATGTTATGAGTTTTGTTTTTCTTTTAAAAGCAATGGGGGAGCAACAAATTCAATTAGCTTTCTGAGAATATGTGCAAGGCTTTTGAAGACCCGCACATTTTTCTGAATATAATGAATGTCTTCATATCATAGCCGAGTAGCTGGCAGAACTGTCTATTTGTATTTTTCCAAATAATATGGGTCAACCCGAAAACAAAAAATAGTGGTCACGTGAAGTCTGATGTGGACTGCTGAAAAGATCAATTCATTAGGGCGCTCTTTTTGGCGTTTAATAGCGCTCGGACGCAAACTTATTAAACAGATAAGTTTTAAGTGCACAACGGTAAACAGTCAGTTTTAGTTTTATTTCAGATTTATTAAGAGAAGTAGGAAAAGAGTTCCAGAGAAAGGGACCAGAGTAAGAAAAAGAACGTTGAGCAAAAGAATGCTTAACAGAAGAGATACGAAAGTGGCTAAGAGAGAAAGACAAGACTTAGGAGGGATTTTTATTAGGTTAGGTGGAGAAGAGCAATTTTTAATTTTAAACAATAGTAGGCAAATTTTAAAATTACCCTATATTTAAGAGGAGGCCAATTGAGAAAAACAAGAGATGAACAGATATGAGAAACGTAGGAGGTGCGAGAAACTAAACATCCAGCACAATTGAAGGCTTTAGAAAAAGGATGAAGGGTTGAGTTAGGTGAGATCATAATGGAGAGTATTGCAATAGTCAATTCGAGACAGAATGAGAGAGAAGACTAGAAGTTGTAAAGAAGGATCATCGAGTAGTGCAAGAAGTTGTTTATTGCATCAAATATGGAAGTAGCAGGATTTAGTAACATATTTATTGAGGAGTTAAAGACAAGTTGGAGTCAAAGAGAAAACCAAAACTACGAACCTTCATGAACCTTATAATTCAAAGATACAGAAGTAGACGATTCAATAGATACATAAGAAAATCTATCAGATAGATATAATTTAACCTATAAAAGTGATTCACCAATTTTTAAAAGAAAAATCAAGACAAAGAAAAAGAATAGAAAGGCCAAAATCAGAAGAAACAATCAGATCATTACAGAATTTAAGTAGAGCAGAATCAGTAGAATGACCAGATCCAAAGCCATATTGGAAAGGAGAAAGAAGCGAGAAAGTAGTTTGTTTGTAAAGATAGTTTTTCATTGATCATCTGACCCTCGAGCCGCCGAACTAGCCTCTGATTGGTGATATATTGATAAAATATGGAAATAATCAACGTCTATGTATAGTAATGTTGCAGTTCACAATCAAGTGCGGACACATAACACCGGTCTCAATAACATAACGCAAATTGGAAGTCTTGAGGAGCCGAAGCACTGCTGCTATTCCTTCATTACTTTCATCTGTGTCTAATACAAAATCCTTTTTCAGGATTTGGATACGACAGAACTGGCGTCAAACTCAAAGCTGTCTTTAACTGTTCGAACGCTTGTTGACTCTGACCAATTAAACGGAGCACTCTTTTCTGTAAACTTATATAATTCTTTTGCAATGCTGAAAAAGTTGGCCACAAATCGTCGATAATATGTGCACAAACCAAGAAAGTTTCTTAATTCTTGAGAATTTTTCGGAAGAGGCTAATGGGTTACCGCTTCAATTTTCTCAGGATCGGTTCCTACCCCTTTGGCAGAAACTATATGACCAAGAAATTTCACCTTGCTTTTGAAAAGTGCACATTTTGCCGGATTTAGTTTCATACCAGCATCCCGGATCCTTTAAAAAACTTCTCTAAGATTGTGTAAATGCTTTTCAAACGTTTTTCTAGCAATTTTTCTAGTTTTTCTGTCATCCAAATAAACAAGACACGTTCTCCAATTTAATCTTTGTAACACATATTCCATAAGTCGCTCGAAAGTTGCAGGTGCGTTGCACAATCCTTCACCTATTGAAAAAGCAGTTTTTTCGCAATCCTGGGGGTGTATCCTCACCTACCAATATCCGCTCTTAAGATCTTAAGTAGAAAACATTCGAGATCCCGGAAGTGTATCGATGGTGTCATCAAGGGAGAGTTTTTCCAATTATTTGTGATGAACCATTTTTATTTATCTCGCTTCTGACACCAATTGTTGTAATTTCGATAACTATACTCAGGTTCTTTAGAAATGGTCCCAAAATTAATTAGAAGAATTACACACTTAATCAAAAACTTGTGTCTTAGTAATTGTAATTTAGACTGGTTGATTGAAGTTATGTAATCATTCAACTCTATATTTTTTTATGTCTTTCTTAGTTCGTAAAATCTTTTGAGGTTTATCAGCTTTGATAGAAAATTATAAACCTTAGATATATATATATATATATATATATATATATATATATATATATATATATATATATATATATATATATATATATATATATATATATATATATATATATATAATCCCGGAAGTGTATCGATGGTGTCATCAATTCTAGGCAGAGGGTAACTATCTTTTTGTGTAACCTCGTCTAACATTCTGTAGTCGACATTTTAAAGACGTTTATTTACAAAAAAAAAAACAAAAATCAGAACATAAATAATATCAACTTAAAAAAGTAAATCATGTAGGACATTTGAAAGGGATATTAATCCCGCTAGAGAAACATCCTATAAAAATTACAATAAAACCTATTTACACGGTAAAAAGTCACAAAAGCGTGTAGACGCAACCAACTGCTTAACCGCTCTCTTGAAGGCATCAATGCCCAGAGCCCTGTAGTCCGAAGGCAGAAAGTTGCAAAACCGGGGACCTATTAAATACATTTTTAGAGTTGTATGAATCACATTAGATCGATAATGATTAGTAGATCTAGTATTATAAGAATGAACCAAAGATGTGATTGAAAAGGAATTTAGTAAGGTATGAGGAAGTAAGTTATTATGATATCTATACATAAATAAAAGTGATTGATAAATGCAAATCTGATCAATTGTTAAAATATTGGTAGCAGTAGGTTCCACCGGAAAAGAGAAGGGATGAAAAAATATGATTTTTAAAACTCGATTTTGAAGAATAGCCAGAGATGAAGTTCGACATTTATAATTAGTACACCATATGAAGTTACAATATATTAGGTATGGATAAATCAGTGAATAATACAACAGCTAAAGAATTTTAGAGGGGACAAACCATGAGATTTTGTAAAGTACACCAATATTCTTTGAAATTTTTATAAAAATGTATCGTATGTGATCATTCCAAGTAATATGTTGACCAATGTACAAGCCCAAAAATTTTGTACAGGATACATTAGCTATTTCATTATCACGAATGCACAGTCTTATGCTGCCGGTCAATCTTTTGCGGATTGTGAAATATAATAAAACATGTTTTATCCATATTCAGAGAAAGTCTATTTTTTATAAACCAATCAGAGATGCACATTAATTTTCTGTTTATGTTATCAATTAGGGTTGCAAGTGAATGGTCAGAAGCTAAGACATTAGTATCATCAAGAGATGTCACCTCTTTAAATGACATCAGAGACGCTAAAGGATGAATTATATTTTCAAATGAAGCTTCTCTCTCAGGTATGGAAGAAGAGAGACGAGCTTCTATATTTACAAAATATTCATTGAAGCCATCAGCAATCATCGAAGGATCCTTAGTCATAATGCCATCAACAGCAAATGAAGAGGAAGCAGAAGAATGACGATCTTTGTTAATTATGGACCGTGGACCAAATTTTTTTAGAGTCACCAAGGCAAGAAAAAAATTAGTCGAATAGAAATTCCTAATTGCATCATTCTTTTTTCGCTTAAAGTCATTTCTAAAATGGACAAATTCCCTTCTGACTTCTTCTGAAGGTTTCCTCAGGAGTTTCCTATAAAGCTTCGATTTTTTTTCAACCATCTTTAATAAGCTCGCTGACATCCAATCTTTTTTGAATCTCCTTTTCAAGTTGGTGATTTCAAAATATGGGAAAGCTGAATCAAAAACCAACACCACCACCTCTTCCAGTTTTTCTTGCAGTTTGTAAGAAAGTATAGCCTTGTAAATTTAAAAAGTTATCTTCATTATCTTTCAACCAAGTTTTGGTGACTCCAATAACATGGGGCTGGAGATAATTCATAATTCATTATGAGCATTCATTTCCTGGTCAGTTTTCTTAATCTCTCTATTCTCAATGTTCCCGGAGGTCCCCTTACTCTGAATATGAATTCCCCCGGATGTTGAGATTCCTTTATTTTTGCCTCTGCAACCAATTTACGACACTCCTCCCGCTGCCTCTCAGTGAAGTCATGGCTCAGACCAATGATCTTGAGGTCATCATCCAGCAACATTTTCTTTTTCAAGTTCTCCATAATCAAGTTCTTTGCCCCCCTATCCTGGAATTCCAGTAGTATGGGCCGTATTTTATCTCCTTTGTTTCCCAATCTAAATATTTTTTAACTTTCTCTATACTAATCCCTCCTTGGCTTAATGTATCAATAATTTTGCTCAGTCTCTGTTTGTCTTCAGCATTGCCATTAGCTCACTCTTTTTGAGTCGGTAAATAATTATGTTGTTTGCTCTTTTTTCCGTCTCCTTCTCGTCGTTGTATTTGTTTTCTATAGACTCCTGAACAGTTTTCACCTCAGTTTTAACCTCTTTTGATAGATTTTCTACCAAAGTCTCGACCTCTCCTTTAAACAGGCTGTTTTTTCGACTGCCGATTTTCCAAAATCCCCTTGTTAGCAATTTCATCCATCTTTCGACCTAACTCCTGGATTTGCTCCCTTTGTTTATCTATAGCCGCCGTCATATTAATACTTTGTTTAACCATGTTTTTAATCTCCCTGATGTCTTCCATCGTTTCCCCAAGCTCTTTTTCTCTTGCTTGCGTAATTCTCAAGGTGGCTAGGATCTTCAGCGTCTCCTCATTTTCCTTGGCACAGCATTCGCATAATCTGATGCCGAGCATTTCTACCGCAGATCTACCTTCCAATGGAGTATCCTTTCTGGCCTCGACAGCTTTAGTAGCCTCCTGTTTAGATCCCTTCCTGGTTTTGAGTGCGTCAGACATAATAAGAGATTATTACAATAAAACCACGAGTTTAGAGTTCACTCGTTTAGAATTATCGCTCACGCTATATACTCAGTTAGAAACTGTAGTGGAAATTTCAAAAAAATAAGTATCGGTATTCACAAAAGGTACTAAAATAATTCAAATTCTTAGATTAATTTTGTTGTAACCGCCTTCGATTTTCAGCAAATCAAAAGTCTATTGCCGATACGCTTACGTAACTTGTTTACAAGGATGCGCCAATACCAATTATCCATCTTCTTAACAAGTACTACCGATGAACTCCATGGACTGCATACCGCAATTTCGTCATTTTTTTCAACTCTTTTTCATAACTCTAACTGGCACGTAACTTCCTGACTCCGTTTGTACCTGTGTTTTTCCGATCATGTTTTTGAACTCCGTTCAGGGGCTCGATGAACCTATCAAAGATCCGACTGAGCAGGTACAATGATGCTTTTTGTAAGCAATACTCGCTCTACCGAAATCGTTTCGCCTTTATAGCAAACAGGTATTTCCATATTTCCCTGTCTAAATGTTCCCATTTTTAAGTCCACTGCAAAACTCTGAGTTCCAGTGATGGGCACCAACTACTTCAATTGTAGTTACAACTACATACCAACTACCTAATGACAGAAGTAGTTATAACTACATGTTAACTACTTTAGAATAGAGGTAGTTATAACTAGTTTGTTAACTACTACTAAAGTAGTTAACTACTTTCCAACTACTTTTTAACTACTCGTATATTTATAAAACATGTACTGTAAGATATAAAAACACAACAACAAAAAATAAATTTGCATTTAATAATTCTTTTAAAGAATAATAATGATTGTTAACTAAATATAATAAAAACAAAATATTTTTAAGCAAATATAATAACAAGTAAATTAAAAACGAATTTTTAAAACCAATGCTCTTATATGTAATTAAAACACAAATTTTGCAATCAATTTTTTGCAAACACATATACATAAATTCCTAGATAAAAAAATATAATAAACACACACACGTACACATATACATAAATATATATAAATTAATTAAAATTAACTAAATTAATTGACTTATTGTAAAACTAATAATTGAATATTGCATTGTCTTCTATTTTGAGCATGTATGCAAAATTTGAAAAAAATCTATCATCAGGAAGTGACTCAAAAATTGATTGCAAGATTTGAAACAGACAGAGAAACAGACAGACAGAGAAACAGACAGACAGAGAAACAGACAGACAGAGAAACAGACAGACAGAGAAACAGACAGACAGAGAAACAGAGACGACGAGTTAATAAAAGCATTGGTAAAAACAAAGTATTTTTAAGCAAATATAATAAAAACAAAGTATTTTTAAGCAAATTTTAGAAAAACAAAGTGTTTATTGATACATAAAGGTTGAATGACAAAGTTCAAAATTTGTTAAAACTGGAACCATACGGTCAAATAAAGTGTCACTCATTTTGCACCTTCGAGGTGTCAAAATCATACCAGCCATGCTTGGAAGAGTAGAATTGGCTTTTATGAAAGCTCATTCTACGAATGGATAATCCTTCAGTGATTGAACATTCGATGCTTTAGATTATATTTTTAAATTATCTGGCTTTTTAATAATTTTGTTACAGCGCTAAGTCAAAGTAGTTAGACTAGTTATAACTACCAAACTAGATCATAAAAGTAGTTATAACTACATGGCAACTACTCAAAAACAAAAGTAGTTATAACTACCATGTAACTACTATAAATGTAGTTATAACTACAGTAGTTACAACTACAGTAGTTAAAGTGCCCATCACTGCTGAGTTCTCATAAAGTCAAGCCCAAGTAGGCATTCTTCCTCTATATCAGCAATCAGAAACTGGTGCTGAAAAGTCTTATTTCCCAGCCTTAATTCAGTTTGAATTTTACCAACTACTGGAAGAAGCTCTCCAGTTGCAGTCTTTAGACGAATGTGTTTTCCACTTTGCAAAACTTCCCCTTTTGCCAAACAAGGTTTTATAATTGAACCAGAAGCTCCCGTATCAATAATAAACTTACAGTTTCTCATTCCTAATCTACTTTCCACAAATAAATTAGTTCCTTTTCCAAGTACGGCAACTGGCACAACTCTTCAAGGCAAATTATCTTTTACCTCCACATAATCTGATGTCTTCTTGTTGTATTGGGCCTTTATGGATTTTCATTGTTTGACATCCTTACGCGTACAGTGATCCATTTTCTCCTGTTGCCCGGGTCTAGACATCTGCATTATACAGTCTTTTTGTAGATGTCCCGGTCCTCCACAACTCCAGCAGCGTGATGAGTTATTCTCTTTGCAGTTAATTCTTTCCTTAATAACTCTCCGGACTCGATCATCCAGTTCATCTTCTTCCTCGCTTCCCAATTTTCTTACGTGACGAGACCTATCAGATGGCTCCACAGAAGCTTCATAATTTATTGCAAATGCCAAGGCTTCGCTGGGACCAGCTACGCGGGCAACCCTAAGAGCCTTTTGGGTTTCAGAGTTCTTCAAGGCCGCTATGATTCCATCCGTAATAATTGTGTTCTTTGTTTCTTTTTTCATTGAGTTCTCGTTTTTTTAGTTCCCGCCTCAACTGAAAAAGGGAGAGTTTTTCCAATAATTTGTGATGAACCATTTTTATTTATCTCGCTTCTGACACCAATTGTTGTAATTTCGATAACTATACTCAGGTTCTTTAGAAATGGTCCCAAAATTAATTAGAAGAATTACACACTTAATCAAAAACTTGTGTCTTAGTAATTGTAATTTAGACTGGTTGATTGAAGTTATGTAATCATTCAACTCTATATTTTTTTATGTCTTTCTTAGTTCGTAAAATCTTTTGAGGTTTATCAGCTTTGATAGAAAATTATAAACCTTAGATATATATATATATATATATATATATATATATATATATATATATATATATATATATATATATATATATATATATATATATATATATATATATATATATTAATAATGTAAGATGGCATAAGACTTTCTTTAAGACAAGCTCGATTAAAAATGAGTCTCCATTTAGCCGCTATGAGTTTTATAGATACTTTCTCAATATTTCGGAACAACGTTTTTTGTCTACTGCAACACGTATTATGAAAAGTATTAACATTTAAAACCTTCTTTATTTTAGATTTACGGGCCGTTTCGGCTTTCGCCATCTTCAGAGTCTGTAAATACAATCGCGTAAAAGGAGGCAAAAGATAAGAAAACATGTAATAACTAAATTTACAAATAAACTAATATCCTCATGGAATTATCTTAATAGAAGGATATTAATAAAAATAATCAAATTTAGACACTGTAAATAAATTAACGCACATAAAATAAACTGGAGTTATGAGGATAAAATAATAATAATAATAATAATAATAATAATAATAATAATAATAATAATAATAATAATAATAATAATAATAATAATAATAATAATAATAATAATAATAATAATAATAATAATAATAATAATAATAATAATAATAATAATAATAATAATAATAATAATAATAATAATAATAATAATAATAAAAGCAAGTATTATGATAATAAATAATTAAATTAAGTCGAAATTACATAAGATATTTAAATAAATAAAATCAAGAATATCTCCGCTTTCGTCGAACAGTGATGTTCTCGTTTGAAAGTAAATGAAGGAAGGAACTGTATGAGTACGAACAATTGTCATCAATCGGACATTCTTCTTCGAAACAGGTGCGCGCGGTATCATCAGGACTAACAGATTAATCCAAGTCATCAACAACGGTCGTGAAAGAACAAGGACTTTCTGTGAGGATATTTTCTAAAGTATCTTTAGATGACGGATCTTGCGTTGTATCGAAATATTGCGAAAAAGAGCATGGGTCCAAAACGTCAGGACTGTTTGTTTTATACATATCACACTTATGATTAAGCGGAAACTCATCAGGTGAATCAGTCTCAAGTGATTGAACCAGATCAACAGAGCAGCAGTTACCGATGTCGTGGAATTCATTAACATTGGAAACATCAAGAGTCGCGTTAGAAAAGGTATCGAGAAGATGACCATTTGAAAGATCAACAGGACCCATGCTATTTCCGTTAATCGAAGTGTCAACATTGTCAGAGGCAGTCAAAACATTGTTACTCTTTTCAAAATTCGGTCGTCAAGCAATGTCCTCAGTGAATCCAAATAATCTAAGAGTTGTAGAAAACTTTTCAAATTGTTTATTAATTGAAGGGCAGAGTTTCTGAATATAAAGAGCTTCTTTTATTTTAAGTCGAAGAGGATCGTATTCTTTAACAACAATATTCGAATTAGCAACGAGAACTTCACGTGTGAGTTTTCGATGATGTATTGTTTCAAAATGCTGTCGAATACTGCCGGATTGCAGATGCATTGTTAACCTACGAGACAGTTTAGTTCTGGTATGACCAATATATTGTTCCACCTTACTGTGTGGCAACGGACATTTAAATTGGTATACCAAGTTGGTTTGCTGTAGGATATCATCTTTTGTCCGGGTTCTATTGTTGGAAATTACAAGGTTAAAAAGTTTGAGGTTTTCATAGTTAATATATAACTTCAACACGTTATTATTAGGATGTATAACTTAAACTTCTTTACTGATAATTCTACGTAAAACAGATTCGTCCAATTAGTTTGATGTTGTCCTCTTTTACATTCTGTGTAGAGGATTCTTTGGTAACCATCTTGGTAACAAAACTATTGATGGCGTTGTCGACAACGGTATTAGAGTAGTTATTGTTGATAAGAACTTTTTTAATCCTTTCGACTTCGATGTTGAACTCCATCCAATTCTCAGAAAATCTGTATGCCCGTAATAAATAACTAGTGCCTTGTATCTGTCGGGACACTCGCTATCACCATTTAGACAGACACCATTATTGGTTGGTTTAATGTAGAACTTAGTTGTGAGTCCACTCTCGGTGGAAGAAATAAGAGTATCTAAGAAATCTACTTGTTTATTTTGATGATTCAAATCAACAGTAAAATGTAGAACGGATTTTTCTTCAAAACTATCCTTCAATTTAAACAAATCAGACTCATTTTCCACAAGAAAAAAAATATCGTCGACATATCTAGCGTATAATAATGGTTTGGTTGTCGAAGGATAATTATCTTCGCATTTTAAACCGAGCAACATGCTATCTGTAATTGAGGTGCCTTTTAAATCACCATCATGGTTACTACATACATACATACATACATACATACATAAAAACACATACATACATACATACATACATACATACATACATACATACATACATACATACATACATACATACATACATACATACATACATACATACATACATACATACATACATACATACATACATACATACATACATACATACATACATACATACATACATACATACATACATACATACATACATACATACATACATACATACATACATACATACATACATACATACATACATACATACATACATACATACATACATACATACATACATACATACATACATACATACATACATACATACATACATACATACATACATACATACATACATACATACATACATACATACATACATACATACATACATACATACATACATACATACATACATACATACATACATACATACATACATACATACATACATACATACATACATACATACATACATACATACATACATACATACATACATACATACATACATACATACATACATACATACAGTGTTAGCTCCTCCTTTGTTTACAAGTTCAGGGACGAAGTCGCGTTATGGCTGCCGGCGAAAGTTTCGGTTGTTTGCAATAGAAGGAAAGTTGCTGGCGTTTAGAAAATAATCGAAACAATGTTTCCTGCCATTACGTTTGTGGTGTTTCTCGTTTGGTGAAAGTGATGGCATGGCTCGAAGTTCCGGAGGTGAATGTTTCTTTCGGTATCGGAATCTGGCGGTTTGGTGGATGCTACAGTTACTACATGCTCAAGTTCCGGCGTTTGAAAGACAGTTTCTCATCTTGTTACAGTTGCTTGACGGTTTCAAAATGACTTCTTGGTTCTGGTACTTTGAAGATTTGCCGGTTATCTGGTTCTGGTCGGAAACGGCATGTGATACACAAATTTCGTCAGGAGGCGGCCGTCTGATCAACGGTCGTGGCCCGCCCTCCCGTGGTAGCGTCAGGAAAAGGGCCGAAACGCTGGGAGGGTCTTCCTCTGAAGACCTCTGACGAACTTGCTCGAAGAAGAGTTTTCACATACATTTCATGGGCATTAGCCATCGGACACTCAGGAAAGACTGAGGGGCGCTCGGGGAAGACCGAGTGGCACCGGGAAAGACCGGAGACATCTTGGAGAGACAAGAACTACGGGTGTCTTGGCCTGGCTAGCCGGGGCACATTTCCGTCTTCGCATGCTACATCTACAACAAAAGAATTATGCCCCCAGAGCTCTTACCGAAAGGGGGGGAGAATGATGAGCTCATCAATGGACTACAGGATGATGAACCGGCTTTTCCAAGGAACCCTGATGGGGGTTTGCCCGTGTTGTGTGTGTGTGGAAAACGCTTTAAGACAGTCCGAGGAATGAAAGTTCACAGAACAAAAATGGGATGTCTTCCCGCTTCTGTTCGCCGCCCATCATCTCTCAGTGCGGGCTCAGTTTCGTCGGCTCAAGAAGTTCCAGAACCCATCCATGTTCCACAGATTGCTTTCGACGGAGGAACTGAATGTGTTTGTGGAAGAAGATTTAAGTCAATTCGCGGAATGAATGTTCATAAAACTAAAATGGGTTGTCAAACTGCTATCAATCAACGCTCTGCATCAACCAAGGAGGCAGGTAACACGTCTGACTACGCCGGGGCGGAAGCTAACCACAGCCCCGACAAAGTCTCCGATTCAGAAGCAGATGTAAATTCAGAACCCAAGACAAGAATTAAATTTCCGAAAGCAATTGACACTTCAGCTTGGTCAACATTAGACTCGGAGTTGACGAGATTACTCAAAGCCCAATTGAGGAAGAATCCACAACTCGATACGAAAACCTTCTCAGAAATTATCTACAAAAAATGTTTTGATTCATTTGGTGTGGTCCAGAAAAACCCGGTTCACATGCATGCAGCAGTATCCAGACGGCAGAGAGAAATTGAAAAATTAAAGAAGGAGCGAAAGAAACTCAGGCGACAATGGAGAATCGCAGAGGGGGTCGAAAAAGTTGGTCTGTCTGAACTGTGGCGGGATGTAAAAAAATCGGCTCCGGGCTCTCAGGGCTGCAGAAAGACTCCGGAAAAAGAAAAGTGAGCAAAAGAAAGCCAGATGCAAATTCATGGAAAATCTATTTTGCTTCGGAAAAAGTTTGCTGGATCCACCAAAATCTGGCACTCTTCGAGCGACAAAACAAGAATCAGATGAGCACTTCCGTTTGGCGTTCAAAGATCCTCTTAGCGATTCAGAGCTGCCGGAAAGAACCGATTTTCCCGAAGTACAGTTGCCGAAAGTGGCTTTCGACGGTGGAGAGATAAAGATGAATGAAGTATCTCAGTTTCTAAAAAAAACGAGGAACAAATCTGCCCCAGGTCCCAACGGCATTCCATATTTGTTATACAAGAGATGTCCAGGCGTGCAAAAGCTGCTCTACAACCGTTTAAAGATTGCATGGCGATCTAGATGCGTAGATAGGGAATGGCAGAAGGCGGAGGGAGTTTTGATTCCCAAAGAAAAAGATTCGGTCAATATCAACCAATTCCGACCAATCTCACTTTTGACCGTGGAGGGAAAAATATTTTTCGCTGTTCTGGCCAAGAGGCTCACGGATTTTGCAATTCGTAATGAGTACATTGACAGATCCGTGCAGAAAGGAGTAGTCCCCGGAGTACCGGGATGTATCGAGCACTCATCCATGATTTGGGAAGCCATCAAAAGAGCAAGACAAAACCAACTCAGCCTGCATGTGGTGTGGCTTGATTTAGCAAACGCGTACGGGACTGTTCGCCATCAATTGCTCTGGAAGACACTCAAAAGTCACAATGTTCCAGAATTCCTCATCGATGTTCTGCAACAGTATTTTCGCCGTTTTAGGCTACGTCTGTCAACATCGACGTGCTCCACAGAGTGGTTCAACTTGCGGGTCGGAATTGCTATGGGGTGTTCAATTTCTCCCATCCTATTTGTTCTGGCTATGCAATTATTGCTCGGTTCGATTGCATCTCGGGTTCAGGATGTTTACCTGGGAAAAGGAATTTTCATGCCATCGATAAAAGCGTTCATGGACGACACTACTCTTATCTTGAATCACTGCGGCGAAATGCGCCGTATTCTTCAAAATTTCAACGACTTGTTGTCCTGGTGTGGAATGAAGTTCAAGCCAACCAAATCGAGAAGCCTTTCTTTGCGACATGGAGAGATTGATGGTTTTGTCTCATTCTCGGTGGCTGGTTGCGAAATCCCAACAATCCAGCAAGAGCCTGTGAAAAGCTTGGGAAGATGGTACAACGTCTCCATGAATGATGTGAATCAGAGCAGCATCGTTCTGCAGGGCTTGGTTGAGGACCTGAGGAAAATTAATTCAACCGAGCTGCAGGGAAAGTTCAAGGTATGGCTGGTACAGTTTGTTTTGATACCGAGGTTGCTATGGCCATTAACAATCTATGAGATATGTTTATCTCACGTGGAGCGAATGGAAAAGAAATTGAACTGCTGTATTTGGAAATGGCTAGGACTTCCACCGGCGTTAACAACTTTAGCTCTATATAGTAAGTCAGCTAAGTTAGCTCTTCCATTCAAGTCCCTAGTAGAAGAGTACAAGATTAGCAAGATACGGACACAGTTGATGCTGGACAACTCTTCAGACCAATGTATCGTGAATGTGGGCGCATCAGTTGGATCGGGAAAAGGCTGGACTGCAGGGAGGGACATCCGTGAAGCCGAGGAATCTTTGCAATGGTCTGAGAAGCTCGGAGCAGTGCAACCGGGACGGCTCGGTCTGGGTTGGTTCCATCATGTGTGGTGGTCTAAGGCCTCGTCGCAGGAAAGGACAAACCTGATTATTCAAGACAGAAGGCGAGCAATGGAGTTGGAAAGAGTGCAGTTAGGTGCTCAAATGTCGCAACAGGGCGATTGGACTAGATGGGAGTCGGCAGCTCAACATTCGATGACATGGAATGATTTGTGGCGTTACTCGCCCATCCGCCTATCTTTCGTGATTAGAGCGATGTATGATCAACTGCCGACAGTTTCGAACTTAGTGAAGTGGGGGAAGCTTGAAAATGATGCCTGCAAGCTGTGTGAGAAAACTGAAACTCTGATTCATATTCTCTCATGTTGTCCGTATGCTTTGGCAAAGGGAAGATACACGTGGCGCCACAATGAGGTTCTAAGAGAGATACTGGGCATTATCAAGGAGAACTGCAGACTAGCCAATTCGATGCAGTTGTGCCCCAGAAGAAAAGTTTATTTCTTGAGAGAGCACTTGGGCCGCAGAAAGGCAAGTACGAGAAGAGAATCGTTGCTTGATGCGGCAAATGACTGGAGGATATCAGCAGACTTAAAAGATGAAGACTGCTTTCCGGAATTGGTTCGCAGCAGCGGATTGAGACCGGACATTGTCATTTTTTCCAGTTTGGCCAAGACGTTGCTGTTCATCGAATTGACAGTGCCATGGGAAAGCAACATGGAAGCCTCAAATATCTTGAAAGAAGAGCGTTACAGAATCCTTGCCCAAGATTTGGAGCGTGCGGGATATAGAGTCGAGATTTTTCCAGTTGAAGTAGGCGCCAGGGGTTTAGCCGGTCGCTCACTCGTCAAATTGCTTGTGGCTCTCGGAATGTCGGGTCGGAAAAAAACTCAAGCTATCAAGAAAATAGCTGAAAGAGCAGAAACAGCTTCTTTTTGGATATGGATGCAAAGGAATGAAAAAGGAGATAATAAATTTAAACAGCCACTTCTGGCTTCCGTACAACAGTGTTAGCTCCTCCTTTGTTTACAAGTTCAGGGACAAAGTCGCGTTATGGCTGCCGGCGAAAGTTTCGGTTGTTTGCAATAGAAGGAAAGTTGCTGGCGTTTAGAAAATAATCGAAACAATGTTTCCTGCCATTATGGTTTGTGGTGTTTCTCGTTTGGTGAAAGTGATGGCATGGCTCGAAGTTCCGGAGGTGAATGTTTTTTTCGGTATCGGAATCTGGCGGTTTGGTGGATGCTACAGTTACTACATGCTCAAGTTCCGGCGTTTGAAAGACAGTTTCTCATCTTGCTACAGTTGCTTGACGGTTTCAAAATGACTTCTTGGTTCTGGTACTTTGAAGATTTGCCGGTTATCTGGTTCTGGTCGGAAACGGCATGTGATACACAAATTTCGTCAGGGGGCGGCCGTCTGATCAACGGTCGTGGCCCGCCCTCCCGTGGTAGCGTCAGGAAAAGGGCCGAAACGCTGGGAGGGTCTTCCTCTGAAGACCTCTGACGAACTTGCTCGAAGAAGAGTTTTCACATACATTTCATGGGCATTAGCCATCGGACACTCAGGAAAGACTGAGGGGCGCTCGGGGAAGACCGAGTGGCACCGGGAAAGACCGGAGACATCTTGGAGAGACAAGAACTACGGGTGTCTTGGCCTGGCTAGCCGGGGCACATTTCCGTCTTCGCATCCTACATCTACAACAAAAGAATTATGCCCCCAGAGCTCTTACCGAAAGGGGGGGGAGAATGATGAGCTCATCAATGGACTACAGGATGATGAACCGGCTTTTCCAAAGAACCCTGATGGGGGTTTGCCCGTGTTGTGTGTGTGTGGAAAAAGCTTTAAGACAGTCCGAGGAATGAAAGTTCACAGAACAAAAATGGGATGTCTTCCCGCTTCTTTTCGCCGCCCATCATCTCTCAGTGCGGGCTCAGTTTTGTCGGCTCAAGAAGTTCCAGAACCCATCCATGTTCCACAGATTGCTTTCGACTGAGGAACTGAATGTGTTTGTGGAAGAAGATTTAAGTCAATTCGCGGAATGAATGTTCATAAAACTAAAATGGGTTGTCAAACTGCTATCAATCAACGCTCTGCATCAACCAAGGAGGCAGGTAACACGTCTGACTACGCCGGGCCGGAAGCTAACCACAGCCCCGACAAAGTCTCCGATTCAGAAGCAGATGTAAATTCAGAACCCAAGACAAGAATTAAATTTCCGAAAGCAATTGACACTTCAGCTTGGTCAACATTAGACTCGGAGTTGACGAGATTACTCAAAGCCCAATTGAGGGAGAATCCACAACTCGATATGAAAACCTTCTCAGAAATTATCTACAAAAAATGTTTTGATTCATTTGGTGTGGTCCAAAAAAACCCGGTTCACATGCATGCAGCAGTATCCAGACTGCAGAGAGAAATTGAAAAATTAAAGAAGGAGCGAAAGAAACTCAGGCGACAATGGAGAATCGCAGAGGGGGTCGAAAAAGTTGGTCTGTCTGAACTGTGGCGGGATGTAAAAAATCGGCTCCGGGCTCTCAGGGCTGCAGAAAGACTCCGGAAAAAGAAAAGTGAGCAAAAGAAAGCCAGATGCAAATTCATGGAAAATCCATTTTGCTTCGGAAAAAGTTTGCTGGATCCACCAAAATCTGGCACTCTTCGAGCGACAAAACAAGAATTAGATGAGCACTTCCGTTTGGCGTTCAAAGATCCTTTTAGCGATTCAGAGCTGCCGGAAAGAACCGATTTTCCCGAAGTACAGTTGCCGAAAGTGGCTTTCGACGGTGGAGAGATAAAGATGAATGAAGTATCTCAGTTTCTGAAAAGAACGAGGAACAAATCTGCCCCAGGTCCCAACGGCATTCCATATTAGTTATACAAGAGATGTCCAGGCGTGCAAAAGCTGCTCTACAACCGTTTAAAGATTGCATGGCGATCTAGATGCGTATATAGGGAATGGCAAAAGGCGGAGGGAGTTTTTATCCCCAAAGAAAAAGATTCGGTCAATATCAACCAATTCCGACCAATCTCACTTTTGAACGTGGAGGGAAAAATATTTTTCGCTGTTCTGGCCAAGAGGCTCACGGATTTTGCAATTCGTAATGAGTACATTGACAGATCCGTGCAAAAAGGAGGAGTCCCCGCAGTACCGGGATGTATCGAGCACTCATCCATGATTTGGGAGGCCATCAAAATAGCAAAACAAAACCAACTCAGCCTGCATGTGGTCTGGCTTGATTTAGCAAACGCGTACGGGACTGTTCGCCATCAATTACTCTGGAAGACACTCAAAAGGCACAATGTTCCAGAATTCCTCATTGATGTTCTGCAACAGTATTTTCGCCGTTTTAGGCTACGTCTGTCAACATCGACGTGCTCCACAGAGTGGTTCAACTTGCGGGTCGGAATTGCTATGGGGTGTTCAATTTCTCCCATCCTATTTGTTCTGGCTATGCAATTATTGCTCGGTTCGATTGCATCTCGGGTTCAGGATGTTTACCTGGGAAAAGGAATTTTCATGCCATCAATAAAAGCCTTCATGGACGACACTACTCTTATCTTGAATCACTGCGGCGAAATGCGCCGTATTCTTCAAAATTTCAACGACTTGTTGTCCTGGTGTGGAATGAAGTTCAAGCCAACCAAATCGAGAAGCCTTTCTTTGCGACATGGAGAGATTGATGGTTTTGTCTCATTCTCGGTGGCTGGTTGCGAAATCCCAACAATCCAGCAAGAGCCTGTGAAAAGCTTGGGAAGATGGTACAACGTCTCCATGAATGATGTGAATCGGAGCAGCATCGTTCTGCAGGGCTTGGTTGAGGACCTGAGGAAAATCAATTCAACCGAGCTGCAGGGAAAGTTCAAGGTATGGCTGGTACAGTTTGTTTTGATACCGAGGTTGCTATGGCCATTAACAATCTATGAGATATGTTTATCTCACGTGGAGCGAATGGAGAAAAAAATGAACTGCTGCATTCGGAAATGGCTAGGACTTCCACCGGCGTTAACAACTTTAGCTCTATACAGTAAGTCAGCTAAGTTAGCTCTTCCATTCAAGTCCCTAGTAGAAGAGTACAAGATTAGCAAGATACGGACACAGTTGATGCTGGACAACTCTTCAGACCCATGTATCGTGAATGTGGGCCCATCAGTTGGATCGGGAAAAGGCTGGACTGCAGGGAGGGACCTCTGTGAAGCCGAGGGATCTTTGCAATGGTCTGAAAAGCTCGGAGCAGTGCAACCGGGACGGCTCGGTCTGGGTTGGTTCCATCATGTGTGGTGGTCTAAGGCCTCGTCGCAGGAAAGGACAAACCTGATTATTCAAGACAGAAGGCGAGCAATGGAGCTGGAAAGAGTGCAGTTAGGTGCTCAGATGTCGCAACAGGGCGATTGGACTAGATGGGAGGCGGCAGTTCAACATTCGATGACATGGAATGATTTGTGGCGTTACTCGCCCATCCGCCTATCTTTTGTGATTAGAGCGATGTATGATCAACTGCCGACAACTTCGAACTTAGTGAAGTGGGGAAAGCTTGAAAATGAAGCCTGCAAGCTGTGTGAAAAAACAGAAACTCTGATTCATATTCTCTCATGTTGTCCGTATGCTTTGGCAAAGGAAAGATACACGTGGCGCCACAATGAGGTTCTAAGAGAGATACTGGGCATTATCAAGGAGAACTGCAGACTAGCCAATTCGATGCAGTTGTGCCCCAGAAGAAAAGTTTATTTCTTGAGAGAAGGCTTGCAGCACATGGGCCGCAGAAAGGCAAGTACGAGAAGAGAATCGTTGCTTGATGCGGCAAATGACTGGAGGATATCAGCGGACTTAAAAGATGAAGACTGCTTTCCGGAATTGGTTCGCAGCAGCGGATTGAGACCGGACATTGCCATTTTTTCCAGTTTGGCCAAGACGTTGCTGTTCATCGAATTGACAGAGCCATGGGAAAGCAACATGGAAGCCTCAAATATCTTGAAAGAAGAGCGTTACAGAATCCTTGCCCAAGATTTGGAGCGTGCGGGATATAGAGTCGAGATTTTTCCAGTTGAAGTAGGCGCCAGGGGTTTAGCCGGTCGCTCACTCGTCAAATTGCTTGTGGCTCTCGGAATGTCGGGTCGGAAAAAAACTCAAGCTATCAAGAAAATAGCTGAAAGAGCAGAAACAGCTTCTTTTTGGATATGGATGCAAAGGAATGAAAAAGGAGATAATAAATTTAAACAGCCACTTCTGGCTTCCGTACAACAGTGTTAGCTCCTCCTTTGTTTACAAGTTCAGGGACGAAGTCGCGTTATGGCTGCCGGCGAAAGTTTCGGTTGTTTGCAATAGAAGGAATGTTGCTGGCGTTTAGAAAATAATCGAAACAATGTTTCCTGCCATTATGGTTTGTGGTGTTTCTCGTTTGGTGAAAGTGATGGCATGGCTCGAAGTTCCGGAGGTGAATGTTTCTTTCGGTATCGGAATCTGGCGGTTTGGTGGATGCTACAGTTACTACATGCTCAAGTTCCGGCGTTTGAAAGACAGTTTCTCATCTTGTTACAGTTGCTTGACGGTTTCAAAATGACTTCTTGGTTCTGGTACTTTGAAGATTTGCCGGTTATCTGGTTCTGGTCGGAAACGGCATGTGATACACAAATTTCGTCAGGGGGCGGCCGTCTGATCAGCGGTCGTGGCCCGCCCTCCCGTGGTAGCGTCAGGAAAAGGGCCGAAACGCTGGGAGGGTCTTCCTCTGAAGACCTCTGACGAACTTGCTCGAAGAAGAGTTTTCACATACATACATACAAATTTTTTGATTAGATCTGTTTATGATCAACTGCCGTCATCCAGCAATCTTCGAAGATGGAAGTTGAAAGACGATGATTCGTGCATGTTATGAAGGCAATCGGAGACTCTCATTCACGTTCTTTCCTGTTGTTCGTTTTCACTTTCACACGGGAGGTACACTTGGCGTCATAACCAAGTACTCCGAAAATTGCTTGACTTCGTCAAAGAAGCGTGTAAGAAAGCAAAGACAAGAGGAATACAGCAGAAAAGGAAAATCTACTTTTTGAGAGAAGGCAATCTGAAGTTCCACAGGTTCAGATCTACAAGAGACTTTGAATGTGTGATGGGTGCTGCCGACGATTGGTCGGTTTCGGCTGATTTGGATGGCGAAAGAAAATTTCCAGAAGCCGTGAGATCTAGCGGCTTAAAGCCGGATATAATTGTATATTCTGACTTGGCCAAGACAATGTTCCTGATTGAACTCTCTGTGCCATGGGAAAGTAACATGGAATCTAGCAATATTTTCAAAGAGGATAGATATAGGGATTTAGCATGTGATTTGAATGCTAAAGGGTTCAGGACTGAAATTTTTGCAGTCGAGGCTGGCGTTCGAGGGTTGGTTAGCAGCTCAATGTTAAAACTGCTGAAAGCTCTTGGTTTTTCAAACCGAGAAAATACTCGAGCCATCAAGGAGATCTCCCTGACAGCTGAAGCTGCATCTTTTTGGATTTTCGCTAATAGAAAAAAGAAAGCGCTACAAGATGCACACGAAATGGTTTAGCCTTGTTTACATTGGGCGATAATCGTTCCGGCGATTTCAAGTTTTGTTTCGAACAGTTTTCTGCTGAACTTTGAATTTTCGTGTTTCAAGTTAGGAATTTGGAAATTTTTCTCGCCGAAGGGCGTCCGCCTGATCAACGGACGTGGGCCCACCTCTCTCTTAAAAGCGTCAAGAAGTTTAAGGGCCGAAACGCTAAAAATGAGAGGTTCTTCTTTTGAAGACCTTCGGCGACGAAGGCTCGCAAAGAGTTAAAACACATTTATGAGGCATTAAGCCATTTGGCAACCGGGAAAGACCGGTGACAACTGGGAAAGACCGTTGGCAACTGGGAAAGACCGTTGACACTTGGAAAGACAAGTGACCTCTCGGAAAGACGAGAACTTCACGGGTATCAGGCCTGGCTTAGCCGAAGTACAATCCGTTCAAATGCCGCTTCATCTTATACTACGAAATGCCCCCAGAGTTCCAACCGAAAGGAGGGGGAGAATGATGAACTCACATTCGGACCTTTGGACAACGACCCTGCTTCTTCAACGGACCCTAATGGGGGTATGCTTCACGAGTGTATTTGCGGTAGGAGTTTCAAGACGATCCGTGGAATGAAAGTCCACAGAACGAAAATGGGCTGCTTAACCAAATTCCGTCAACGTCCAGCATCAGATATTAATGCAGGTAAAACGTCGAACATTGCCGGGCCGGAGGCCAACCACAGCCCCGACGCAGTTCAAGATGTGAATCCGGAAGTAGAAATCAGTCAACCTAGGCCAAGAATTGATTTTCCTGCAGCAGGAGATACAATTGCATGGAAAAAGTTGGACGAAACACTCTCAAAACTTCTCAAAACACGTTCAAGAAATTCATCAAATTTCAGTATGAAAGACTTCACTGATGTTATTTACGAGAAAAGCATTGAATTGTTTGGTGTGAAACAAAAACGTCAGGTTGGAAACAATGAAGGCATGATTTCTAGACGACAAAGAGAAATCAATCAGCTGAAGAGAGAAAAGAAATTGTTACGAAAGCGGTGGAAAAGAGCCCAGGAAAATGAAAAAGCTGGTCTCGCAGAGCTGCGGCAGAGTTTGGGGCGTCGTTTGTCTGCCCTAATGAAGGCCGAGCGTTTTCGGATAAAGAAAAGAGATTAGAGAAATGCCAGGTTTCAGTTCATCAAAGACCCATTCAAATATGGAAGAAATACACTGGACCCACCCAAGTCAGGAACTCTTCAAGCAGACAAAGCAACGCTCGATGAATATTTTCGGTCCGCATTCCGTGACCCGCATGGCAATCAGCAGTTAGGAAAAAGAACCGATCTTCCAGAAATCCCACTTCCAAATTTTTCTTTCAGAGAAGGCATGATTTCGTTACTCGAAGTTACTCAATTTCTCTACAGAACAAGAAACAGATCTGCTCCTGGACCAAATGGGGTGCCATATCTTGTCTACAAAAAATGCCCAGAAATATTGAGATTATTGCATTCTCTACTCGTGGGCTCTGGGGAAAGAAGAAGAATTGAAAGCGAATGGCAAAGAGCAGAAGGTATCTTTATTCCGAAAGAAAACGACTCGAAGGAAATACATCAGTTCCGCCCAATTTCATTGTTAAACGTCGAGGGAAAGATATTTTTTGCTGTCCTTGCTCGGAGACTGACAATTCAAAACAATTACATCGACAGGTCTGTTCAGAAGGGAGGAGTGCCAGGAGTACCAGGATGCATCGAACATTCGTCAGTGATCTGGGAAGCATTGAAAAGAGCTAAAGAAAATCGTCTCAGCTTGCACATTGTCTGGTTAGACTTTGCCAATGCTTATGGAGCCGTTCGTCACCAAATGTTGTGGAGAACTTTCAGATCGCATCATGTTCCAAATTTTGTGATAGAAATGTTGCAACAGTATTTCGGACATTTCAAATTGAGGTTGTCTACGTCCTCCTGTTCAACAGAATGGTTCCAGTTAGAGGTTGGCATAGCAATGGGCTGCTCAATGTCACCCATTCTCTTCGTATTAGCGATGCAGCTGCTTCTGAATGCAGTGGGTTCTCGCGTGGAAGAAGCTTACGTTGGCAAATGTATCTTGATGCCATCGGTGAAGGCCTTCATGGATGATACAACTTTGGTTCTAAACAAATGTATCTCAATGCGACGAGCTCTTGATGCATTCAGCGGGCTGCTATCATGGTGCGGCATGAGTTTCAAGGCAACCAAGTCAAGAAGCTTATCTCTGCGACGAGGCAAGATCGACGACAACGTGACGTTTTCAGTTGCTAGCAGCAGGATCCCAACATTGAGAGAAGAACCGGTTAAGAGCCTGGGAAGGTGGTATGACGATTCGCTTAACGACACTGGACGGTGTTCTGAGGTTCTTCGATCGGCATTTGAAGATATGAAGAAAATTGATGCGTCCCCACTCCAGAGCAGGTTCAAATTGCGGTTGCTTCAGTTTGTTCTATTACCGAGATTGCTTTGGCCTCTATCAATGTATGAGATGAGCTTACCATTGGTAGAAAAGCTTGAAAGGAGGATGAATAAATTTACAAGGAAATGGTTGGGTCTGCCTCCGGGATTTTCTTTCGGTAGCTTTGTACAGCAAGACTGCCAAACTGAGGTTGCCACTGAAGTCTTTGGTTGAGGAGTTTAAGATAAACAAGATCCGTACGCAACTAATGTTGGATAACTCTTCGGACCAAAGAAGTGTGGAGATGGGACCTCTTGTAAAGTCCGGAAAGAAATGGGTAGCCAGAAAGGAGATCGCAGAAGCTGAAGCCTCTTTACGTTGGACAGAAAGAGTTGGGGCATTTCAACAGGACAAACGGGGTCTCGGGTCAACCCATCGAATTTGGTGGTCAAAAGCCAGCACCAGTGAACGAACAAGTCTGGTCATTCAGGAAAGAAAGAAAGCTATCGAGTCCCAGAGAATGATTAAGTTTGTTCAGTTATCTCAACAAGGAGACTGGACGACATGGGAAAATGCTGTTCAGCGTTCACTTTCTTGGAAAGACATTTGGCAATACACACCACTACGTTTGTCTTTTTTGATTAGATCTGTTTATGATCAACTGCCGTCATCCAGCAATTTTCGAAGATGGAAGTTGAAAGACGATGATTCGTGCATGTTATGCGGGCAATCGGAGACTCTCATTCACGTTCTTTCCTGTTGTTCGTTTTCACTTTCACACGGGAGGTACACTTGGCGTCATAACCAAGTACTCCGAAAATTGCTTGACTTCGTCAAAGAAGCGTGTAAGAAAGCAAAGACAAGAGGAATACAGCAGAAAAGGAAAATCTACTTTTTGAGAGAAGGCAATCTGAAGTTCCACAGGTTCAGATCTACAAGAGACTTTGAATGTGTGATGGGTGCTGCCGACGATTGGTCGGTTTCGGCTGATTTGGATGGCGAAAGAAAATTCCAGAAGCCGTGAGATCTAGCGGCTTAAAGCCGGATATAATTGTATATTCTGACTTGGCCAAGACAATGTTCCTGATTGAACTCTCTGTGCCATGGGAAAGTAACATGGAATCTAGCAATATTTTCAAAGAGGATAGATATAGGGATTTAGCATGTGATTTGAATGCTAAAGGGTTCAGGACTGAAATTTTTGCAGTCGAGGTTGGCGTTCGAGGGTTGGTTAGCAGCTCAATGTTAAAACTGCTGAAAGCTCTTGGTTTTTCAAACCGAGAAAAAACTCGAGCCATCAAGGAGATCTCCCAGACAGCTGAAGCTGCATCTTTTTGGATTTTCGCTAATAGAAAAAAGAAAGCGCTACAAGATGCACACGAAATGGTTTAGCCTTGTTTACATTGGGCGATAATCGTTCCGGCGATTTCAAGTTTTGTTTCGAACAGTTTTCTGCTGAACTTTGAATTTTCGTGTGTCAAGTTAGGAATTTGGAAATTTTTCTCGTCGAAGGGCGTCCGCCTGATCAACGGACGTGGGCCCACCTCTCTCTTAAAAGCGTCAAGAAGTTTAAGGGCCGAAACGCTAAAAATGAGAGGTTCTTCTTCTGAAGACCTTCGGCGACGAAAGCTCGCAAAGAGTTAAAACACACATACATACATACATACATACATACATACATACATACATACATACATACATACATACATACATACATACATACATACATACATACATACATACATACATACATACATACATACATACATACATACATACATACATACATACATACATACATACATACGTACATACATAAATACATACATACATACATACATACTTACATACATACATACATACATACATACATACATACATACATACATACATTCCGTACAACAGTGTTAGCTCCTCCTTTGTTTACAAGTTCAGGGACAAAGTCGCGTTATGGCTGCCGGCGAAAGTTTCGGTTGTTTGCAATAGAAGGAAAGTTGCTGGCGTTTAGAAAATAATCGAAACAATGTTTCCTGCCATTACGTTTGTGGTGTTTCTCGTTTGGTGATCGCTCGAAGTTCCGTAGGTGAATGTTTCTTTCGGTCTCGGAATCTGGCGGTTTGGTGGATACTACAGTTACTACATGCTCAAGTTCCGGCGTTTGAAAGACAGTTTCTCATCTTGTTACATTTGCTTGACGGTTTCAAAATGACTTCTTGGTTCTGGTACTTTGAAGATTTGCCGGTTATCTGGTTCTGGTCGGAAACGGCATGTGATACACAAATTTCGTCAGGGGGCGGCCGTCTGATCAACGGTCGTGGCCCGCCCTCCCGTGGTAGCGTCAGGAAAAGGGCCGAAACGCTGGGAGGGTCTTCCTCTGAAGACCTCTGACGAACTTGCTCGAAGAAGAGTTTTCAAATACATTTCATGGGCATTAGCCATCGGACACTCAGGAAAGACTGAGGGGCGCTCGGGGAAGACCGAGTGGCACCGGGAAAGACCGGAGACATCTTGCAGAGTCACGAACTACGGGTGTCTTGGCCTGGCTAGCCGGGGCACATTTCCGTCTTCTCATGCTACGTCTACAACAAAAGAATTATACCCCCTGAGCTCTTACCGAAAGGGGGGGAGAATGATGAGCTCATCAATGGACTACAGGATGATGAACCGGCTTTTCCAAGGAACCCTGATGGGGGTTTGCCCGTGTTGTGTTGGTGTGGAAAAAGCTTTAAGACAGTCCGAGGAATGAAAGTTCACAGAACAAAAATGGGATGTCTTCCCGCTTCTGTTCGCCGCCCATTATCTCTCAATGCGGGCTCAGTTTTGTCGGCTCAAGAAGTTCCAGAACCCATCCATATTCCACAGATTGCTTTCGACGGAGGAACTGAATGTCTTTGTGGAAGAAGATTTAAGTCAATTCGCGGAATGAATGTTCATAAAACTAAAATGGGTTGTCAAACTGCTATCAATCAACGCTCTGCACCAACCAAGGAGGCAGGTAACACGTCTGACTACGCCGGGCCGGAAGCTAACCACAGCCCCGACAAAGTCTCCGATTCAGAAGCAGATGTAAATTCAGAACCCAAGACAAGAATTAAATTTCCGAAAGCAATTGACACTTCAGCTTGGTCAACATTAGACTCGGAGTTGACGAGATTACTCAAAGCCCAATTGAGGAAGAATCCACAACTCGATATGAAAACCTTCTCAGAAATTATCTACAAAAAATGTTTTGATTCATTTGGTGTGGTCCAGAAAAACCCGGTTCACATGCATGCAGCAGTATCCAGACGGCAGAGAGAAATTGAAAAATTAAAGAAGGAGCGAAAGAAGCTCAGGCGACAATGGAGAATCGCAGAGGGGGTCAAAAAAGTTGGTCTGTCTGAACTGTGGCGGGATGTAAAAAATCGGCTCCGGGCTCTCAGGGCTGCAGAAAGACTCCGGAAAAAGAAAAGTGAGCAAAAGAAAGCCAGATGCAAATTCATGGAAAATCCATTTTGCTTCGGAAAAAGTTTGCTGGATCCACCAAAATCTGGCACTCTTCGAGCGACAAAACAAGAATTAGATGAGCACTTCCGTTTGGCGTTCAAAGATCCTCTTAGCGGTTCAGAGCTGCCGGAAAAAACCGATTTTCCCGAAGTACAGTTGCCGAAAGTGGCTTTCGACGGTGGAGAGATAAAGATGAATGAAGTATCTCAGTTTCTAAAAAAAACGAGGAACAAATCTGCCCCAGGTCCCAACGGCATTCCATATTTGTTATACAAGAGATGTCCAGGCGTGCAAAAGCTGCTCTACAACCGTTTAAAGATTGCATGGCGATCTAGATGCGTAGATAGGGAATGGCAGAAGGCGGAGGGAGTTTTCATTCCCAAAGAAAAAGATTCGGTCAATATCAACCAATTCCGACCAATCTCACTTTTGAACGTGGAGGGAAAAATATTTTTCGCTGTTCTGGCCAAGAGGCTCACGGATCTTGCAATTCGTAATGAGTACATTGACAGATCCGTGCAGAAAGGAGTAGTCCCCGGAGTACCGGGATGTATCGAGCACTCATCCATGATTTGGGAAGCCATCAAAAGAGCAAGACAAAACCAACTCAGCCTGCATGTGGTGTGGCTTGATTTAGCAAACGCGTACGGGACTGTTCGCCATCAATTGCTCTGGAAGACACTCAAAATTCACAATGTTCCAGAATTCCTCATCGATGTTCTGCAACAGTATTTTCCCCGTTTTAGGCTACGTCTGTCAACATCGACGTGCTCCACAGAGTGGTTCAACTTGCGGGTCGGAATTGCTATGGGGTGTTCAATTTCTCCCATCCTATTTGTTCTGGCTATGCAATTATTGCTCGGTTCGATTGCATCTCGGGTTCAGGATGTTTACCTGGGAAAAGGAATTTTCATGCCATCGATAAAAGCGTTCATGGACGACACTACTCTTATCTTGAATCACTGCGGCGAAATGCGCCGTATTCTTCAAAATTTCAACGACTTGTTGTCCTGGTGTGGAATGAAGTTCAAGCCAACCAAATCGAGAAGCCTTTCTTTGCGACATGGAGAGATTGATGGTTTTGTCTCATTCTCGGTGGCTGGTTGCGAAATCCCAACAATCCAGCAAGAGCCTGTGAAAAGCTTGGGAAGATGGTACAACGTCTCCATGAATGATGTGAATCAGAGCAGCATCGTTCTGCAGGGCTTGGTTGAGGACCTGAGGAAAATTAATTCAACCGAGCTGCAGGGAAAGTTCAAGGTATGGCTGGTACAGTTTGTTTTGATACCGAGGTTGCTATGGCCATTAACAATCTATGAGATATGTTTATCTCACGTGGAGCGAATGGAAAAGAAATTGAACTGCTGTATTCGGAAATGGCTAGGACTTCCACCGGCGTTAACAACTTTAGCTCTATATAGTAAGTCAGCTAAGTTAGCTCTTCCATTCAAGTCCCTAGTAGAAGAGTACAAGATTAGCAAGATACGGACACAGTTGATGCTGGACAACTCTTCAGACCAATGTATCGTGAAGTTCCGTAGGTGAATGTCGGAATCTGGCGGTTTGGTGGATGCTACAGTTACTACATGCTCAAGTTCCGGCGTTTGAAAGACAGTTTCTCATCTTGTTACAGTTGCTTGACGGTTTCAAAATGACTTCTTGGTTCTGGTACTTTGAAGATTTGCCGGTTATCTGGTTCTGGTCGGAAACGGCATGTGATACACAAATTTCGTCAGGGGGCGGCCGTCTGATCAACGGTCGTGGCCCGCCCTCCCGTGGTAGCGTCAGGAAAAGAGCCGAAACGCTGGGAGGGTCTTCCTCTGAAGACCTCTGACGATATTGCTCGAAGGAGAGTTTTCACATACATACATACATACATACATACATACATACATACATACATACATACATACATACATACATACATACATACATACATACATACATACATACATACATACATACATACATACATACATACATACATACATACATACATACATACATACATACATACATACATACATACATACATACATACATACATACATTCATACATACATACATACATACATACATACATACATACATACATACATACATACATACATACATACATACATACATACATACATACATACATACATACATACATACATACATACATACATACATACATACATACATACATACATACATACATACATACATACATACATACATACATATTCTACCATGATCTGGGAGTCTATAAAAAGAGCAAAACAGAATCGACTCAGTTTGCACGTCGTTTGGCCTGATCTTGCAAATGCTTATGGAGCGGTTCGCCACCAGCTGATTTGGAGAGCTTTGACGATGCACCATGTTCCAAAGTTCGTTATGGATATTCTACGACAGTATTTTCAAGATTTTCACCTGAGATTATCGACAAAGACGTGTTCAACCGATTGGTTTCGTCTTCAGGTCGGTATCGCCATGGGGTGCTCTATTTCTCCCATATTATTCGTGCTAGCAATGCAACTACTTCTGAATTCAGTTGGTGCAAGGGTAGAAGATGTTTATGTCGGCCGAGGTATTTTCATGCCACCTCTGAGAGCTTTCATGGACGACACGACAATTAGTTTGAATAAGTGCATTTCAATGAGACGGACACTTGATGTCTTCAGCGATCTACTCAAATGGTGCGGAATGAGTTTTAAAGCATCTAAATCGAGAAGTCTCTCCCTGCGTCGCGGTAAAATTGACGAGTACACCGTTTTCTCTGTTGATGGTAACAAGATTCCAACAGTGAGCGATGAACCAGTAAAAAGTCTCGGGAGATGGTATTGTAAATCCCTGAATGACGTTGATCAGGGTGCTTCTATTCTCCGTATGGCATCTGTCTCCATGGAAAGCATTAATGCTGCTCCGCTTCAGAGCAGGTTCAAAGTGTGGATTTTGCAATTTGTTTTAGTGCCAAGACTGCTTTGGCCTCTGACAGTCTATGAAATTGGTCTGCAAGTTGTGGAGAAACTAGAAAGAAAGATAGCTCGTTTTACGCGTCAATGGTTGGGTCTGCCTCCGGGATTGACGTCTGTGGCTCTCTACGCCAAAACAGCCAAGCTGAGACTTCCATTGCGGTCTTTTGTTGAAGATTTCAAGATAAGCAAACTGAGAACTCAGATGATGCTCGATAATTCAACGGATCAGAGAGTCGCTGAGGTAAAACCAACTCTAATCTCAGGAACCAAATGGAATGCTAGAGTTGAAATGGAGAATGCCACGGTTTCTCTCCAGTGGACTGAAAGGACCGGAGCAGTTCAGTTGGGGCGGCATGGTGTTGGATGGAACCACCATCTCTGGTGGTCCAAGGCAAACGCTCAGGAAAGATCAGACTTGATTGTTCAGGACAGAAAGCAAGCGATAGAAAGCGAGAGAGTTGTGAAGAGCGCACAATTGTCACAGCATAGCGTTACTGGACCAGGTGGGAGGAGACAGTTCAGCGGTCTCTGTCATGGGAAGATATATGGCGCTATGCTCCAGTGCGGCTATCGTTCCTCATTAGATCGATATATGATCAGCTGCCAACAGCCAGCAATTTAAAGAAATGGAAATTAATTGAGAACGATGAGTGTCAGCTCTGCGGTCAGTCGCAGTCATTGATTCATATTCTTTCCTCCTGCTCCTATTCCCTTTCTCATGGTAGATACACGTGGCGCCACAACCTTGTTCTCCAAAAGCTGCTGGGATTTGTAAAAGAGGCCTGCCGAAAAGCCAACTCAATGGAGGTGAAACCTAGGAGGAGGATTTATTTTTTGAGAGAGGGATTGCCGCAGCTAAATCGCCCAAAAAGAACCCTCACGGAAGGAGAGAATGTTTTCCATGCGGCGAACGACTGGAGGGTCTCTGCGGATCTGAAAACGGAAAAGTGCTTCCCAGTTTCAATAAAGGAAAGTGGAAAAAGGCCAGACATAGTTGTTTTTTCGAGTCTGGCCAAGACATTTCTTCTCATCGAGTTGACAGTGCCTTGGGAAAGCAACATGGAGGCCAGTAACATCATGAAATTAGAAAGATACAGAGAATTGATGTTGGATTTGGAAGCAAATGGCTCAAGAGCTGAGCTTTTTGCTGTTGAAGTCGGAGCACGCGGTTTGGTTGGTAAATCTTTGCTAAAGTTGCTGCGGGCCCTGGGAATGTCTAACAGAGAGCGGACCCGTGCAATTAAACAGATTTCTGAAGCAGCAGAATCGGCTTCATTCTGAATTTGGTCTCAAAGAGAGAAAAAAGAAGATTTTCCAAATTTAGAAGCCGCTCTCTCCGCTCCGCAAGAATAGAATTGCTTCGTCTTTGTTTACGCGGCGATATTAAGTACCGCTACGAAAGCGAAGCCGTTATGTCGTCGAAGGTTTTCTCACTTGAATAGTCTGAATTTCTCTAAAGTCGCGAGTTTTTCTGCATGACAAATATCTGCCACGATGCAAGGAATGATAGAAATTCGATGTCGGAAAAGAATAGAAACATTTTCTGGCGGAGGACGTTCGTCCGTCGAACGTGGCTCGCCCCCCTTAGAACGTCAAGAAATTAAAGAGCCGAAACGTTTGCTCGAGGGGGGGTTTTCTTCTGATGACCTCCACAGAAAAGCTCTTCAGGAGTGCACACACACACATACATACATACATACATACATACATACATACATACATACATACATACATACATACATACATACATACATACATACATACATACATACATACATACATACAATATCTGCCATGATGCAAGGAATGATAGAAATTCGATGTCGGAAAAGAACAAAGACATTTTCTGCCTGAGGACGTTTGTCCGTCGAACGTGGCTCGCCCCCCTTAGAACGTCAAGAAATTAAAGAGCCGGAACGTTTGCTCGAGGGGGGGTTTTTTTCTGATGACCTCCACAGAAAAGCTCTTTAGGAGTGCACACACATTTTTGAGGCGTTAGCCATTTGACCCCCGGGTGACTCTCGGGAAAGACCTTGTGGCAACTGGGAAAGACCGGTGACACCGTGGAAAGACAGGTGGCAACTCGGAAAGACGAGTATTACGGGTATCCTGGCCCAGCTTAGCCGGGATACAAAAAACACCGTTCATCTAGCTGCGACAACCAAATCGGATTTATGCCCCCAGAGCTCCAACCGAAAGGAGGGGGAGTATGATGAGCTCGCAATCGGACCTACGGCCATCGACCTTGTTCTTCCAACGTACCCTAATGAGGGAACACTTCATGAGTGTGTGTGCGGTAGAGGTTTCGCAACAAGCCGCGGTATGAAGGTTCACCGTACGAAAATGGGTTGCCTGCTTAAAGCTGTACAGGATCATCGTACTGTAGCAAGCATTGCTTCAGGTAAAACGCCGGGCCAAGTCGGGCCGGATGCCAACCACAGCCCCGACAGGTTCCACGATCCTGATAGTGACGAGAATAGGCAACCTCGGGCTAGAATTACCTTCCCCGCTGCTGCTCACAAAGCGGATTGGTCGAAGCTCGACGAGATACTTTCCAAGCTTCTCAAAGTGCAGATGAAAGAACTTCCAATGTTTCAAGTGAACAATCTAACTGACACCATTTACAACAAGTGTTTAGAGATGTTCGGTTCCAAGGAAAAAGTTCTCATGGACAGAGGCGAAAAAACTCATATTTCAAGGCGACAACGAGAGATTGCTAGACTCAAAAAGGAAAATAAAACGACTTCGTCAACAATGGAGGAGAGCTCCAGACAACGAGAAACCAGGGCTCTCAGCATTACGACATGACTTGAGGCAACGATTGAGTGCACTCTTGCGAGCAGAACGTTTGCGGGTAAAGAAAAAAGAACAAAGGAAGGCAAGATTCCAGTTTGTCAGAGATCCATTCCGTTATGGTAAAAGCTTGCTCGATCCACCAAAGTCAGGTACTCTGCAAGTCAGTAAAGAGCAGCTTGATCATCACTTTCGAGCTGCTTTCATTGACCCCTTGGGCGACAAAGAACTAGCTGAAAGATCAGATCTTCCCGAGATTCCTCTTCCAAAGGTTGCTTTCAACGAGGGAGTAATTTCAATTTTTTACATATCCCAATTCCTCCGAAAAACAAGAAATAGATCTGCTCCAGGTCCAAATGGTGTACCATACCTGGTGTATAAAAAATGTCCTGGTGTGTTGAAAGTTTTACACTCATTGCTCAAGTCTGCTTGGACTTCCGGGTCTGTTGATAAAGAGTGGCAAAAAGCTGAAGGCATTTTTATACCAAAGGAGAAAGTTTCAGTCGACATCAATCAGTTCAGACCAATTTCTCTTCTCAATGTTGAAGGAAAAATATTTTTTGCTGTGCTTGCCAAGAGGTTGACGAGCTATCTAACACAAAACGACTACATAGACAAGTCAATTCAGAAAGGAGGAATCCCTGGTGTTCCTGGTTGCATCGAACATTCTACCATTATCTGGGAGTCTATAAAAAGAGCAAAACAGAATCGACTCAGTTTGCACGTCGTTTGGCTTGATCTTGCAAATGCTTATGGAGCGGTTCGTCACCAGCTGATTTGGAGAGCTTTGACGATGCACCATGTTCCAAAGTTCGTTATGGATATTCTACGACAGTATTTTCAAGATTTTCACCTGAGATTATCGACAAAGACGTGTTCAACCGATTGGTTTCGTCTTCAGGTCGGTATCGCCATGGGGTGCTCTATTTCTCCCATATTATTCGTGCTAGCAATGCAACTACTTCTGAATTCAGTTGGTGCAAGGGTAGAAGATGTTTATGTCGGCCGAGGTATTTTCATGCCACCTCGGAGAGCTTTCATGGACGACACGACAATTAGTTTGAATAAGTGCATTTCAATGAGACGGACACTTGATGTCTTCAGCGATCTACTCAAATGGTGCGGAATGAGTTTTAAAGCATCTAAATCGAGAAGTCTCTCCCTGCGTCGCGGTAAAATTGACGAGTACACCGTTTTCTCTGTTGATGGTAACAAGATTCCAACAGTGAGCGATGAACCAGTAAAAAGTCTCGGGAGATGGTATTGTAAATCCCTGAATGATGTTGATCAGGGTGCTTCTATTCTCCGTATGGCAACTGTCTCCATAGAAAGCATTAATGCTGCTCCGCTTCAGAGCAGGTTCAAAGTGTGGATTTTGCAATTTGTTTTAGTGCCAAGACTGCTTTGGCCTCTGACAGTCTATGAAATTGTTCTGCAAGTTGTGGAGAAACTAGAAAGAAAGATAGGTCGTTTTACACGTCAATGGTTGGGTCTGCCTCCAGGATTGACGTCTGTGGCTCTCTACGGCAAAACAGCCAAGATGAGACTTCCATTGCGGTCTTTTGTTGAAGATTTCAGGATCAGCAAACTGAGAACTCAGATAATGCTCGATAATTCAGCGGATCAGAGAGTCGCTGAGGTATAACCAACTCTAATCTCAGGAACCAAATGGTATGCTAGAGTTGAAATAGAGAATGCCACGGTTTCTCTCCAGTGGACTGAAAGGACCGGAGCAGTTCAGTTGGGGCGGCATGGTGTTGGATGGAACCACCATCTCTGGTGGTCCAAGGCAAACGCTCAGGAAAGTTCAGACTTGATTGTTCAGGACAGGAAGCAAGCGATAGAAAGCCAGAGAGTTGTGAAGAGCGCACAATTGTCACTGCAAGGCGACTGGACAAGATGGGAGGAGACAGTTTAGCGGTCTCTGTCATGGGAAGATATATGGCGCTATGCTCCAGTGCGGCGATCGTTCCTTATTAGATCGATGTATGATCAGCTGCCAACAGCCAACAATTTAAAGAAATGGAAATTAATTGAGAACGATGAGTGTCAGCTCTGCGGTCAGTCGCAGTCATTGATTCATATTCTTTCCTCCTGCTCCTATTCCCTTTCTCATGGTAGATACACGTGGCGCCACAACCTTGTTCTCCAAAAGCTGCTGGGATTTGTAAAAGAGGCCTGCCGAAAAGCCAACTCAATGGAGGTGAAACCTAGGAGGAGGATTTATTTTTTGAGAGAGGGATTGCCGCAGCTAAATCGCCCAAAAAGAACCCTCACGGAAGGAGAAAATGTTTTCCATGCGGCGAACGACTGGAGGGTCTCTGCCGATCTGAAAACGAAAAAGTGCTTCCCAGTTTCAATAAAGGAAAGTGGAAAAAGGCCAGACATAGTTGTTTTTTTGAGTCTGGCCAAGACATTTCTTCTCATCGAGTTGACAGTGCCTTGGGAAAGCAGCATGGAGGCCAGTAACATCATGAAATTAGAAAAATACAGAGAATTGGTGTTGGATTTGGAAGCAAATGGCTCAAGAGCTGATCTTTTTGCTGTTGAAGTCGGAGCACGCGGTTTGGTTGGTAAATCTTTGCTAAAGTTGCTGCGGGCCCTGGGAATGTCTAACAGAGAGCGGACCCGTGCAATTAAACAGATTTCTGAAGCACCAGAATCGGCTTCATTCTGGATTTGGTGTCAAAGAGAGAAAAAAGAGGATTTTCCAAATTTAGAAGCCGCTCTCTCCGCTCCGCAAGAATAGAATTACTTCGTCTTTGTTTACGTAGCGATATTAAGTACCGCTACGAAAGCGAAGCCGTTATGTCGTCGAAGGTTTTCTCACTTGAATAGTCTGAATTTCTTTACCGTCGCGAGTTTATTTGCATGATAAATATCTGCCACGATGTAAGAATGATAGAAATTCGATGTCGGAAAAGAACAAAGACATTTTCTGCCGGAGGACGTTCGTCCGTCGAACGTGGCTCGCCCCCCTTAGAACGTCAAGAAATTAAAGAGCCGAAACGTTTGCTCGAGGGGGGGTTTTCTTCTGATGACCTCCACAGAAAAGCTCTTCAGGAGTGCACACACACACATACATACATACATACATACATACATACATACATACATACATACATACATACATACATACATACATACATACATACATACATACATACATACATACATACATACATACATACATACATACATACATACATACATACATACATACATACATACATACATACATACATACATACATACATACATCATCTCTCAGTGCGGGCTCAGTTTCGTCGGCTCAAGAAGTTCCAGAACCCATCCATGTTCCACAGATTGCTTTCGACGGAGGAACTGAATGTGTTTGTGGAAGAAGATTTAAGTCAATTCGCGGAATGAATGTTCATAAAACTAAAATGGGTTGTCAAACTGCTATCAATCAACGCTCTGCATCAATCAAGGAGGCAGGTAACACGTCTGACTACGCCGGGCCGGAAGCTAACCACAGCCCCGACAAAGTCTCCGATTCAGAAGCAGATGTAAATTCAGAACCCAAGACAAGAATTAAATTTCCGAAAGCAATTGACACTTCAGCTTGGTCAACATTAGACTTGGAGTTGACGAGATTACTCAAAGCCCAATTGAGGGAGAATCCACAACTCGATATGAAAACCTTCTCAGAAATTATCTACAAAAAATGTTTTGATTCATTTGGTGTGGTCCAGAAAAACCCGGTTCACACGCATGCAGCAGTATCCAGACGGCAGAGAGAAATTGAAAAATTAAAGAAGGAGCGAAAGAAACTCAGGCGACAATGGAGAATCGCAGAGGGGGTCGAAAAAGTTGGTATGTCTGAACTGTGGCGGGATGTAAAAAATCGGCTCCGGGCTCTCAGGGCTGCAGAAAGACTCCGGAAAAAGAAAAGTGAGCAAAAGAAAGCAAGATGCAAATTCATGGAAAATCCATTTTGCTTCGGAAAAAGTTTGCTGGATCCACCAAAATCTGGCACTCTTCGAGCGACAAAACAAGAATTAGATGAGCACTTCCGTTTGGCGTTCAAAGATCCTCTTGGCGATTCAGAGCTGCCGGAAAGAACCGATTTTCCCGAAGTACAGTTGCCGAAAGTGGCTTTCGACGGTGGAGAGATAAAGATGAATGAAGTATCTCAGTTTCTAAAAAAAACGAGGAACAAATCTGCCCCAGGTCCCAACGGCATTCCATATTTGTTATACAAGAGATGCCCAGGCGTGCAAAAGCTGCTCTACAACCGTTTAAAGATTGCATGGCGATCTAGATGCGTAGATAGGGAATGGCAAAAGGCGGAGGGAGTTTTTATCCCCAAAGAAAAAGATTCGGTCAATATCAACCAATTCCGACCAATCTCACTTTTGAACGTGGAGGGAAAAATATTTTTCGCTGTTCTGGCCAAGAGGCTCACGGATTTTGCAATTCGTAATGAGTACATTGACAGATCCGTGCAAAAAGGAGGAGTCCCCGGAGTACCGGGATGTATCGAGCACTCATCCATGATTTGGGAGGCCATCAAAAGAGCAAAACAAAACCAACTCAGCCTGCATGTGGTCTGGCTTGATTTAGCAAACGCGTACGGGACTGTTCGCCATCAATTGCTCTGGAAGACACTCAAAAGGCACAATGTTCCAGAATTCCTCATCGATGTTCTGCAACAGTATTTTCGCCGTTTTAGGCTACGTCTGTCAACATCGACGTGCTCCACAGAGTGGTTCAACTTGCGGGTCGGAATCGCTATGGGGTGTTCAATTTCTCCCATCCTATTTGTTCTGGCTATGCAATTATTGCTCGGTTCGATTGCATCTCGGGTTCAGGATGTTTACCTGGGAAAAGGAATTTTCATGCCATCAATAAAAGCCTTCATGGACGACACTACTCTTATCTTGAATCACTGCGGCGAAATGCGCCGTATTCTTCAAAATTTCAACGACTTGTTGTCCTGGTGTGGAATGAAGTTCAAGCCAACCAAATCGAGAAGCCTTTCTTTGCGACATGGAGAGATTGATGGTTTTGTCTCATTCTCGGTGGCTGGTTGCGAAATCCCAACAATCCAGCAAGAGCCTGTGAAAAGCTTGGGAAGATGGTACAACGTCTCCATGAATGATGTGAATCGGAGCAGCATCGTTCTGCAGGGCTTGGTTGAGGACCTGAGGAAAATCAATTCAACCGAGCTGCAGGGAAAGTTCAAGGTATGGCTGGTACAGTTTGTTTTGATACCGAGGTTGCTATGGCCATTAACAATCTATGAGATATGTTTATCTCACGTGGAGCGAATGGAGAAAAAAATGAACTGCTGCATTCGGAAATGGCTGGGACTTCCACCGGCGTTAACAACTTTAGCTCTATACAGTAAGTCAGCTAAGTTAGCTCTTCCATTCAAGTCCCTAGTAGAAGAGTACAAGATTAGCAAGATACGGACACAGTTGATGCTGGACAACTCTTCAGACCCATGTATCGTGAATGTGGGCCCATCAGTTGGATCGGGAAAAGGCTGGACTGCATGGAGGGACATCCGTGAAGCCGAGGGATCTTTGCAATGGTCTGAAAAGCTCGGAGCAGTGCAACCGGGACGGCTCGGTCTGGGTTGGTTCCATCATGTGTGGTGGTCTAAGGCCTCGTCGCAGGAAAGGACAAACATGATTATTCAAGACAGAAGGCGAGCAATGGAGTTGGAAAGAGTGCAGTTAGGTGCTCAGATGTCGCAACAGGGCGATTGGACTAGATGGGAGGCGGCAGTTCAACATTCGATGACATGGAATGATTTGTGGCGTTACTCGCCCATCCGCCTATCTTTTGTGATTAGAGCGATGTATGATCAACTGCCGACAGCTTCGAACTTAGTGAAGTGGGGAAAGCTTGAAAATGAAGCCTGCAAGCTGTGTGAAAAAACAGAAACTCTGATTCATATTCTCTCATGTTGTCCGTATGCTTTGGCAAAGGGAAGATACACGTGGCGCCACAATGAGGTTCTAAGAGAGATACTGGGCATTATCAAGGAGAACTGCAGACTAGCCAATTCGATGCAGTTGTGCCCCAGAAGAAAAGTTTATTTCTTGAGAGAAGGCTTGCAGCACTTGGGCCGCAGAAAGGCAAGTACGAGAAGAGAATCGTTGCTTGATGCGGCAAATGACTGGAGGATATCAGCAGACTTAAAAGATGAAGACTGCTTTCCGGAATTGGTTCGCAGCAGCGGATTGAGACCGGACATTGTCATTTTTTCCAGTTTGGCCAAGACGTTGCTGTTCATCGAATTGACAGTGCCATGGGAAAGCAACATGGAAGCCTCAAATATCTTGAAAGAAGAGCGTTACAGAATCCTTCCCCAAGATTTGGAGCGTGCGGGATATAGAGTCGAGATTTTTCCAGTTGAAGTAGGCGCCAGGGGTTTAGCCGGTCGCTCACTCGTCAAATTGCTTGTGGCTCTCGGAATGTCGGGTCGGAAAAAAACTCAAGCTATCAAGAAAATAGCTGAAAGAGCAGAAACAGCTTCTTTTTGGATATGGATGCAAAGGAATGAAAAAGGAGATAATAAATTTAAACAGCCACTTCTGGCTTCCGTACAACAGTGTTAGCTCCTCCTTTGTTTACAAGTTCAGGGACGAAGTCGCGTTATGGCTGCCGGCGAAAGTTTCGGTTGTTTGCAATAGAAGGAAAGTTGCTGGCGTTTAGAAAATAATCGAAACAATGTTTCCTGCCATCATGGTTTGTGGTGTTTCTCGTTTGGTGAAAGTGATGGCATGGCTCGAAGTTCCGGAGGTGAATGTTTCTTTCGGTATCGGAATCTGGCGGTTTGGTGGATGCTACAGTTACTACATGCTCAAGTTCCGGCGTTTGAAAGACAGTTTCTCATCTTGTTACAGTTGCTTGACGGTTTCAAAATGACTTCTTGGTTCTGGTACTTTGAAGATTTGCCGGTTATCTGGTTCTGGTCGGAAACGGCATGTGATACACAAATTTCGTCAGGGGGCGGCCGTCTGATCAGCGGTCGTGGCCCGCCCTCCCGTGGTAGCGTCAGGAAAAGGGCCGAAACGCTGGGAGGGTCTTCCTCTGAAGACCTCTGACGAACTTGCTCGAAGAAGAGTTTTCACATACATACATACAAATTTTTTGATTAGATCTGTTTATGATCAACTGCCGTCATCCAGCAATCTTCGAAGATGGAAGTTGAAAGACGATGATTCGTGCATGTTATGAAGGCAATCGGAGACTCTCATTCACGTTCTTTCCTGTTGTTCATATCAGCAGACTTAAAAGATGAAGACTGCTTTCCGGAATTGGTTCGCAGCAGCGGATTGAGACCGGACATTGTCATTTTTTCCAGTTTGGCCAAGACGTTGCTGTTCATCGAACTAACAGTGCCATGGGAAAGCAACATGGAAGCCTCAAATATCTTGAAAGAAGAACGTTACAGAATCCTTGCCCAAGATTAGGAGCGTGCGGGGTATAGAGTCGAGATTTTTCTAGTTGAAGTAGGCGCCAGGGGTTTAGCCGGTCGCTCACTCGTCAAATTGCTTGTGGCTCTCGGAATGTCGGGTCGGAAAAAACTCAAGCTATCAAGAAAATAGCTGAAAGAGCAGAAACAGCTTTTTTTTGGATATGGATGCAAAGGAATGAAAAAGGAGATAATAAATTTAATCAGCCACTTCTGGCTTCCGTACAACAGTGTTAGCTCCTCCTTTGTTTACAAGTTGTGGAAGAAGCCGCGTTATGGCTGCCGGCGAAAGTTTCGGTTGTTTGCATTAGAAGGAAAGTTGCTGGCGTTTAGAAAATAATCGAAACAATGTTTCCTGCCATTATGGTTTGTGGTGTTTCTCGTTTGGTGAAAGTGGTGGCATGGCTCGAAGTTCCGGAGGTCAATGTTTCTTTCGGTCTCGGAATCTGGCGGTTTGGTAGATACTACAGTTTTTACATGCTCAAGTTCCGGCGTTTGAAAGACAGTTTCTACAGTTGTTTGACGGTTTCAAAATGACTTCTTGGTTCTGGTACTTCTAAGATTTGCCGGTTATCTGGTTCTGGTAGGAAACGGCATGTGATACACAAATTTCGTCAGGGGGCGGCCGTCTGATCAACGGTCGTGGCCCGCCCTCCCGTGGTAGCGTCGGGAAAAGGGCCGAAACGCTGGGAGGGTCTTCCTCTGAAGACCTTTGACGAACTTGCTCGAAGAAGAGTTTTCACATACATACATACATACATACATACATACAGACATACATACATACATACATACATACATACATACATGCTGTTCAGCGTTCGCTTTCTTGGAAAGACATTTGGCAATACACACCACTACGTTTGTCTTTTTTGGTTAGATCTCTTTATGATCAACTGCCGTCATCCAGCAATTTTCGAAGATGGAAGTTGAAAGACGATTATTCGTGCATGTTATGTGAGCAATCGGAGACTCTCATTCACGTTCTTTCCTGTTGTTCGTTTTCACTTTCACACGGGAGGTACACTTGGCGCCATAACCAAGTACTCCGAAAATTGCTTGACTTCGTCAAAGAAGCGTGTAAAAAAGCAAAAATAAGAGAAATACAGCAGAAAAGGAAAATCTTGAGAAAAGGCAATCTGAAAATCCACAGGTTCAGATCAACAAGAGACTTTGAATGTGTGATGGGTGCTGCCGACGATTGGTCGGTTTCAGCTGATTTGGATGGCGAAAGAAAATTTCTAGAAGCTGTGAGATCTAGCGGCTTAAAGCCGGATATAATTTTATATTCTGACTTGGCCAAAACAATGCTCCTGATTGAACTCTCTGTGCCATGGGAAAGTAACATGGAATCTAGCAATATTTTCAAAGAGAAGAGATATAGGGATTTAGCATGTGATTTGAATGCCAAAGGGTTCAGGACTGAAATTTTTGCAGTCGAGGTTGGAGTTCGAGGGATGGTTAGCAGCTCAATGTTAAAACTGCTGAAATCTCTTGGTTTTTTAAACCGAGAAAAAACTCTAGCCATTATAAGGAGATCTCCCAGACAGCTGAAGCTGCATCTTTTTGGATTCTCGCTAATAGAAAAAAGAAAGCGCTACAAGATGCACATGAAATGGTTTAGCCTCTCTTAAAAGCGTCAAGAAATTTAAGGGCCGAAACGCTAAAAATGAGAGGTTCTTCTTCTGAAGACCTTCGGCGACGAAAGCTTGCAAAGAGTTATAACACATTTATGAGGCATTAAGCCATTTGGTAACCGGGAAAGACCGGTGACAACTGGGAAAGACCGTTGGCAAATGGGAAAGACCGTTGACCGGGAAAGACAAGTGACCTCTCGTAAAGACGAGAACTTCACGGGTATCAGGCCTGGCTTAGCCAAAGTACAATCCGTTCAAATGCCGCTTCATCTTATACTACGAAATGCCCCCAGAGTTCCAACCGAAAGGAGGGGGAGAATGATGAACTCACATTCGGACCTTTGGACATCGACCCAGCTTCTTCAACGGACCCTAATGGGGGTATGCTTCACGAGTGTGTTTGCGTAGGAGTTTCAAGAGGATCCGTGGAATGAAAGTCCACAGAACGAAAATGGGCTGTTTAACCGAATTCCGTCAACGTCCTGCATCAGATATTAATGCAGGTAAAACGTCGAACATTGCCGGGCCGGAGGCCAACCACAGCCCCGACGCAGTTCAAGATGTGAATCCGGAAGTAGAAATCAGTCAACCTAGGCCAAAAATTGATTTTCCTGCAGCAGGAGATACAATTGCATGGAAAAAATTGGACGAAACACTCTCAAAACTTCTCAAAACACGTTCAAGAAATTCATCAAATTTCAATATGAAAGACTTCACTGATGTTATTTACGAAAAAAGCACTGAATTGTTTGGTGTGAAACAAAAACGTCAGGTTGGAAACAATGAAGGCATGATTTCTAGACGACAAAGAGAAATCAATCAGCTGAAGAGAGAAAAGAAATTGTTACGAAAGCGGTGGAAAAGAGCCCAGGAAAATGAAAAAGCTGGTCTCGCAGAGCTGCGGCAGAGTTTGGAGCGTCGTTTGTCTGCCCTTATGAAGGCCGAGCGTTTTCGGATAAAGAAAAGAGATCAGAGAAATGCCAGGTTTCAGTTCATCAAAGACCCATTCAAATATGGAAGAAATTCACTGGACCCACCCAAGTCAGGAACGCTTCAAGCAGACAAAGCAACGCTCGATGAATATTTTCGGTCCGCATTCCGTGACCCGCATGGCAATCAGCAGTTAGGAAAAAGAACCGATCTTCCAGAAATCCCACTTCCAAATTTTTCTTTCAGAGAAGGCATGATTTCGTTACTTGAAGTTTCTCAATTTCTCTACAGAACAAGAAACAGATCTGCTTCTGGACCAAATGGGGTGCTATATCTCGTCTACAAAAAATGCCCAGAAGTATTGAGATTATTGCATTCTCTACTCGTGGGCTCTTGGTAAAGAAGAAGAATTGAAAGCGAATGGCAAAGAGCAGAAGGTATCTTTATTCCGAAAGAAAAAGACTCGAAAGCAATACATCAGTTTTGCCCAATTTCATTGTTAAACGTCGTGGGAAAGATATTTTTTGCTGTCCTTGCTCGAGACTGACAAGCTATGTAATTCAAAACAATTATATCGACAGGTCTGTTCAGAAGGGAGGAGTGCCAGGAGTACCAGGATGCATCGAACATTCGTCAGTGAGGCAATTCGTATTTCATTCTTTGGTTTGATAATTTTAGTCGTTCGGCCAGTAGTCCATTTTTTGTCCACACCATGGGTCCCCAATGCTGATACATCGGCTGCCCCAGTTGAGGTAGCATTTATCGATAAATTCTTTCGTTGTAGGTCCTTGGCTTCTTGCCTGGTTTTACTGGTTTCTCAGTTGTGATCACTGCGGCGAGGTGACCACCGTTTACATATTGGTAGCCATAATTGCAAGGAGAACAAGATTCTGCGCAGTCGACGATGAATGGGAAGGGCTGTTTGTCGGAATCACGTGTGAAAGTAGTTCGTTGACTCATGGCCTGACAACTCGTGTGTGCATTGCTCATGAATAATTGAGTAGTAGTCAAGTCAAGCGGCAATGGAACTCAATTTCACAATATCAAAAAACGCAAAATTGCCCGTAAAGACAACTGTGACTAGATACAATGAGTTTAATCAATAAGACGTGCCAGTTTAAAGTCATTTTGAATGTCGCAAAAAACGCGTAAGCAATAGCGTATTTGTATCCATGGTGATAATTTAAATTTTTAAACGACGCTAAAACACTATTAAAACGCAAAGTTGTCCGCAAAAACAACTGTCATTCGATGCATTGAGTTAATTTCGGTTAAATCATGCTAGTTTAAGATTGAAAAAAATTCAGAAGTCAGCTAAAAAAGGCGAAATTAGACGAAGCTCAACGCTTGCCACACGCCGAAGCGCCGCCATTTTTCCCATGTCGATGGTGCTATAAAACTATAAACCAGTGCGGTTTTTAACCGTTATAACTATTACCAAGGCAGTGGGTGCCGTTAGCCGGGGCAATAAGCGGTAAAATTGTTACTGAGCCGGCGCTTGTGCCAAAGCAAGTTCTACGATCAATTGATAAATATGTACATATTTTCTAAAGGGGTAGGGTTAGGATTAGGTTATGGTTAGGGTTAGGGTTTAATTTTAATACGGGACTGCCGGCACAGTAGCAATTTTACCGATTATTTCCACGGCAAATCGCCAGAGCGACCGTTTTCAACTGGCCGGTAAAAAATTCAGAAGCGCAGTGATAAAAATTTGTTTGTCTTAGCCACTAATATACCGAACCAGACACAGCTATCTAGAGATATCGACAAAATACGTACTTCTAGTGCTGACCATAGCCAAGGGTTTGATACAGTTCTGGATTGCTTGACAGTCTATATATCCGCTATTTTCCCTCTTGGCTTTGGACATACTGGCAGCACCTGCTTCACATGCATATGTGGAGAGGATTTTTTCATTATGTGGCCTTTTGAGCAGAGGGAAGAGACAAAGACTGGAAAAAAGCTTAGAAATGAGTTTTTTTTAAATTGAATAAACAGTTTTTCAATTGACTTGTGTTTAGTTACAACTGCAAAATTGGGAGGTTGCAAACAAAACTAAACTTATTATGAATTCAAAACGAAACGGAATAATAATTCCTGAGCAAATCTAAACTGAAATTAAAATTATTGAAAAACTCAAAACTAAAACGAAACAATAATAATAATTCTGGTTGCAAAACGAAACTAAAACTCAATTTATTTCTGAAACTAATTAATCACTGATGTTCCCTATCATTATGGTTTGTGGTGTTTCTCGTTTGGTGAAAGTGGTGGCATGGCTTGAAGTTCCGAAGGTGAATGTTTATTTGGTCTCGGAATCTGGCGGTTTGGTAGATACTACAATTACTACATGCTCAAGTTCCGGCGTTTGAAAGACAGTTTCTCATCTTGTTACAGTTGCTTGACGGTTTCAAAATGACTTCTTGGTTCTGGTACTTTGAAGATTTGCCGGTTATCTGGTTCTGGTCGAAAACGGCATGTGATACACAAATTTCGTCAGGGGGCGGCCGTCTGATCAACGATCGTGACGCGCCTTCCCGTGATAGCGTCCGAAACGCTGGGAGGGTCTTCCTCTGAATACCTCAGACGAACTTGCTCGAAGAAGAGTTTTCTCTTAGATAATGTTTTTTTCAAATTGACATAATTTGTACATTAAACTTTTAATAAAAAAAACTAAAATAATTCATAAGGCAAAACAACGTTTGTTGGGTCAGCTAGTATATATATATATATATATATATATATATATATATATATATATATATATATATATATATATATATATATATATATATATATATATATATATATATATATATATATATATATATATATATATATATATATATATATATATATATATATATATATATATATATATCCTACACCTGTTCACCAGCTAGCAAAATCCACCAATTTGATTATTTCTCCTTATTGCCCCACTCAATTTTCTCTTTCATCATCAGTTGACTTCATCCGCCATCTTCGTGCCGTGCCTGAACACTCTGGTATCATGGCTTCGCTTGATGTTGAAAGCTTGTTCACCAGTCTTCCAGTGTCTGACACCATTAATATTATCTTACAATACGTTTATAACCATCCCACTATGGCTCCTCCAGTTTTAGAACTGAAGAGCCTATAGTTCACCCGTCATCATCTGCATTTCTGCCCGATAAATAGATTTCTGTTAGTGGACTGATCGAACACACGATTGATCATGTAGGTACATGTCAACCAGTGATATTTTATTTATGAAAATCGTTTTAGTTTTAGTTTTAGTTAGTTTTGACTAATGTCATTTTTATTTTATTTAGTTTTAGTTTTCCTAAATGCAATTATTTTAGTTTCTATATAATTTTGGTGCTATCATTCTGGTTAAGTTTAGTTATTATTAGTTTATTCCGACACGATTGAAATTTTTGCTCATATATTTTTATTTCAATATAATAAATATTAACTGTTCATTTCAACAAGTATATCTTGGTTTACTTTAAACCAATCACGCATATTCAATGATTTTTCTATCCCGTTGCGTCTGCCAGCTGTCAAAATCCTACATACTGAGAAAAGTCGCTCCACAAAAGCTTGCGAAGCTGGTGCCGATATCAGATCCAGCGCAATCAGAGGACTGAAGTATTCAACTGTTGATTCTGGTACCAGAACTCAATTGAGGAGAGGCTGTAATTATATGGAGATGAGTTGACTTCTTTACTATATTGAGTGAGATGGTTTTTTAGCAGTACAGCATCCACATCAAGAACCAATTGCTTTGTTGTCTGTCCAACCAATTTTGCTGAAAGCAGGAGAAAATCTTTCATCGTTGAGTGGACTGTCGACAATTGTGGTTGACTTGATGGCTGCTTATGTGAACAGGGTTGGAATTTAACCTACACACATAAAATATATTTCAACTGAAAACAAATTACATAAATAAGTTAAAATCAAGTATTTCTAAAAAAGTTATCATGCTAACAACATTATCGAGAGTACTTATACTATCAACTATATTACTATATAACCTTTTAGTTAAGTATACTATAGTAGCAAATTAAAACTAACCATCAATTCGAATCTTCTTGCTTGCATTGACACTCAATTGATTTTGTTCCAACTCAATCATTTCATTAAAAATTGCTTTGTGGTGATGTTGAAGATGGTTTTTAAGATTAGTCGGATTCTTAGTTGCAACAAGTGCGTCGCATTTTGAACCATTCGCTAAAGCCACGAGACATCGACTTTTGTTTTCTGTTTCTTCAAAAATTTTAAATAAGTACACACACGCTTGCGACGAGAAAACTGTTTAACTAAACTTGCCAAATTAACTTCGAATGATATTTAACTTTTTATTTGTATTGCAGCTAAAAAGCTGGATTGGAACAATGGGAAATCACATAATATGAATTATAGTTGCAAAAACAACACACCAACTTCTGTCAAATACAGAGAATAATTTCAGGCCAATATTGAGAAACCAAAGAAATAACTCCGCCTCGCTAATTACGAGCCAGTCCCAATACAGGACACTTCGGAATGCAAAGAATGAAGCGTTTAGCAAGAACTATAGTTTATTGGCCTCGAATTGATTACGATATTGAAAATTTAAGTCGCTCATGTAGTACTTGTGCTGAACAGCAAAACAAGCCACCAAAGATGATGAATCACCCGTGGATGATTCCTGAAAAGCCTTGGGACAGAGTGCATCTGGATCACGCCATAAATTTTTTTGGAACCAATTGGCTGGTTATAGTAGATGCTTATTCGAAATACCCGTGTATACATCCGACAAGTTCCATAACAACAAAAACAATAACTCAGTTTTTGGATGAAGATTTCGCACATTTTGGTTTTCCCCACACTTTGGTGACTGATAATGCTCCAACCTTTACTTCTGAAGAATTTCAGAATTGGTGCAAAGAAAGAGGCATCATTCATCTTTCTGGAGCTCCTTATCATCCTGCAACCAACGGGGCAGCTGAGCGATTGATACAAACTTTTAAAAAATCACTCACGAAGTCTGCACATCCTCTCCGAAGAGCTTTGCAAGATTTTCTTTTGCAATATCGGAGAACGCCCTTGGAATCGGGATTTTCCCCAAGTGAACACTTGAATGAACGACAAATCAGAAGCAAACTAGATTCTCTTTTGCCATGTCCTCCTTGCCTTGCTCGAGAGATGCAGGATAAACGAAATCAAAGAACAAACAAAGAATCTTTCCAAATACAACACAAGTACAAAATTGGAAATTTTTGTTACGCTCTTCACTGTGGTCCCAGACAGGGTAAACAACCAAGTGAAACATTGCGTTGAAATGTTTCGAGAGCCTATAAATAGGATGACTAACTGTCACCACAAATAACGCAAATATTTATACGACTCTACTAGGAATCGAACCCACGTGTCTACGGCAACACCGCCTCGCCTAAATGCAAGCGCTCTTACCAACTGAGCCACCGACCATCACCAAAAAATGATGGCTAGAAGTCTCAGTCTTTCGGAGCTACTTAACATTAGACTACGACTATGATAGGCTCAGAACTCCTTACTTCGGCTCGACAGCTTGTCTGCTGCCAGATAGATAATTTATGAAGTGAAACATTGCGTTGAAATGTTTCGAGAGCCTATAAATAGGATGACTAACTGTCACCATATATATATATATATATATATATATATATATATATATATATATATATATATATATATATATATATATATATATATATATATATATATATATATATATATATATATATATATATATATATATATATATATATATATATATATATATATATATATATATATATATATATATATATATATATATATATATATATATATATATATATATAAAGTTCAAATTTATTTCCTTTAAAACATCGTCATATATTGAAAATTGGCTGAAAAAATACAATTTCAAATTTCAGATCTTTCTATCGAATTAATTATGCCACCTAAACGAAAAGCTATTTGTCAACTTACGCTCCATGCAAGAAAGAAAAAGGCATTACGAAGTTCAGAAACAGAAGAACAACGGGAAGCAAGACTGAAAAGCCTTCGATTATACTATGCTCAAAAAAAGGAAAGCCTTCGATTAAACGCTGCTCAATACCGTTCATCTGAAACAGCTGAGCAACGAGAACGGGAAAGCAACCGGGAACGGGAAAGCGACCGGGAACGCGGAAAGCGACCGAGAACGCGGAAAGCGACCGGGAACGCGGAAAGCGACTGGAATCGGGAGAGCAAGCTTGGAAGGACACGCGAGCAAGAGAGAAAATCGATAACAAAACTTCTGAGCGGGAAAGCGACCGGGAGCTGGAAAACGACCGAGAGCGGAAAAGCGACCGGGAACGCTACGAAAACGACCGAGAGCGGAAAAGCGACCGGGAACGCTACGAAAACGGGAAAGTGGAGAAGGGAACGGGAGCGAGAGAGACAAACATTAGAAAAACCTCTAAAAACCCCGGGCAACGCCGGGTAACCCCGCTAGTTATTAAATAAATGTTAACACAAATATAGAAATTGTTTGTTGTTTTATTTATTATTAACTAGCGGGGTGCCCGGCTTTGCCCGGGGTTTTTAGAGGTTTTCTAATGTTTGTCTCTCTCGCTCAGGTTTCCATCCCCGCTTGCTTTCCCGTTCCCGTTTGCATTCCCGTTCTCGGTCGCTTTCCCGTTCCCGCTCACGCTTGCTCTCCTGTTCTCCCTCATGCTTGCTCTCCCATTCCCGTTCTCAATCAAAAGGGAAAGCGACCGAGAACGGGAAAGCTACAGGGAACGGGAAAGCAATATATATATATATATATATATATATATATATATATATATATATATATATATATATATATATATATATATATATATATATATATATATATATATATATATATATATATATATATATATATATATATATATATATATATATATATATATATATATATATATATATATATATATATATAAATGTTTGTATATATGTATGTATGTATATAGGTATGTTATTTATGCATTGCTACACCATTCATCCGATCGTAATGAAATTTTCACAAAACCTTGAGAGTCAAGAGGAATCAAATACAGAGAAAAAAATTTTGAAATCCGTCACAAAATGAGCGGAGCGGAGCGGGTGAGCGAGCGGGAACTATATATATATATATATATATATATGTGCGTATGTATGTGTGTATGTATGTATGTGTATGTGCATGTATGTGTGTGTCTGTGTGTGTGTTTATGTATGTATGTATGTATGTATGTATGTATGTATGTATGTATGTATGTATGTATGTATGTATGTATGTATGTATGTATGTATGTATGTATGTATGTATGTATGTATGTATGTATGTATGTATGTATGTATGTATGTATGTATGTATGTATGTATGTATGTATGTATGTATGTGTTTTTTACAATATTTCGGCACTAAATGCTCATTCAAAGTATGTATGTATGTATGTATGTATGTATGTATGTATGTATGTGTGTTTTAACTCTTTGCGAGCTTTCGTCGCCGAAGGTCTTCAGAAGAAGAACCTTTCATTTTTAGCGTTTCGGCCCTTAAACTTCTTGACGCTTTTAAGAGAGAGGTGGGCCCACGTCCGTTGATCAGGCGGACGCCCTTCGGCGAGAAAAATTTCCAAATTCTTAACTTGAAACACGAAAATTCAAAGTTCAGCAGAAAACTGTTCGAAACAAAACTTGAAATCGCCGGAACGATTATCGCCCAATGTAAACAAGGCTAAACCATTTCGTGTGCATCTTGTAGCGCTTTCTTTTTTCTATTAGCGAAAATCCAAAAAGATGCAGCTTCAGCTGTCTGGGAGATCTCCTTGATGGCTCGAGTTTTTTCTCGGTTTGAAAAACCAAGAGCTTTCAGCAGTTTTAACATTGAGCTGCTAACCAACCCTCGAACGCCAACCTCGACTGCAAAAATTTCAGTCCTGAACCCTTTGGCATTCAAATCACATGCTAAATCCCTATATCTCTCCTCTTTGAAAATATTGCTAGATTCCATGTTACTTTCCCATGGCACAGAGAGTTCAATCAGGAACATTGTCTTGGCCAAGTCAGAATATACAATTATATCCGGCTTTAAGCCGCTAGATCTCACGGCTTCTGGAAATTTTCTTTCGCCATCCAAATCAGCCGAAACCGACCAATCGTCGGCAGCACCCATCACACATTCAAAGTCTCTTGTAGATCTGAACCTGTGGAACTTCAGATTGCCTTCTCTCAAAAAGTAGATTTTCCTTTTCTGCTGTATTCCTCTTGTCTTTGCTTTCTTACACGCTTCTTTGACGAAGTCAAGCAATTTTCGGAGTACTTGGTTATGACGCCAAGTGTACCTCCCGTGTGAAAGTGAAAACGAACAACAGGAAAGAACGTGAATGAGAGTCTCCGATTGCCCGCATAACATGCACGAATCATCGTCTTTCAACTTCCATCTTCGAAGATTACTGGATGACGGCAGTTGATCATAAACAGATCTAATCAAAAAAGACAAACGTAGTGGTGTGTATTGCCAAATGTCTTTCCAAGAAAGTGAACGCTGAACAGCATTTTCCCATGTCGTTTAGTCTCCTTGTTGAGATAACTGAACAAACTTAATCATTCTCTGGGACTCGATAGCTTTCTTTCTTTCCTGAATGACCAGACTTGTTCGTTCACTGGTGCTGGCTTTTGACCACCAAATTCGATGGGTTGACCCGAGACCCCGTTTGTCCTGTTGAACTGCCCCAACTCTTTCTGTCCAACGTAAAGAGACTTCAGCTTCTGCGATCTCCTTTCTGGCTACCCATTTCTTTCCGGACTTTACAAGAGGTCCCATCTCCACAATTCTTTGATCCGAAGAGTTATCCAGCATTAGTTGCGTACGGATCTTGTTTATCTTAAACTCCTCAACCAAAGACTTCAGTGGCAACCTCAGCTTGGCAGTCTTGCTGTACAAAGCTACCGAAGAAAATCCCGGAGGCAGACCCAACCATTTCCTTGTAAATTTATTCATCCTCCTTTCTAGCTTTTCTACCAATGGTAAGCTCATCTCATACATTGATAGAGGCCAAAGCAATCTCGGTAATAGAACAAACTGAAGCAACCACAATTTGAACCTGCTCTGGAGTGGGGCCGCATCAATTTTCTTCATATCTTCAAATGCCGATCGAAGAACCTCAGAACACCGTCCAGTGTCGTTAAACGAATCGTCATACCACCTTCCCAGGCTCTTAACCGGTTCTTCTCTCAATGTTGAGATCCTGTTGCCAGCAACTGAAAACGTCACGTTGTCGTCGATCTTGCCTCGTCGCAGAGATAAGCTTCTTGACTTGGTTGCCTTGAAACTCATGCCGCACCATGATAGCAGCCCGCTGAATGCATCAAGAGCTCGTCGCATTGAGATACATTTGTTTAGAACCAAAGTTGTATCATCCATGAAGGCCTTCACCGATGGCATCAAGATACCTTTGCCAACGTAAGCTTCTTCCACGCGAGAACCCACTGCATTCAGAAGCAGCTGCATCGCTAATACGAAGAGAATGGGTGAAATTGAGCAGCCCATTGCTATGCCAACCTCTAACTGGAACCATTCTGTTGAACAGGAGGACGTAGACAATCTCAATTTGAAATGTCCGAAATACTGTTGCAACATTTCTATCACAAAATTTGGAACATGATGCGATCTGAGAGTTCTCCACAACATTTGGTGACGAACGGCTCCATAAGCATTGGCAAAGTCTAACCAGACAATGTGCAAGCTGAGACGATTTTCTTTAGCTCTTTTCAATGCTTCCCAGATCACTGACGAATGTTCGATGCATCCTGGTACTCCTGGCACTCCTCCCTTCTGAACAGACCTGTCGATGTAATTGTTTTGAATTACATAGCTTGTCAGTCTCCGAGCAAGGACAGCAAAAAATATCTTTCCCTCGACGTTTAACAATGAAATTGGGCGAAACTGATGTATTTCCTTCGAGTCTTTTTCTTTCGGAATAAAGATACCTTCTGCTCTTTGCCATTCGCTTTCAATTCTTCTTCTTTCCCAAGAGCCCACGAGTAGAGAATGCAATAATCTCAATACTTCTGGGCATTTTTTGTAGACGAGATATGGCACCCCATTTGGTCCAGGAGCAGATCTGTTTCTTGTTCTGTAGAGAAATTGAGTAACTTCGAGTAACGAAATCATGCCTTCTCTGAAAGAAAATATTGGAAGTGGGATTTCTGGAAGATCGGTTCTTTCTTCCAACTGCTGATCTCCACGCGGGTCACGGAATGCGGACCGAAAATATTCATCGAGCGTTGCTTTGTCTGCTTGAAGCGTTCCTGACTTGGGTGGGTCCAGTAAATTTCTTCCATATTTGAATGGGTCTTTGATGAACTGAAACCTGGCATTTCTCTGATCTCTTTTCTTTATCCGAAAACGCTCGGCCTTCATTAGGGCAGACAAACGACGCCCCAAACTCTGCCGCAGCTCTGCGAGACCAGCTTTTTCATTTTCCTGGGCTCTTTTCCACCGCTTTCGTAACAGTTTCTTTTCTCTCTTCAGCTGATTGATTTCTCTTTGTCGTCTAGAAATCATGCCTTCATTGTTTCCAACCTGACGTTTTTGTTTCACACCAAACAATTCAATGCTTTTTTCGTAAATAACATCAGTGAAGTCTTTCATACTGAAATTTGATGAATTTCTTGAACGTGTTTTGAGAAGTTTTGAGAGTGTTTCGTCCAACTTTTTCCATGCAATTGTATCTCCTGCTGCAGGAAAATCAATTTTTGGCCTAGGGTGACTGATTTCTACTTCCGGATTCACATCTTGAACTGCGTCGGGGCTGTGGTTGGCCTCCGGCCCGGCAATGTTCGACGTTTTACCTGCATTAATATCTGATGCAGGACGTTGACGGAATTCGGTTAAGCAGCCCATTTTCGTTCTGTGGACTTTCATTCCACGGATCGTCTTGAAACTCCTACCGCAAACACACTCGTGAAGCATACCCCCATTAGGGTCCGTTGAAGAAGCAGGGTCGTTGTCCAAAGGTCCGGATGTGAGTTCATCATTCTCCCCCTCCTTTCGGTTGGAACTCTGGGGGCATTTCGTAGTATAAGATGAAGCGGCATTTGAACGGATTGTACTTCGGCTAAGCCAGGCCTGATACCCGTGAAGTTCTCGTCTTTCCGAGAGGTCACTTGTCTTTCCAAGTGTCAACGGTCTTTCCCAGTTGCCAACGGTCTTTCCCAGTTGTCACCGGTCTTTCCCGGTTGCCAAATGGCTTAATACCTCATAAATGTGTTTTAACTCTTTGCGAGCTTTCGTCGCCGAAGGTCTTCAGAAGAAGAACCTCTCATTTTTAGCGTTTCTGCCCTTAAACTTCTTGACGCTTTTAAGAGAGAGGTGGGCCCACGTCCGTTGATCAGGCGGACGGCCTTCGGCGAGAAAAATTTCCAAATTCTTAACTTGAAACACGAAAATTCAAAGTTCAGCAGAAAACTGTTCGAAACAAAACTTGAAATCGCCGGAACGATTATCGCCCAATGTAAACAAGGCTAAACCATTTCGTGTGCATCTTGTAGCGCTTTCTTTTTTCTATTAGCGAAAATCCAAAAAGATGCAGCTTCAGCTGTCTGGGAGATCTCCTTGATGGCTCGAGTTTTTTCTCGGTTTGAAAAACCAAGAGCTTTCAGCAGTTTTAACATTGAGCTGCTAACCAACCCTCGAACGCCAACCTCGACTGCAAAAATTTCAGTCCTGAACCCTTTGGCATTCAAATCACATGCTAAATCCCTATATCTCTCCTCTTTGAAAATATTGCTAGATTCCATGTTACTTTCCCATGGCACAGAGAGTTCAATCAGGAACATTGTCTTGGCCAAGTCAGAATATACAATTATATCCGGCTTTAAGCCGCTAGATCTCACGGCTTCTGGAAATTTTCTTTCGCCATCCAAATCAGCCGAAACCGACCAATCGTCGGCAGCACCCATCACACATTCAAAGTCTCTTGTAGATCTGAACCTGTGGAACTTCAGATTGCCTTCTCTCAAAAAGTAGATTTTCCTTTTCTGCTGTATTCCTCTTGTCTTTGCTTTCTTACACGCTTCTTTGACGAAGTCAAGCAATTTTCGGAGTACTTGGTTATGACGCCAAGTGTACCTCCCGTGTGAAAGTGAAAACGAACAACAGGAAAGAACGTGAATGAGAGTCTCCGATTGCCCGCATAACATGCACGAATCATCGTCTTTCAACTTCCATCTTCGAAGATTGCTGGATGACGGCAGTTGATCATAAACAGATCTAATCAAAAAAGACAAACGTAGTGGTGTGTATTGCCAAATGTCTTTCCAAGAAAGTGAACGCTGAACAGCATTTTCCCATGTCGTTTAGTCTCCTTGTTGAGATAACTGAACAAACTTAATCATTCTCTGGGACTCGATAGCTTTCTTTCTTTCCTGAATGACCAGACTTGTTCGTTCACTGGTGCTGGCTTTTGACCACCAAATTCGATGGGTTGACCCGAGACCCCGTTTGTCCTGTTGAACTGCCCCAACTCTTTCTGTCCAACGTAAAGAGGCTTCAGCTTCTGCGATCTCCTTTCTGGCTACCCATTTCTTTCCGGACTTTACAAGAGGTCCCATCTCCACAATTCTTTGATCCGAAGAGTTATCCAGCATTAGTTGCGTACGGATCTTGTTTATCTTAAACTCCTCAACCAAAGACTTCAGTGGCAACCTCAGCTTGGCAGTCTTGCTGTACAAAGCTACCGAAGAAAATCCCGGAGGCAGACCCAACCATTTCCTTGTAAATTTATTCATCCTCCTTTCTAGCTTTTCTACCAATGGTAAGCTCATCTCATACATTGATAGAGGCCAAAGCAATCTCGGTAATAGAACAAACTGAAGCAACCACAATTTGAACCTGCTCTGGAGTGGGGCCGCATCAATTTTCTTCATATCTTCAAATGCCGATCGAAGAACCTCAGAACACCGTCCAGTGTCGTTAAACGAATCGTCATACCACCTTCCCAGGCTCTTAACCGGTTCTTCTCTCAATGTTGGGATCCTGTTGCCAGCAACTGAAAACGTCACGTTGTCGTCGATCTTGCCTCGTCGCAGAGATAAGCTTCTTGACTTGGTTGCCTTGAAACTCATGCCGCACCATGATAGCAGCCCGCTGAATGCATCAAGAGCTCGTCGCATTGAGATACATTTGTTTAGAACCAAAGTTGTATCATCCATGAAGGCCTTCACCGATGGCATCAAGATACCTTTGCCAACGTAAGCTTCTTCCACGCGAGAACCCACTGCATTCAGAAGCAGCTGCATCGCTAATACGAAGAGAATGGGTGAAATTGAGCAGCCCATTGCTATGCCAACCTCTAACTGGAACCATTCTGTTGAACAGGAGGACGTAGACAATCTCAATTTGAAATGTCCGAAATACTGTTGCAACATTTCTATCACAAAATTTGGAACATGATGCGATCTGAGAGTTCTCCACAACATTTGGTGACGAACGGCTCCATAAGCATTGGCAAAGTCTAACCAGACAATGTGCAAGCTGAGACGATTTTCTTTAGCTCTTTTCAATGCTTCCCAGATCACTGACGAATGTTCGATGCATCCTGGTACTCCTGGCACTCCTCCCTTCTGAACAGACCTGTCGATGTAATTGTTTTGAATTACATAGCTTGTCAGTCTCCGAGCAAGGACAGCAAAAAATATCTTTCCCTCGACGTTTAACAATGAAATTGGGCGAAACTGATGTATTTCCTTCGAGTCTTTTTCTTTCGGAATAAAGATACCTTCTGCTCTTTGCCATTCGCTTTCAATTCTTCTTCTTTCCCAAGAGCCCACGAGTAGAGAATGCAATAATCTCAATACTTCTGGGCATTTTTTGTAGACGAGATATGGCACCCCATACATACATACATACATACATACATATGTATGTATGTATGTATGTATGTATGTATGTATGTATGTATGTATGTATGTATGTATGTATGTATGTATGTATGTATGTATGTATGTATGTATGTATGTATGTATGTATGTATGTATGTATGTATGTATGTATGTATGTATGTATGTATGTATGTATGTATGTATGTATGTATGTATGTATGTATGTATGTATGTATGTATGTATGTATGCCTGCATGTATGTATGTATGTGCGTATGTATGTGTGTATGTATGTATGTGTATGTGCATGTATGTGTGTCTGTGTGTGTGTGTTTATGTATGTATGTATGCATGTATGTATGAATGTATGTATGTATGTATGTATGTATGTATGTATGTATGTATGTATGTATATATGTATGTGTATTTTACAATATTTCGGCACTAATTGCTCATTCAAAGTATGTATGTATGTATGTATGTATGTATGTATGTATGTATGTATGTATGTATGTATGTATGTATGTATGTATGTATGTATGTATGTATGTATGTATGTATGTATGTATGTATGTATGTATGTATGTATGTATGTATGTATGTATGTATGTATGTATGTATGTATGTATGTATGTATGTATGTATGTATGTATGTATGTATGTATGTATGTATGTATGTATGTATGTATGTATGTATGTATGTATGTATGTATGTATGTATGTATGTGAAAACTCTTCGAGCAAGTTCGTCAGAGGTCTTCAGAGGAAGACCCTCCCAGCGTTTCGGCCCTTTTCCTGACGCTACCACGGGAGGGCGGGCCACGACCGTTGATCAGACGGCCGCCCCCTGACGAAATTTGTATGCCTGCATGTATGTATGTATGTGCGTATGTATGTGTGTATGTATGTATGTGTATGTGCATGTATGTGTGTCTGTGTGTGTGTGTTTATGTATGTATGTATGCATGTATGTATGAATGTATGTATGTATGTATGTATGTATGTATGTATGTATGTATGTATGTATGTATGTATGTATGTATGTATGTATGTATGTATGTATGTATGTATGTATATATGTATGTGTATTTTACAATATTTCGGCACTAATTGCTCATTCAAAGTAGAGGTGTGCACGGTAGTGGGGACGGCGGGAATACCGCGGATTTTGCGGTAATTCCGCGGAAATGGGGACGAACGAGGTGGGGATACCGCGGTATTGGGGACGACTTTGCGGGGTTACCGCGGGGATGGAAAAAAACGTTGCGGGACTACCGCGGGGATGGGGACGAGTTTTTGCGGTATCACCACAAAATTAAAATTATTTTATTTTATAAAAAATAATTATTTTTTACTTTACCGAAAATGTATCAAGTAATAATTATCATTGCTAACGTTTTTTAATCTTGGCAACGCGCCGTTGTTTATCGCTGATAATGAATTACCGAAAGTTTTCGAGTCGTAGGTTGCATTATTTGTTTAATTTTCGAAATCGTAGTTCGAATTTCAAGTTAAATATGGAAAAGGCTGACATTCAAAAATTAGTTAACTCCAACAGTGATCGTGTCAGTACATACGAATGTGACAAAGGAAAGAGTGTTGTTTGGAAGTCATTCAAGCTAGTCAGAGTAGTAACGATAACGCATTCGTTAAATGTGAAAAATGCAACAATCTTGCGATGGTACCAGTGGGTTAAGCACTCACATCGATTTTTGTATGTCACAATCACCAGTGCCACAGAAGAGTCTGTTGTCATATACAGATCTACAAAAGCTGGTAGATGACATAACAGTAAATTCTGAGCCACAAGATGACTTTTCAGAACAACAACCCGTCAAAAAAAGAAAACTTGACGACTTTTATGCCAGCTTGTACACCACAACGTCAACAAGTTCATTTTCGAATGAAGTAAGTTTTATTATTAAATTATCTTTATATTAAAAGCAAGAAAGTTTTTTTTAGACTGGTTCATTGTTATTCATTACTTTTGCTTACATGAGCAACTAGTTTCACAATGTTAATTATTTTTATAAGGTTGCTGACTATTTGGCATTAAAGGAAGAAGGTGTAAAAGGTGATTTGCTCAGTTTTTGGGAAAAAAACTCAAAGAAATGGCCAAAACTATCCCAAGTCACAGAAAAAAATATTTTGAGTGTGCCAGCAGCAAGCACATCCTCTGAAAGAGTATTTTCAATGGGTGGACTAACAATAAATGATAGACGAACTCAGCTAAGTGAAAAAAACGTCGATGGACTTTTATTTATTCATGGTCTCAAATAAATTGTATTGATTCCTATTACAGTGTAATTACAATTATATATATATAATATCACTAGTAATGGTGACCATAACACCCTCTTTTCTAATTTAATTAATAACCCAAACATTACATTACGTAGACGTTAATTTTAGATATTTCTCGCTCTTGGTATTCTAGTTTATGTATTATTTTCGGTCATATTTATTTTATATTTGCTCTTATGATTTCAATGGTAATTAATACATCCCTTTGTTTTATTTTTGCTCTTAATTTTATTGATTTATTTTCTTTCTATCTATGTATACTTCGACATTTAAGGCCTTCAATTCTTATCGGTGAAAAACTAACACCTGTATCGACGGAAAACTAACACCAACAATTATTATGTTAAATTTAATTTATATTTGCTTCTTTGATTTTAGTCTAAATTAATACCTTCCCTCGCATTTTATTTTGGTCATATTTTATTTTTATCTACGTACTTCCACATTTCATTATTTGTTTTTAATCGTCTTTGTTTATGTTCGGTTCCTGTACCGCCGGCCTTTTGCTTTTTCTGAAGATGGCTGAAAAAATAGCCGAAACTTGCAAGTTAAAAAGTAATAAAGATTTGTATAATCGGGCGTTCTTTGAACAACTTCGTGGGCGAGTTAAATTACGTGAACTATCTCATATAATAGAAAAAGTTTGCAACAAAACTTGGTCAATAAAATTTAACCGAGCCTGTATCGACGAAAAATTAACACCTAATTATTTGAATATATATATATATATATATATATATAAACACTTAAGTTAAAAATAATGACTAGTACAGGATTGAATAAAAATTGGGAATAAACGGTGCGGGGACGGATGGGGATGGGGATGAAAGATTTATGGTCTGCGGGGATGGTTGGGGATGGGGATGAAACACTGCGGGGACGGTTGGGGATGGGGACGATCATGGCGGGGATGGATGGGGATGGGGATGACACTTACGGGGACGGTTGGGGATGGGGACGAAAAGTCATCCCCGCGCACACCTCTAATTCAAAGTATGTATGTATGTATGTATGTATGTATGTATGTATGTATGTAAGTATGTATGTATGTATGTATGTATGTATTTATGTATGTATGTATGTATGTATGTATGTGAAAACTCTTCTTCGAGCAAGTTCGTCAGAGGTCTTCAGAGGAAGACCCTCCCAGCGTTTCGGCCCTTTTCCTGACGCTACCACGGGAGGGCGGGCCACGACCGTTGATCAGACGGCCGCCTCCTGACGAAATTTGTGTATCACATGCCGTTTCCGACCAGAACCAGATAACCGGCAAATCTTCAAAGTACCAGAACCAAGAAGTCATTTTGAAACCGTCAAGCAACTGTAGCAAGATGAGAAACTGTCTTTCAAACGCCGGAACTTGAGCATGTAGTAACTGTAGCATCCACCAAACCGCCAGATTCCGATACCGAAAAAAACATTCACCTACGGAACTTCGAGCCATGCCATCACTTTCACCAAACGAGAAACACCACAAACCATAATGGCAGGAAACATTGTTTCGATTATTTTCTAAACGCCAGCAACTTTCCTTCTATTGCAAACAACCGAAACTTTCGCCGGCAGCCATAACGCGACTTTGTCCCTGAACTTGTAAACAAAGGAGGAGCTAACACTGTTGTACGGAAGCCAGAAGTGGCTGTTTAAATTTATTATCTCCTTTTTCATTCCTTTGCATCCATATCCAAAAAGAAGCTGTTTCTGCTCTTTCAGCTATTTTCTTGATAGCTTGAGTTTTTTTCCGACCCGACATTCCGAGAGCCACAAGCAATTTGACGAGTGAGCGACCGGCTAAACCCCTGGCGCCTACTTCAACTGGAAAAATCTCGACTCTATATCCCGCACGCTCCAAATCTTGGGCAAGGATTCTGTAACGCTCTTCTTTCAAGATATTTGAGGCTTCCATGTTGCTTTCCCATGGCACTGTCAATTCGATGAACAGCAACGTCTTGGCCAAACTGGAAAAAATGACAATGTCCGGTCTCAATCCGCTGCTGCGAACCAATTCCGGAAAGCAGTCTTCATCTTTTAAGTCTGCTGATATCCTCCAGTCATTTGCCGCATCAAGCAACGATTCTCTTCTCGTACTTGCCTTTCTGCGGCCCAAGTGCTGCAAGCCTTCTCTCAAGAAATAAACTTTTCTTCTGGGGCACAACTGCATCGAATTGGCTAGTCTGCAGTTCTCCTTGATAATGCCCAGTATCTCTCTTAGAACCTCATTGTGGCGCCACGTGTATCTTCCCTTTGCCAAAGCATACGGACAACATGAGAGAATATGAATCAGAGTTTCTGTTTTTTCACACAGCTTGCAGGCTTCATTTTCAAGCTTTCCCCACTTCACTAAGTTCGAAGCTGTCGGCATCGCTCTAATCACAAAAGATAGGCGGATGGGCGAGTAACGCCACAAATCATTCCATGTCATCGGATGTTGAACTGCCGCCTCCCATCTAGTCCAATCGCCCTGTTGCGACATCTGAGCACCTAACTGCACTCTTTCCAACTCCATTGCTCGCCTTCTGTCTTGAATAATCAGGTTTGTCCTTTCCTGCGACGAGGCCTTAGACCACCACACATGATGGAACCAACCCAGACCGAGCCGTCCCGGCTGCACTGCTCCGAGCTTTTCAGACCATTGCAAAGATCCCTCGGCTTCACGGATGTCCCTCCATGCAGTCCAGCCTTTTCCCGATCCAACTGATGGGCCCACATTCACGATACATGGGTCTTGCTGGATTGTTGGGATTTCGCAACCAGCCACCGAGAATGAGACAAAACCATCAATCTCTCCATGTCGCAAAGAAAGGCTTCTCGATTTGGTTGGCTTGAACTTCATTCCACACCAGGACAACAAGTCGTTGAAATTTTGAAGAATACGGCGCATTTCGCCGCAGTGATTCAAGATAAGAGTAGTGTCGTCCATGAAGGCTTTTATTGATGGCATGAAAATTCCTTTTCCCAGGTAAACATCCTGAACCCGAGATGCAATCGAACCGAGCAATAATTGCATAGCCAGAACAAATAGGATGGGAGAAATTGAACACCCCATAGCGATTCCGACCCGCAAGTTGAACCACTCTGTGGAGCACGTCGATGTTGACAGACGTAGCCTAAAACGGCGAAAATACTGTTGCAGAACATCGATGAGGAATTCTGGAACATTGTGCCTTTTGAGTGTCTTCCAGAGCAATTGATGGCGAACAGTCCCGTACGCGTTTGCTAAATCAAGCCAGACCACATGCAGGCTGAGTTGGTTTTGTTTTGCTATTTTGATGGCCTCCCAAATCATGGATGAGTGCTCGATACATCCCGGTACTGCGGGGACTCCTCCTTTTTGCACGGATCTGTCAATGTACTCATTACGAATTGCAAAATCCGTGAGCCTCTTGGCCAGAACAGCGAAAAATATTTTTCCCTCCACGTTCAAAAGTGAGATTGGTCGGAATTGGTTGATATTGACCGAATCTTTTTCTTTGGGGATAAAAACTCCCTCCGCCTTTTGCCATTCCCTATATACGCATCTAGATCGCCATGCAATCTTTAAACGGTTGCAGAGCAGCTTTTGCACGCCTGGACATCTCTTGTATAACTAATATGGAATGCCGTTGGGACCTGGGGCAGATTTGTTCCTCGTTTTTTTTAGAAACTGAGATACTTCATTCATCTTTATCTCTCCACCGTCGAAAGCCACTTTCGGCAACAGTACTTCGGGAAAATCGGTTCTTTCCGGCAGCTCTGAATCGCTAAGAGGATCTTTGAACGCCAAACGGAAGTGCTCATCTAATTCTTGTTTTGTCGCTCGAAGAGTGCCAGATTTTGGTGGATCCAGCAAACTTTTTCCGAAGCAAAATGGATTTTCCATGAATTTGCATCTGGCTTTCTTCTGCTCACTTTTCTTTTTCCGGAGTCTTTCTGCAGCCCTGAGAGCCCGGAGCCGATTTTTTACATCCCGCCACAGTTCAGACAGACCAACTTTTTCGACCCCCTCTGCGATTCTCCATTGTCGCCTGAGTTTCTTTCGCTCCTTCTTTAATTTTTCAATTTCTCTCTGCCGTCTGGATACTGCTGCATGCGTGTGAACCGGGTTTTTCTGGACCACACCAAATGAATCAAAACATTTTTTGTAGATAATTTCTGAGAAGGTTTTCATATCGAGTTGTGGATTCTCTCTCAACTGGGCTTTGAGTAATCTCGTCAACTCCAAGTCTAATGTTGACCAAGCTGAAGTGTCAATTGCTTTCGGAAATTTAATTCTTGTCTTGGGTTCTGAATTTACATCTGCTTCTGAATCGGAGACTTTGTCGGGGCTGTGGTTAGCTTCCGGCCCGGCGTAGTCAGACGTGTTACCTGCCTCCTTGGTTGATGCAGAGCGTTGATTGATAGCAGTTTGACAACCCATTTTAGTTTTATGAACATTCATTCCGCGAATTGACTTAAATCTTCTTCCACAAACACATTCAGTTCCTCCGTCGAAAGCAATCTGTGGAACATGGATGGGTTCTGGAACTTCTTGAGCCGACGAAACTGAGCCCGCACTGAGAGATGATGGGCGGCGAACAGAAGCGGGAAGACATCCCATTTTTGTTCTGTGAACTTTCATTCCTCGGACTGTCTTAAAGCTTTTTCCACACACACACAACACGGGCAAACCCCCATCAGGGTTCCTTGGAAAAGCCGGTTCATCATCCTGTAGTCCTGTATGTATGTATGTATGAATGTATGTATGTATGAATGTATGTATGTATGTATGTATGAATGTATGTATGTATGTAGAATCGGATCTAGGGGGGGGGGAACTGAGAGCGAAAAAATGAGCGGGAAAGCGACAGGGAACGGATAAGGAGCGGGAGCGCAAGCGGGAAGGAAACGGGAGCGAAAAAGAAACGCATTAGGTAAACCTCTAAAAACCCCGGGCAACGCCGGGTGCCCCGCTAGTATATAAATATATCTATATATATAAAAATTAATGTTTGTATATATATATGTCCTTTATGCATTGCTACACCATTCATCCAATCGTAATGAAATTTTCACACAACCTTGAGAGTCAAGGGGAATCAAATATAGAGAAAAAAATTTGAATTCCGTCACAAAATGAGCGGAGCGGGTGAGCGAGCGGGAAATATATATATATATATATGTATGTGTGTATGTATGTGTGTATGCATGTATGTGTGTCTGTATGTGTTTATGTATGTATGTATGTATGTATGTATATATGTATGTATGTATGTATGTATGTATGTGTTTTTTTACAATATTTTGTCACTAAATGCTCATTCAAAGTATGTATGGGTGTGTATGTATCTATGTAGGTATGTATGTATGTATGTCTGTATGTATGTATTTGTGTAGAATCGGATCTAGGGGAGGGAACTGAGAGCGAAAGAAAAATGAGCGGGAAAACGACATGGAACGGATAACGACCGGGAGAGGGAGCGCAAGCGGGAAGGAAACGGGAGCGAAAAAGAAATGCATTATGTAAACCTCTAAAAACCCCGGGCAACGCCGGGTGCCCCCGCTAGAGCGGGAAACGACCGGGAACGCGACGGGAAAGCGGAGAAGGAAACGGGAGCGAGAGAGAGAGAGACAAACATTAGAAAAACCTCTAAAAACCCCGGGCAACGCCGGGTGACCCCGCTAGTATATATATATATATATATATATATATATATATATATATATATATATATATATATATATATATATATATATATATATATATGAGTAATATACTTTGGCAAAATCCCCTCTCGTAAACACACTCCGTTAAAAACAAACGACCACTTTGCATTAATGACTTTTTTAATAAACTGTTCAAAATGTTTAATTTTACGACGTAAACTAGAGTCCATTTTAAAAATTTATATAATACAAATAATAATAATTAGGACTGACTGGCCAGTTTCGACTACAGTCATCTTCAGAGACTGCAACTACCCACGCCTATCCTACATGAGCCTCCACCTGAGCCTCCATCTGAGCCTCCACCTGAACCTCCACCTGAACCTCCACCTGAGCCTCCACCTGAACCTCCACCTGAGCCTCCACCTGAGGCTCAGGCTCCAGCGGTGTCATTTCAACATTTGTTTGAGTCTTCAAATATAACTACAAGACGTCGGCGTTAATTGAATCATCTATATGTATCCCATTTGCACAGTCATGCGTTTATTTTAATTTTTCATATAAGTTTACTTTTATTTTAATTCATCACATGGTTTTATTTAAAATTTTCACCTTTTATTATTCTATTTCATACTTTTTTTTTTTTTATTGCAATATACTGTCACTAGATACCTATAGTTTAATTTCATTAATCTTCTAATAATTTTAAGTTTTTTAATTTCTATTATTAGTATTATAGACTTCATTCAATTCGTCCTATCTATTTATATTTATTTATTTTATTTTATTAATAATAATTATTATTTAATTTATCTTTATACTTCTTTTCATTTATCAATTTTATACGCTCTCGTAATTTACTTATATCGTCATACTCTGGTTTTAAATACTTTAATTTAAATATTTATTTAATATAGGCACAACACTATTTCTATGTTGATGTTTACTATATATTCTTTAGCTGTTTACGTAATACGACAGTTTAGGTTACGGACTTTGAAGATGACTGTAGTCGAAACTGGCCAGTCAGTCCTAATTATATATATATATATATATATATATATATATATATATATATATATATATATATATATATATATATATATATATATATATATATATATATATATTATATATATTTTCTAGCCATCATTTTTTGGTGATGGTTGGTGGCTCAGTTGGTAAGAGCGCTTGCATTTAGGCGAGGCGGTGTTGCCGTAGACACGTGGGTTCGATTCCTAGTAGAGTCTTATAAATATTTGCGTTACTTGTGGTGACAGTTAGTCATCCTATTTGTAGGCTCTTGAAACATTTCAACGCAGTGTTTCACTTCGTAAAAAATTACCTATCTGGCAGCAGTTGTAGCTGTCGAGTCGAGCCGAAGTCGATAGTTCTGAGCCTATCACAGTCGTAGTCTAATGTTAAGTAGCTCCGAAAGACTGAGACTTCTAGCCATCATTTTTTGGTGATGGTTGGTGGCTCAGTTGGTAAGAGCGCTTGCATTTAGGCGAAGTGGTGTTGCCGTAGACACGTGGGTTCGATTCCTAGTATATATATATATATATATATATATATATATATATATATATATATATATATATATATATATATATATATATATATATATATACTAGCAGTGCCCGTAGCGGCTTCGCTCGCATGAAATTAGAGAATTTGAACCGTGCATACATAGTAGAGTACTGCACGGATCAATTTTTTATGTCTCGGCTCGGCCCGTCGACAACTTGGCCCAGCCCGTTTCAAAAACCGAATATCCTGGCCCGGCACGGCCCGTCTAATATGGGCCCGGCCCGTTTTTACAGGCCTAGAAGTTCTATATACTTGATGAAAAACTTCTGCCCGTCCCACCTTGACTTCAGGTTTAGCCCGGCCCGTCTGAACACCCTAAAATCACTAAAATGTTTATATACTTGGTTAAAAATCTCGGCCGTCCCACCTTGATTTAAGGTTTGGGCAGGGCCTTATGAAGACCCTAAAATAACGGCTTGGCCCGTCCGTCCGGTGATAAACTGAACTCATCTACTTTTGACCGGCACAAAACCTCAAACTACCAATTTTCACATCTGTAGCACTTACAGTTTTTGAGTAGCAGTTATTTTAAAATCAAATAACCCTTTTTTCACTTCACATTTGAGGTCCTGGAAACCAAATTTTCAAACAATGGTGAAACACGTATATCATTAATTTTAGAGTAGAAACTAAATACTAATTTTACTTTTGTAGCATTTACAGTTTTTGAGTAGCAGTTACTTTAAAAACCAAGTAGTCTTATTTTCCACCCCATATTTGAAGTCCTGGAAACCAAATTTTCAAAAAATGGTAAAACACGTATATCATTATTTTTAGAGTAGAAACTAAATACTAATTTTAGTTAGTTTAGGCAGGGCCTTATGAAGACCCTAAAATAACGGCTTGGCCCGTCCGTCCGGTGATAAACTGAACTCATCTACTTTTGACCGGCACAAAACCTCAAACTACCAATTTTCACATCTGTAGCATTCACAGTTTTTGAGTAGGAGCTACTTTAAAAACCAAGTAATCCTATTGTCCACCCCACATTTAAGGTCCTGGAAACCAAATTTGTAAAAAATGGTGAAACACGTATATTTTATTTTTAGAATAGAAACTAAATACTAATTTTTACATCTGTGGTATTTACAGTTTTTGAGTAGCAGTTAGTTTGAAAAACAAATAACCGTATTTTCCACCCCACATTTAAAGTCCTGGAAACCAAATTTTCAGAAAATGCTAAAACACGTATTTCATTATTTTGGGAGTAGAAACCAAATACTAATTTTTACTCCTCTAGCATTCACAGTTTTTGAGTAGCAGCTACTTTAAAAACCAAATAACCCAATTTTCCAACCAACATTTGAGGTCCGGGAAACCGAATTTTCAAAAAATGGTGAAACACGTATCTTTTTATTTTTTAAGAAAAATCCATATACCAAATTTCAAAATTTCCTCATTTTTGGTTTTCGAGATATACATTGTTTTAGAAAAAAGTTTGTTTTCCAGTTTTTTCCCCTCAGGAGCAAAATTTTCAAAAATCCTTTCTTAGCGGATGTTTACGCTATAAAAGTAATATAAGTTCCAAATTTCACGTTCCTAGGATGAGGCGTGTGAGCTCGGCGTTGATTATCAGTCAGTCAGTCAGTCAGTCAGTCAGTCAGTCAGTCAGTCAGTCAGTCAGTCAGTCAGTCAGTCAGTCAGTCAGGACATGTTCTTTTATATATATAGATATATATATATATATATATATTTTCTAGCCATCATTTTTTGGTGATGGTTGGTGGCTCAGTTGGTAAGAGCGCTTGCATTTAGGCGAGGCGGTGTTGCCGTAGACACGTGGGTTCGATTCCTAGTAGAGTCTTATAAATATTTGCGTTACTTGTGGTGACAGTTAGTCATCCTATTTGTAGGCTCTTGAAACATTTCAACGCAGTGTTTCACTTCGTAAAAAATTACCTATCTGGCAGCAGTTGTAGCTGTCGAGTCGAGCCGAAGTCGATAGTTCTGAGCCTATCACAGTCGTAGTCTAATGTTAAGTAGCTCCGAAAGACTGAGACTTCTAGCCATCATTTTTTGGTGATGGTTGGTGGCTCAGTTGGTAAGAGCGCTTGCATTTAGGCGAAGTGGTGTTGCCGTAGACACGTGGGTTCGATTCCTAGTATATATATATATATATATATATATATATATATATATATATATATATATATATATATATATATATATATATATATATATATATATATAGTTTTCGCTCGCTCACCCGCTCCGCTCCGCTCATTTTGTGACGGATTTCAAATTTTTTTTCTTTATATTTGATTCCTTTGACCCTCAAGGTTGTGTGAAACTTTCATAACGATCGGATGAATGCTGTAGCAATGCATAAATAACATATATGCATATATACATACATACATACATACATACATACATACATACATACATACATACATACATACATACATTCATTTATATATATATAGATAAATACAATTAAAATTCAACCGAATACGTTATATACTGAATCTTGGTTATTTATTAAGCCGAATAGTTTCGGTTGTTGGGTGACGAGTTTTTTTTCATTATATGAATTAAATGTTAACAAAAATTTGGAAATTGTGAGTCATATTAAAATGTTGCAAGATACTACCGTTTTGCAAATGCATGGTGAGGCGTCTCGATAAAGTAGTCATTGTGGATCCGATGTATTTATCCACCTTACAATGTGGAATTGGACATTGAAATTCATACACCAGATGAGTTGACTGCAATTTGTTTTTAGTTGGAGAGCAATTGTTTCGGATTACTAAGTTTTGGGTTTTTTTATTTCTGTAGTAAATATTTATATTAACTGGAACATTTGTTGTGGAAGTGACTTTGGTGGTAAATATTCCTTTGAGAACTTTCTCATCAACTTTGTAGCGTGTATGCATTTGCCCACAATAATATAATGGAATGGATGTAGAAATTTGAGTTTCATTTTTATTAATAGTTGTGGATTTCAAAATGTTGTTAACAAAAATATTAATGGAATCTGTTAGTGTAGTTGATGTTGATCAGGGTTTGTTTAAAACGTTATACTTCGGAATGGAATGAGCTCCAATTTTCGCTAAATTTATAAGCTCTAAAAAGATAATTATTAATGACATTCCTCTTATATCGATCGGGACAATCGCTATCTGCATTCAAACATGAACCATTATTCGTTGGTTTAACATATACTTGGCTGTGGCATCTCAGATCATCACAGGTTATCAAGGTATCCAAAAAGTGAATTTGGTTTTTATTATTAGATAATTCATACGTAAAGTTGAGAACAGAGTTTTCCTGAAGACGTTCTCGTAGAAGTGTTATATCTTCGACTGAATTAACCATCAGAAAGATATCATCGACGTATCTTATCTAAATGGTGGGCTTAGGGTACAACGTAAATACCATTTCCTCAACATAACCCATGTAGAGGTTTGCAAATGTTGGTCCCAATTGACACACCATCTACCTGCAAATATAATTTTCTATTTGGATATGGGAATGGAGATTGCATTGTACACATGGCAAGTGTGTCCCTTAGTAATTGCTCTGGTATTGCAGGAGGATCTATGTTATGGTTTTTGTAGACATATTTACAAATTATTGAGATTGTTTCCTTTACAGGAACACTCGTGAAGAGACTTTCAACATCTAGAGAAGCAAGTTTTCCAGTAACATTCTGTGAACGCACCAGGTCTATAAATTCATAAGAAGATTTGCAGGTATAGTTACTAAGACAATAAGGAGCGATGATGTTATTTATGTATTTTGCCGAGCCATAAGTAGGTGAAGAAATTTGAGAGATAATCGGTCTAAGCGGATTGTCATCTTTTTGAGGTTTTACTGTCCCATAGAGATATCCTGGTTCAAAGTCGTCAGTGAGCTTATGAATTTTAGTTTCCATTTGCTTATTAATGAGGTCTATACTGCGATTAACATTTTGTTTCAAGTTATCAGTTGGATCCCTGGTTGGATCCCTAGTAACCTCTTTAAATCTTTTTTCATCAGACGTGATTTCATTCAACTTTGTCGTGTAATCTGTTCTATTCATTAAAACATACACATCGGTTTTATCAGAAAAGGTAAAACTGAAAATGTGAATGTTTTAAAACAAATGTTTTCTAAAATAAGGCATATCTCGAAAACAAAAAATGAGAAAGTTTTGAAATTTGGTATCTAGATTCTTCATAAAAAATAAAAAGACACGTGTCACTATTTTTAAAAAATTTGGTTTTTCTTAGACCTCAAATATGGGGTGGAAAATAGGGTTATTTGTTTTTTAGAATAACTGCTACTCAAAAACTATAAGTGATACACATGTAAAAATTAGTATTCAGTATCTACTCAAAAAATAAAGATATACCTATTTTATCAATTTGTAATAACTTGGTTTCCAGGACCTCAAATGTGGGTGGAAAAAAGAATTTGATTAAAAACTCCAAAAATTAAAAGTGTTAAAGTTTTGCAATTTGGTATCGAGATAATTTTTACAAAATAACAAAATACATGTTTTATAATTTTTCGAAAATTTGGTTTCCAGGACTTTGAATGTGGGGGGGAATAAGGTTTTATGTTTTGTAAATAAACTGCGACTCTGAAACTAAAAATACTAAAGATATACAAATTAGTAACTAGATATTACCTACAAGATAAGTAACAAATGTTTTCAAATTTCATCTGTTTTTTTCCTTCTTGCTGAAACAGTTTACAGTCCTCCGATCCATACTCATCTGGTTGCCGTTTGAGTTAGGGGTATCAAAGAGGAAATTGACATTGCATTTACTATTGTTAACGTTTTATTTGAGCTCATTTTGTGAAACACAAAATATTTTATCATTTAAAACTAAACTAAATTTAAAAGTTGCAATCGTGAACATTTTGTCGTGAACGTTGTGTCGTGAACATTTTGTCTGTAAACATTTTGTCTGTGAACATTTTGTCTGTGAACATTTTGTCGTGAACATTTTGTCGTGAACGTTGTGTCGTGAACGTTTTGTCGTGAACATTTTGTCGTTGAACATTTTGTCTGTGAACATTTTGTCTGTGAACATTTTGTCGTGAACGTTGTGTCGTGAACGTTTTGTCGGGAACATTTTGTCTGTGAACGTTTTGTCGTGACACCATGTTTAGGTTGGCTACCCTTATTTATAGGCCGTCAGCTGACACTTGTATGTTACGAAAACGGTTCAACGACAAAACGTTCACAGACAAAATGTTCAACGACAAAATGTTCCCGACAAAAAGTTCACGACACAACGTTCACGACAAAATGTTCACGACAAAATGAACACCGACAAAACGTTCACAGACAAAATGTTCAACGACAAAATGTTCAACGACAAAATGTTCACGACAAAACGTTCACGACAAAACGTTCACGAAAAATGTTCACGCACAAAATGTTCACAGACAAAATGTTCACAGACAAAATGCTCACAGACAAAATGTTCAACGACAAAATGTTCACGACAAAACGTTCACGACACAACGTTCACGACAAAATGTTCACACTGAAAAATAAAAATTTTGTTTTATTATGTCTAGATCGCTTGCAAACTAATTATTAAGTCATTTTTTGTAATGTGTCTATTCACCATTTTATTTACCTAAGCAAAGTATATGTGCAGGACAGCATGAAACTAATAAGTATTGGCAACATCAAATGATCTTCAATTAATAAATAATTGTATGGAATTATAGCTATTTGGCTTTTTTCTTTTTCATCCATATTTTGATCCTTTTTATCATCGTTCCATTTATTAACTAGTTAATGCCGGTTAATTTGCTTTTGGATACCCTAACTTTTTAGTTTTTAATTGCTAGAGATGTATTTTCAATTCTAGTTGAAAAACGCAAGTAGCTGCATGCTGCTTTACCCAAGTCACCGTTACGTTAATTAGCTAATTAAAGGAGGCTATATTGCTCTTGGAAGCCGATAACTTCTTAATCGCTAGGCTACAACGATCTTTCTTTCTGTCGTTCACTTAATGAAAATTGAAACATCAAATGAATCTCAATTAATAACTAATTGCATTTCTTTTTCTTTTTAATCGGAGTTAATAAAGATTTCATATTTTGACCCTTTTAATCATCGCTCCATTTATTAACTAGTTAATACGGGTTGGTTAATTTTCTCTTGGATACCCTTAACTTTTTAATCTTTAGAATACAGCCATCAAACCTTATTTACGTCGTTTGCTTAATTGAAATTGAAAATTCAAACGATCTCAAATTAGTAACCAATTGTATTTTCCTATTATAGCTATCTCATTTTATCTGTTTTTTTCCTTCTTGCTGAAACAGTTTACAGTCCTTCGATCCATGCTCATCTGGTTGCCGTTTGAGTTAGGGGTATCAAAGAGGAAATTAACATTGCATTTACTATTGTTAACGTTTTATTTGTGCTCATTTCGTGAAACACAAAATATTTTATCATTTAAAAACTAAACTAAATTTAAAAGTTGCAATCGTGAACATTTTTTCGTGAAGGGAGTAGTCTCTCAACATGGAGAGCTAGACGACATTTTTTACTTGTCGTAATTATGTTTATTATTATGTTTATTATTTACTGTTATAAATTTTGAAATGTTGTTTTCTAGCATATGCCCAGAGGCACATTGTACTAGTTGTATTTCTAGGTGCATAGGTTTTTTACCAATGCTTTTATTAACTCGTCGGCTCTGTTTCTCTGTCTGTTTCTCTGTTTCAAATCTTGCAATCAATTTTTGAGTCACTTCCTGATGATAGATTTTTTTCAAATTTTGCATACATGCTCAAGATAGAAGACAATGCAATATTCAATTATTAGTTTTACAATAAGTCAATTAATTTAGTTAATTTTCTTGAGGATTTTATATATATATATATATATATATATATATATATATGTTTATTATATTTTTTATTTAGGAATTTAATATAAAATAAAAGAGTAATATAAGAAAAAATTGATTGCAAAATTTGTGTCTTAATTACATATAAGAGCATTGGTTTTAAAAATTCGTTTTTAATTTACTTGTTTCTTTTGTTGTCTTAGTTGCAGATCGTTGTGATATTCTATAATTAATGATATTGTTGAGGTAGTTGAACTTCTTCGATATGACGTGATGATGATTCCTTCGTTAATACAATTCAGACCGGTATGGGATTAAACTTGGATGGGTCGTGCTGGTTATATGGGTGGTTTTACTGGTGGGAGTAAAAGTTACTTTCAGGAAGAACATCTCCAGTTTAAAGTCGACCTTGAAGCCCTGGTAGACACGATACATCGACGAACGAACGCCCATTCTTCATCCAGATTATCTACAAAGTTCTACTCCGATTCCACCCACTCCTCATCTTCCTCGTCGTCCTCTTCGATGTCCCCGACCTGGAAGATTTGGTAGGCGCGATACATCGACGAACGAACACCCATTCTTCATCCAGTACTGTGAAAGATAACATTTAAGATATTGAAACACTGTTCAACATCTTCGTTTTGAGGGGGAGTTATGTCAGGGGTCGCTCTACCGGACCTCCTGACAAGTGTACCTTGCACCCGTCGACCTGTCTAGACAGGAACCTAGACATTGGCAGACGTTGTTTTCTTGTTGTTTGTTTACGCGTTCCTGAGGCTATATATATAGCGTTTTGAAACCCGCCAGAACAGTCTAGCTATTTAGTATCAGGCGAAGTCCTGCGTGTTTAATATTTGATTTTTGTTATTAACTGCGCTTTAATAAAGATTTTTGTTGTCGTTCTGAATTGTCTTTTCTTCCTGGTGTTCACGGCATTCCAGCAGGGAAGACTGTGACACTCCCCTATTCTCTTTTTCAAGCGAGCGAAGCCGCGACAGGAATGCTAGTTAAAAATAACCCTTTAAAAGCAAATCACAGAATGTGGCGATATCAGGTTATTTAATTAATTAATTTTCACAAATAAAAATTATATTTTGGTGCTTGTCAATAACGTTTGCACGATGAAGGGGTTTTTGATCAGTTAGCCGGCCCACTACTAAGGTTTTGATGAAATGACGTCTCCGCGCCATTCTCTCACTGCCTAAGCTTCCAATTTCAAAACCGCCAGAACAAAAGCATTTTTACCGCTTATTTACCGGCGAGGTAATAGTTATAACGGATAAGAAATCGCAAGTTCGGTCGGGAATTTCATGTTATCTATGGGTTGTACTGAAACTAAACAAATAAAACTTATTTTAAGTTTCTTAACAAAATTAATTTTTATAAATTTTGAAATTTTTTAACATTGAATTCTTTTTTGTTAATCAATTGCTTTAAGCTAATCCAGTTATTAAGATTGTCTGTCACGTATAGTTTGTCCTGAATCTATGAATCTAGCCAATTAACATACCTCCGTGTCTTCCGGATAAAACGGTAGCTGAAGATCGTAAATGCATGTAAGGTGAGAAAAAAGTGGTATAGAGACGAAACTTTGGAATTTTGTTCGAGATATACGGTACATTACTGTGTCCAAAGTCGCCGTCTATCCCACTTGAGGAAATTGAGCTAGAGAATTTTTAAATTTGTATCGAAATGGCGTTCGAATGCCCGTTCGTCGTAGCAATGTTTACTTTTTATAACTGATTGGCAATGTTAGAAATTGCTTATGAATGTTATACAAATTCGAAAAGTGCAACAATACTTTTAGTAAAACTTTGAATTTTGATTTGCAATGGCCTTTAATGGCGTTTAAATTTTTAAATGCTCGGTGATCACCCCTAGCCCTATTTTTTTATTTTTATAAGTGATCACAAAGTCTTGAAATTGCTTCAATTTATTGGGTGTGTTATGTGTTATGTTATGAAGTCAATGTGGGTTTATGCCAAGTGTTTCTACATGTTGAATTTTACAGACAATCCAAAAAGTCTACCTCAAAAGTTAAGCATAGCTTGAAAGGTTGCATGGTTCCAATTATTTTATAATTAACAACTTTCTAATCTAAAGACTTCATGTTTGGTATATCAGAAGTATCTATGAACTATATTATCTTGTTCAAAAGATTTATTGTTCTAAAACAAACTCGGTGCTAGGTTAGCTGAGTTGGTAAAGGGTTAGCCTTGAATGTGAGAGCTTCACGGTTCGACTCCCACTCACTGCCTAGTAGCCCATGTCAACGGAAAATTTAGCGGGTAAAATCGTTCTCTCCGTGGGGCATGTAAAAAGAACAGCGCCTTTGAACAAAGCGGAAAAGGCGCTCAATAAATTAGCAAAACAACAGCAACAAATAAACATTATTATAGGGTAAAGTACTTCAATTATGAGCTGAATTCTGTACCAGCTACATTAGAGAAGATGGCAATGCATAAATGTACCAGATAACCACCAAACTAAATATATTTTAGATGAGGGATCACTACTGCATTGTCATGTTGGCTCAGAGGTTCAACATATTTGCAGATTGCGGAGGAGTCTGTGAATTATGCTGCTAGTTATTATGGCTAAAGTGTCAGCAACTGTGAATAAAGATTTGAATGGTTTGAAACTCAGTGGTCACTCATTCTTGGCAAGCAAGAAAATTAAATTTAAATCCCTTATATTAACTTTGCAGAATCTTGCATGCTTGAGTGTCACAGGCCTTGCAACGACTATTAACCCACTATTAACCCACTTCCCGTCATCCAATCTAGCTGAAACTTGGCAGATAGACTTGTCATCGATGACAATGCATTTTATCAAAATTTCAGCTCCCTCTCTCTCGATCGAGCTGAAACTTGGCAATCGTATTTGTGATTTAATTGTCTCTCGTATTTGTGATTTAATTCATATTTCTGTTTTGTATTTGTGGTTTAATCGTTTCTCATATTTGTGATTTAATTCATATTTATAAAGGATTTTTTTTTAAAACCTGGGTTTTATGGCATACTTGTTAAGCTTTTAAAAGATTAACTTTCATAGCAATGGCTCTATTGTACAGTAGCCTCCTGGTGATGCTGACACTTTCATTGCTTGTGTGACATTGGAAACAGCACAGTTGTTGTTGTTGCAGAGAATACTAATGTTTGGATTTTACTTGCTTATCACTAGAAACTATGATCACTTAGGTTTAATGAAACGAGGGCCAACATTATTATGCCGAGAAAACAATTAATATTTCATTAGTAATGCAGTTTGATTGTCATGCCATTGTTTGTTGCCTTCTTGTGATTCATGCTCTGACCAGTTGTCACATGGCCTTGACATGTTTAGTTCATGGTGAAGTGTCTGCTTTAATTCTGCTGTTGAAATCCATGATGTGTGATATAGAAGGCTCAACAATTTTGAGCCAACGAAGTTGGAAATGCTGTTTGTCAGCAGCTTGTAGTTTTATATGGTAGCAATGTTGTGAAGTGGATGTTATATATGAAATTATGCAGCAGCAATGCATGTTTTTGAAAGACAGCCTCTGTCGACGGAGCTTTTAATTTTAAGTGAACAGGCTGGCAATTGCAGAACAATAAATTTGTCTCTATAAAAGCCAATTAACATGCTGCCTTGATGATATTTCTGAGGTTATTAAATGTTGTTTCCAAAAAACAACAATGTTTGTGGAAATAAGCTTTGTTCCAGTAAACATGATGGACTTTTATGCAAATGTATTTGTTCCAATTGTCATGACAGTGAGTGTAACAAATGTGTAAGACATGCTGAAACATATGACAGTATCTTTTAAATCAGCAATTAGATGAAACTGTTTACAGAATGAGTTATTAATGTATGCTGTTTATGACAATTTCTTACATTGGATAAATTATAAAACAGTTATTACTGGCAATTCTACTTAACTACAGTTTCAAACTATGGGAAGTAAGATGATTTTGTTTTACTATCTAGCATCCCTGATAAAGCGTTATCTATATCGTCTTATACTTTTGTGATTGATCTATAAATTTAAATGTTTATATTACACATTTTTGTTTTAGGATTTCACTTATTAAATTTGTTTATTATTTAATATTTAGATTTTTAATTCTCAGCAATATTTTTTTCCATGAACCCGTTTCTGCAGAATTGTGTTTTCGGTTAAATTTGGTAAAAGTTAGAAAAAAATTCCTCAATTGGGATTGATGGGGATTTTTATTTTCTGATTCAGGACATCATCCTGCATCCAACAATACAAAAATTATTTCTATACCAGTTTTTTCTAGGTTCTCTTCTCCAGTTACTGTACTAGGACTGCAAGCCAACTTAAAAGATAGGTTCATCCTATATACTAATCTATATATATGGTTAATTATTAAATCAGGTTCAAGAGCAATCTACGTAGAATCAATTAAGTTCAGAGTGCTCAGAGGTTCCATGGCGTTTGATCCTGATTCATACGGTCTTGATCCTTCCTTTAGGCTAACTTCCTTCACTGGTATGAAGGGATGAGGGTGTAAAGTTCCTCAAGCAACTCTGCTCAAGTTGCTGAAAGGACTGATTTCTGAAACTAAAGATTCTGTTGGTGACCAATCTCTCAAAGAGCCTAGTAGCATGCCTCAAATTGGTAAGATATTTATCAGCTTTGTGCTTTTGATGAATTTATTTCGGGCAATTTCTGATTTTATGTTTTTTGGAAAGGTTGTCAATCCTTAAAGAGTGAAAAATGCTCTATTTGCATAATTATAGCTAAATTACACAAAGAAAAAGAGATATACTATAACGTTTTGGCTGGCGTTATACGAACTATGGTCATGCAAATCTCATTGCACAGCCATATAAACGATGGTTGTGCAAATCTGATTGCAGGAGCGGCTATATACATGACAGTAAAATCATGTGATTAACCCGTTTAGGACCAAAACTTTATTAATGAGATTTTTATTAATTTTTTTGTTATTTCTATGTTATTTGCTTATGTTTTAACAGATTTATTTTTAATTATTTTTTATTTTAAAGAAAACTTTGAAAATTTTCCATGCTCGTTTATCGAACGGTGGTCGTATAGACTACTGAAAACGACAACATGTTTAAACGTCAATTTTTTTTTTCTCAACACAAACAATTATAAAATAAATTTTAGGCTATAAGCAGAAAGCTAAAAACACATTTCTGACTTTATCATTAACACAGTTTAATAAAATGCAAATATTTAACATTCAATAAATCAGTCAAGCAGTTCATGATAGTTGTTTTGCTTGTGTGTGGAAAGCACCAAAACAATTCTGATAAAGTCGTTTGCCACACTTGGCCCACATGTACAAAGTGTTTTGCCACAATTTTCTAGCTTGTAGCGACCTACTGTTTTCACCTTTTCCAGATTGTGACCATGGCCAGTTGCTGAATCTTCCCAATCGTTTTGTTTCTTGAACTGTGCATAAATTCATTTCATCGGTATAAAATAATCTAAACAGCTCATATGGGTTTTTTCAAACAAAGCACCATTGTGGTGTTTCAAACTCGTTATAAACTGTTCTAAAAGTGGCTATTCAAATGACTCTTTTTTAGTCCAAGTGCATTTCAATCGTTTTTGGCATTTTGGTTGCCGCAGAATTGAACTAACCGTATTTTCAACCTCCATTTCTTCACCCAAAGAACCATCTCATCATTAGTATAACAACTTCTAGCTTAATACGAATAAAAAAATTATTTAAAAAATTTATACAGTGTATTGAAGCTTTCTTAACATAAAAAAAACTTTTAACAGAAAAAAATTACAGCACAATTTTATGCAATGCCAAGAATAAGTGTGTTCGTGAAACGTATGTTGGTCTAAAACGGGTTAAGTAGTGGTGGATTTAGGTTTTGATGAAAATTTAGAGCACATTATGCTTTAAAATTTTGTTAATAAGTAATTAAAATTGTATTTTTCTCATTCAATCAAAAACAAATTTTCAGCAATTTTTTGCTTACCAATATAGGTATAAACTGCTTCAATTTTTTATTACTACTGAAAATCTAACAAAAATTTGTAATTTTCGTTGATTTATCAACATATGTATTTGATGAACTTAGCGATCATCGTCCGCAATGCAGTTTTTGGAAAATTATGCTTGCATAATAATTTTTTTATTGTAAAATTTTGAGGCCCTCCCAAGCTCGGAGGCCCGGGTGCATGGCGCATGGTTAATCCGCCACTGCTTCTATGTAAAATTGTAATAAATGCTTAATGTACGTTTAACTCATAACGAGCATCGCATTCGACATATTTTCTTTGCTTCGATGGAGGCTGTTCGACGCTTAGAAACTGTTAGTAAACATGGTCTCGACCTTTAATTAATCGTTAATTTTTCAAAAGGTAACTATTAAATTTAAGTTAATCTTTAACAGCCCTAATATATATATATATATATATATATATATATATATATATATATATATATATATATTCGATTAAATCCAAAAATTATAATTTATGGTGTCATAAGTAACATTTATTAAAGATACTTGTCGAAAATCGAAATAACACTGGAATGTCTCCTTTATATGTCATCTTTTAGCCAACTACTCAAACAGACAAGTTTGTTGACATTATTTGGTCCAAGTGATGAGCGTGTCTTATTGCCAATATAACCAGCCGAACTGAACAATCGTTCACATGGAACTGATGTAGCTGGTATGCACAAAATGGTCTTAGGAATGAATGACAATTTTGGATATCGGTGTTCATTAAGTTTCCACCGTTGTAGAGGGTCAACGGATTCAGGAGCTTTCACCTCCATTTTATAATGCAGTAATTCATCAGAAGAGTTATTGTCATTTTAAGTGATGAGTCGATTGATCATTAAAAAATTTAATCGTTGAAATTTTTAATGATTAATTGTTTAATTTATTGTTAAATTTAGCAGCCATAATATATATATATATTAGGGATGTCACGGGTACCCGAACCCGAGTTCGGTACTACCCGGTCTTTTTCTGATACCCGAACCCGAACTCGAACCCGAAAGTGTGAAAATTTGGTACCCGAACCCGAAAATGTGAAAACTTGATACCCGAACCCGAAAATGAAAAAACTTGATACCCGAACCCGAACTCGAACCCGAAAATGTGAAAACTTGATACCCGAACTCGAACTCGAACCCGAAAATTTATAAGCCTAATACCCGAACTCGGAGTTGTGAACAAATAAATCTTTATAAAAGCTGTGTCTTAGAGATTAATAAATTACAAGTTTTGTTGACGTAACATATTATACTAATCGCGAGCGTAGAAGTTTTGTATTATCACCTTTACGTAACAAATAACACAAATACGTCATTTTATTAGTGATTGTGTAAACTAAACCACTAATCCGTTTGATTATAATCAGGCCGGACCGAGCCGCGAACGAACTAAAATAATTAAGCCTCCTTCGGTCGAAGAAATCGCGGATAGCCATGACTCTAAACTTTTTACTTCAGTTATATAACCTTATATTTATTCATTCATATACTCTGATATAACAAAGACCCTTTGTTATAAAGATAATCTTGCATAATCCTAAACTTTAACTGGCAAACTCTATAAATGATCTATGCGCCACAGTTATTTTATTGGCAAATGTGTAAGCTAGGACACTAATCCGCCTGATTGCCCGACCGGACCGAGCCGCGAAAAAAATTAATAAATTACAATAATTTAAGAGGTAACGTATTATGCTAATCGCAAGCCCTGCAAGTTTTGTATTATCACCTTTGCGTAACAAATAACACAAATAGGTCATTTTATTGGTGAGTCTGTCAGCTAGACCACTAATCCGCCTGATTATCTGGCCGGACCGAGCCACGAACGAACTAAAATAATTAAGCCTCCTTTGGCCAAAGAAATCACATTATTTGGAAAGCTAAAAAAATAACTTGTTAGAGTTTATTCAATACGTGTAATGTCCAATGGATGAATTGATCGCTCTCGTTTGTATATGTATATACACTAGGTAAATTTAAAATCAATCCAGGAATTTGAAATCATAAGCCAGTACCCGAACCCGAACCCGGTTTTTGGAAAACTACAAACCCGAACCCGAAAACCTGAGTTTCACAAACCCGAACCCGAAAACTATATATATATATATATATATTCCATACATAATTAGGGACAATATTTTCCCGCAAGCAAGTTTCATTGAACTTTATAGCCCATTTTGCATTCAACAGTTTCTTGTATAAACCTTGCAAAGCAACAATATCTTTCCTTTCTGAAACTACACCAAGCAACGTTTTAAAATCTTTATTTTTTCCAGCTGACTGGCCAGTTTCGGTTAATTTAACCATCCTGTTAACCAGAGTGTTTACTCTTTTGTTGGTGTGTTAATTCTTTGATAATTTCGGTTCTTTCTGTTTGTTTACTTTTCTCGTTCTACTTTTGACCCTGATGATGGCTGACATAGCTGAAACGGTCCGTCGGTCTGACAATAAAAGTTTAACGAAAAAGTTTTTGACTAATTGTAGTCTCTAACAGCGAGTTTTATACCGAAAATTCGAGAATTTGGCTCGAAAAGTTGTTTCTGCCAAATGGCGAGTTGTATTTCTTAGAGCATGTCTCAAATATATATATACTAGCTGGGCAACCCGGCGTTGCCCGTGTACTTATGTTGTATTTTCTCTATGTAAACTTGAAATGAATATAACTTTGATGGTCGAACGTATGTCATCGCATCTTGTGTGTACTCATGCATGTATCGTGGACTTCCAGTTACTGAGGAAGGAAGTATGACAATTTTTCCTGAAATGTAAAACAAAAAAGTGATGAAGTTTAAATAAATATCAATTAAATTTGTTTAAAAAAAATAATATTACCTAAGTCGTTTGGATTGGCATCAGTGGTTATGGCACCTCTCAAATGAACGTACTCCTCAGAACGCAATTTTTTTTGATTGAGTGTTATGTACAGGAGTCGTTCACTTTCTATCTTGGCGTACATGTCTACGACAAACTGGTGATAAAGTTGTCCACATTTTACAATATGGTTTTCCACTCCTCTTCTTAACATAAGACGGTAAGCATAAAAATCCATTGCTGAAACTTTTTTGTTGATAGAAGCAGCCCCAGTTTTAGGATCCATTTGTGGGATTCCAAAGTAATATCCGTCTTCACCTTGCCAAAACATTAAAGGGTACTGCATAGCATCATATGATCGGTGGGTTTCAGCAACTCGTTGAAGGCCATTGTTTCGCTTTTGCAGAACAATGTCACGCTTTTCAAACTCATTTCCCGAAATCACAATAGCGACTTCATCGAAAGTTGGAGCATTGAAACGGCGCTGATGTTCACCATAAGGAGTTTTATCAGCTCGAATAACGACCTTGCAATCATCCATTGGCATGCGTTCCAGGGCTGTTTTAAAGAGTGTGATGTAAATATTGTGCTGATGCAAGAAATCTTGAAGTTGTTGAACAATATTTAATTTTGTGGTTGGTATGACGGCACATCTTTGATTTGCTTCAGAGTGAGTCTCCCATGAAATAAATCTGTAAAAACTGTGGTTGAGCGTCACCACTTGGTAACAAAGAGCCAATATGGTGATAGATTTGTCCCTGAACCTTAAAAGTGGGCATAAAACCTCCTTCTTTGATTTCTCGAGTAGCGCCAAAAGATGTAAGAAGCAAGAATTGTACTTTCTGATGTTATTGAGGAAATGCTTGGATAGAGGATTATCCCTAGACATTAGAGAATGAAGTGGTTCCATTGGTGACTGAAGAAGAGGCAACGATACCTTGCCATTGTTGCAGCACAGACCAGGAGGTTCTCCTTTCCACTTTAGAGCTGAGCAAAAACCACAGACCACATCCATTTTACCAATTTGGATAATGGGATACTCATGATAGTTCAAAACTGGATTGTACTGAAATCCCAATAGAATATACTCATTTAATTTTCTAGCTCTGGCGATAGCATAGCTATTTCTTCGGTGCTCCAATCTGGCTAATGCGTCATCTTTTGTTTCTTGAGCTTTGGCAGCAGCATATCTTAAAGAAAAGAATAAATAGTTTAATGGTTGTCTTACATATATAGTTTTAAAAATATTTCAACCATTGGTAGCAGCATATCTTAAAAAAAAGAATTTCGTGAATGGTTATCTTACATATATAGTTGTAAAAATAAAATAATAAATCTCATAACTGGTGATGGTGATAGTGAGTATTTGAAATTTAGTTGTGTAATAGAAATACCTGTTCCTTTTAATTTGAAGTCTTGAACTATGCTCTTCTTCTGTTTCATGAGCGAGTGATGAGGCAGCTCTGTTTTAATGGAAACAAAAATAAATTAAAGCTGAAAATGATACCATCAGTGAAATATTAAAAAAAATGCCAGTAAAATATACCTAAAATAATTATTAAAATAAAATAACTCACCTGAAATTTTCAGTGTCCAACCTAATCTGTCTTTCATCAAGAGATTCATTTAACCATATCTTTAGCTTTTGAAGTCCTACTTCCAAGATCAATCTTTTTATTAGGAGGCATACTGAAACATTCAATGGTATAAAAAATTGAATAATAATAAGTTAGAAAAAGCGATATCTATATATATAAAGAATATCATAAAAATTGATAAATGAATAAACGACTAAAAGAGAAAGTATAGCGATAATGATATGCAATCACGCGGAATGAAACGAAGGCTAATGGCGAAAGTATAGCAATATTGATATATGCAATCACGCGGAATGAAACGAAGGCGTTAAACAACAAACAATTTTATGAAAAACAAATAAATAAATAACTTACTTTCTTAGAATCAGAGTAACAATAACCAAACGTGGAACGTGGAACGAAAAGACTCGAAAAACGGCGATATGAAAACAACGATCGATATAAAACATTAGCATAGAAAATTAGTTGAACAGAAAATGAAATTTTTAAATAAGTTATAAAACATTTTTTCCTTTAGACTGAAAATTCTTCTAGGAGCCAAATATTCACCATAAAAAATTTAGTGCTTAATAGTTCAATGGTTATTGCAGTTACTTAGAACAAAGTCCACCCATTTGCCTTATATATATATATATATATATATATATATATATATATATATATATATATATATATATATATATATATATATATATATATATATATGTAAATTAAAATGCCACGTTATTTTACACAAAACTTTATCGTCGACGTCGCATAGTTATATTGCCACAATGCAGAACTGCCGCCATTCTTGCCAAAAGAACATTTTCATCATTAACTGCTTCATTTATCGAAACAATCTCATTAGGCACAACTGAAACAGCACGGTCATCACACAATGTCGCATCTACTGAAACCCGATCAATCGTATATGACGACCGGCTGGCCAACGCTTTCGTGTCGAGAGCCGTCATCGCTCTCACCGCCTCTACTTTCAGGGTCTACGACATGATCCAGGGCAGATGTCGACATGGACGAGGGGCCGATATCTAAGTTATCTTCGACAGGATCACCACACTGCTCTTCGCACGGCTCGAACGAAGAAAATGAAGTGTCCTCATAAAAAAAGATATCGGTGGCAGGACTTTGCTGACCCAGCAAACGAGTGTACAATCCCTGGGTTTTTGAAAGTTTTTCTATCGTTCTTCTCTTTTGCTCCTGTTTCCTTTTAAAATTACAAATGTTTTCTCATTTTTTTTTTATGTTCTGGCTTCCAGGACTACAAATGTAAGGCGGAGAAAAGGATTATCTTTGCTTGAAAACTCAATAACTGAAAATGTAAAAACATTAAAATTCAATATTAAGGTTTTTTTTAAAAATTATAAGATACGTGTTTCATTATTTTTTCGAAATATTTGTCTTCAAGCTTTGAGGTTTTGTACCTTTAAAATTGGTTGAGCCCAGGCCTCGAATTTTTTTGCTTATGAAATGGAGCAGTTCGAGCCTAAATAACAAGCCAGGCCTGAAATTTTCTGTCTATGAAATAAGCCGGACAGAGTCTAAAAAAATCCGTGTAGGGCACTATAGATTAGAGTGCTGCACGGACCAGGCCAGGCCGTGATTTTAGGGTCTTCAGACCGGATGGGCCATACCTGAAGTCAAGGCGGGCCGGGCCGAGATTTTTCGCCAAGTATATAGAATTTTTAGGCCTATAAAAAAGGGCCAGGCCCAAATTAGATGGGCCGGGCTAAGTTGTCAACGGACTGGACCGAGTTGAGCCGTAAAAATCGTCCCGTGCAGTACGCTACTGTAGATGCGTATTCTCTTTTTCAAGCAAGTGAAGCCACGACGGGAATGCTAGTTTGTTATAAGCAAAATTTTGTTATAACTGACTTCGTAATAACCGGAGTTGCTACAATGGTCTAAAGACCTGTTTTTATCCATGCCTACAAATTCATTCGTTATAAGCCGTATTTCACTATAACAGACGTCTTTCTGATTATTAGCAGTCTCTCTGATTAGCAGTCGAAAAAGACATATAAAGGCTTAATTTTTATTATCTTTCAATAAACTACAAAAGCATTCCAAAAATCCCGTATAAGGTATATATGTGAACCATTTGTTATAAGCGAAATTTAGTTATAACTCACTTTGTAATAACCGGGATTACTACAATGCTCTAAAGGCCTATTTTTATCCATGCCGACAAATTCATTCGTTATAAGCTGTATTTCACTATAACAGTTGTCGTTATAGGCGGAGTGCACTGTATTCTAATTTTAAAAGCAATTCTAAATTTAGATCTCTATACTGATCTACAAATGTTTTATTTAGATATAGAAAATAAAATAACTATTAAAATGATTAATGTTTCTAGGGATTGGTCTTGATTCTTGTGTACTTCCAATATCAGGCACAAATCTTTTTCTTATTCAAACCACTGATTTTTTTTATCCATTGGTTGAAGATCCTTACATAATGGTTAGTAATTTGATACTGTCTTGGCCTGGGATGTCTCAGGTACGGCTTTTTGGACTTTTCAAGTTCGGGTTTTTGAATTTTCGGGTTCGGGTTTTCAACTTTTCAAAAATCAGGTTCGGGTTTCAAAATTAAAGACCTTCGGGGTTGGGTCGCAAAATTAAAAACATTCGGGTCGGTTTTGGGTTGAGTTTTGGTTGAATTTTAGTAGTACAATTTCATAATTTTGGAAATGCACCGTAGAGTGATCTTAGTGCTAATATATATTTTATTATTGGCTACACGGATTAAGGGAAATGTTTGGAAAGTTCTGTATTAAAATAATAAACAACATAAGTATACTGCAACAAGTACATATAAGCGTCGCATTCTTATTATAACAAATTCTGTAACTATAACATAAAATATAAGGTTCTTAAGTGCTCTCAAATTGTTTATTTGAAATTAAAAATCATGGACAACTATACTTAAAGGACACTTTTGTTAAAAATTAGATCCAGTCATTAAAACTTATAAACTGTATTAAATTATTGTTGTAATATGCAAAAAGGTAAAGGTCATGAGACTTTATCAACCAGTTAAAAATGAAAGGCTGAGTGGACCTGATCAAATATGAGTTAGTTAGTTCCTTGCTCAAGAAAACTACTTGACCTGGAATTGAACCCGGTTACTAAAGATACCCAAGCCGGTCGCTAAACCACTAGACTAACTTGTGTCACAAGATTAGTTGTTGTTTGTTTTATAACTCTTTTTACGTATTGGTATTATATGTATTTATTTGCAAACTAATTTTCAGTTCAGGAAGATCCGCTCCAGTGGTAAACAAAATAAGCTAACTTTTCTGACATAGGTGATCATAACTAAATACTATTTATCTACCCATTAACCAGCGTTCTATCTAAGCAACTGTTCAGAGGCGCTACTCATATATTGATTGAATCATACTGCAGAAAAAATGCTGTTTGTGAAACAAAATGCCTAAAAATGATATTTAATACTAGATTTCTTTAGATGTACCAAGTTTTGAAAACTCAGGGATTGTGTTAAAATTTTTAAAGTTCGGGGGTCGGGTTTTTATTTTTTAAACACCGGGTTCGGGTTAGGTTTGGATTTCAAAATTTCGGGTTCTGGTAGCCAAAAAAGACGGGTAGTACTGAACTTCGGGTTCGGGTCGGGTACCCGTGACATCCCTAGTCTTGGCATACCTATTATGTTTTTAATTTTTAAAGTAAAATGCAATGAATCTAAAGTTATAGTTATTCTAATTATTTTTATTATTATTTTACAACTTGTATGGCACCATTAGTATAAATACTTCATGGGCGCTTTAAAGAAAAATTGATTTATAAAAAAAATGAATAACAATCGCATTAATTGTCAACAATGTATAAAAAGTGTGTCTCTAAGAAACGCTTTAAAATAAAAATGTTATCATTGTTTTGAATGAAGGCTGAAAGATTTTTCCAGGCCTTAGAACCGGCGACAGAGAACGCTCGGTCGCCGCGAACAGTTTGTATTCAAGGAACGAACACATTAGTTGTTTTGTAAGATATCAGCCACCATTGAGTCCTGTTCTCGAGATGAAGTGCACCATAAAAACTCTGTTGAGTTGCAGTCTGTTAGACCTCATCCAACGTTCGATTTCACAAATACAGGAGATAGATGTGTCACGCAATCAACGAATCTCTCTGGAAACCGAAACCTAGGTGTCGTCAGCATATGAATGCAACCATTCATTTGCTGATCACAAACAAGTGTATGTAGACCACAGCAGTCTATGAGTGCAGAGATGTCCGCTGTGTACAGTGGAAAGAGTATTGGTCCAAGGACACTGTTTTGGGGTATGGTACAGGTACATATGGTAGTGGTGATCACACCATTATGACGAACACAGAACTTCCGGTCAGCCACTCCAACACAACCGACGACAATCCGAAGGATGTAGCTAGACGTCGAAAAAGAATCTGGTTGTAGAAGGCGGCAGACATGTCTAGCAACGACAACAGTGCCTGAATCCAAGAATCAATTGCAGAAAAAATGTCCGGTACTACCTGGGCCAGCGCCATCTCAGTGGAGTGGTTTTTGCGGTAAGCAGATTGCCTATCTGCAAACCAGTTAGTTCAAATGACGGTCGACGCAACCTTCTTTCTGCATCCCAGAGTGACTTGGTCGTCTTGCGGTTCCACCTTAAATGTCTGCAATCTACACTTCTTTTGTATATTATTATTATCACAAATATTTACATGCTTTTTTATAATGTTCTCAAAATATATCCTAGTTTATCGATTCTTTTTTCCACTTCTTTTGAATGAAGCTGCCTGTCAAGAATTAATTCTTCTATTTTTTGTTGTGCTTCCTCCATTCATTGTTGTGCTCCTTCCATTCTTTATACATGACCATTTAAAGTTAATTAGTTTGAAAGCTAAATTTTCAATTTTAAGACATTTAGAAAATGTTTTATTTTGAGTCTTTGGCTCTCAAGGGCAGTGTCATGCACTCTTCTATAGGATAATACTAACTGATTGAGAGTAAACAGTTCTTGTTATATTAATCAACTCTTCATTAATAACATAAATCTCGCCAAAGTTTAAGGTATATAGATAGTTAATGATACAATTCTAGCAAATGATCAATTCTAGAAAAATTATTTCTACAAGTTCTATGCACATTTAATTAAAGTATCACGCTTACCTCAGCATTTCAATGTAACACGCTGCCTATGCAAATTTAGTTCGTCTGCACACATACTAGTATTGAGCAAAAAAATAAGTCGGCATGTTCGAAAATTAGTTTCTATCATCTAAAACATCTAAAAATTGAGAAAAAGTACATAAGGTAGTTTAAATCAAAATAAACATTAAAGGTTAGCGTGTCAGACGAGCAGAAAAGGAGAGAGCGAGTAAACAACATTTTGAGTAGAGATGCACCTATAGTATCGGAATCGGCAGTATCGGCCTTTTTTTCAGGTATCGGTATCGGCCTGGTAAAATTTTGGGGGTCATTGGCCGATACCGATGCTTTTGACTATTTCCTTATTTCTATTAAAAGTTGGACCACGTTGCTTTCACTTCTATAGGTTTACGATTACAGAACTTGTAACAACGCTTATAGCACTGAAGGACTCTAGGACTATAAAGATGATTTCAACATAATATTGGCAACATATCTTGATCCAAGGTATAAGATGAGCCTTTTTCCTGAAGTAAGTTCCAATGAGAGTGAGACTGAAGTTACTGAACCTTCAACCTCAGGCTCAAAGCTAAAGAGAAGGATCATCACAAAGGAGTTGGCTCGCATTAATCAAAGACGAATATCAGAGGAAGCAAAGGCTACAACAGTGCTGTCAGCTGGCGATAGCACTGAGAGTGAGGATGATATTGGAGGAGCTACAGCTGAAGATGACCTAGACGTCCTGGAGATGATGGATTTTGACCAATGCATGGAGGAATTATTGGCAAAATCCACTAAAGAATACAATTCAAAGGACTCGGAGGAATCCAAACTAAAACAGAAAACATCCAAAACCAATTTTCAAGTTGATGAGTCAAAGCATGAAATGAAAATCTATGAATCCCTATCATACTTGCCAAGAGATGAGGATCCTTTCATGCGGTGGAACGAAAATAAAACTATGCTGCCAATGCTGTTATCTATTGCAAGAAAATATTAATCATCACCTCTGTCTTCAATTGAAAGCGAAAGCAGATACAAGTGAAAGCCTGATGTTCTTGCACCATAATTTAAGAATATTTAACTTTAATTAAATATTAACTATAAAGTAACTAATATTTGAATTCTATTGAAATATTTCAATAAATTATCATGATATTGTGATTTTTGTGCATAAACAGTAACGAATAAATAATTAAATATTGAAAAGTATCGGCATCGGCCTCTTTCATAATATGAGTATCGGTATCGGCCATATTTATGGTATCGGTGCATCTCTAATTTTGAGAACCCACAATAATACAGGGAATCGAAGTCAGTGTTTGAGTTTTATTTTGACATTAGTTGTAGATTTTTAAATGTTAACAAAAGTTTTAAAGGAATGATCAAAAAATTGTTTAGTAGTTGTTTATCAGTTGTTGTGTACCAGAATTTGTATCAGAATATCATTGTACTTCAGAATTAATTGAGCTCCCATTATCTCTAAATTTAAAACTTTAGAATGATAGTTATTTATGACATTCCGCTTATATTGATTTAGACAATCATCACTGGCCTTCAATTATTGTTTTTAAGACTAGTCTTTTCAATAAGGCTTTATGTAGCTAGACTACTCACATGAGTTTTTTATTTTTGATATTTTCAGGGAAAGATAACCTGTGCAAATGTTTTAAGTGATTTGTATGCCATGGGAGTTGTAGACTGTAATAACATGCTCATGTTAATGGGGATCAGTCAAAAGCTTTCGGAAAATGAACGTGATGTTATTGTGCCTCTCATAATGTCTGGTTTTAAGGTTAGATCAACCTACATAATTTCTTTTGTATGTATGTATGTATGTATGTATGTATGTATGCATGTATGTATGTATGTTAGCAATTTCGCATAACGTAGAGGCCGTGGTGGTCAGCAGTTCATAAAATTAGTGTGCGCAGGCGTATAATAAAGCTTATTACTCAATAAAAATAATCTAATTTTTAACGGGCTATTTCTAGTTATTAAATATTATTTTTGTGGTCCAGGATGGTCGGGGAGCATTTATTGGTGCGTTTAGCTGTTTATTTAATAGAAAAGTTTTTATCTTTTCCTGACCATAACTTTGTAACCGATAATAGGTTTTTAATTCTACTTAATATTTTAAAAACATAGACATTTTGTAACAAGGAAAATAAATTATATTTTAATTAATTTTTTTAATAACCGTTTAAGGCAATATTTACGCTTCAGTAACTTTCTAAGTGCGTGGGACATGTGGCAGTTTCTTCGCTCGGTTTTTTACAAATAACTTTTCAACTAAATGAAACTTTTCAACCAAATTTCAGCAAATGTTCACAGATAATTTTTAATCACTAATCAAATTTATAGAATTATAGCTGAACGCTTAACTTTTTATTTAATAAAAATGTTTTTATGGCTTTCGGCCAATAATTTTACAACCCGATGAAGGTTTTCATTGAAATTTAATAATTAGAAAATATGCATGTTTTTTATTCAATATCTCAAATATCAATTTTGTGGTTAATTTAAATGTCAAATTCTCAGAGTATTTTTTAAGTTTACAGACTATATGGAAGTTTTGCTGCTTTGTTTTTTTGCTAATAACTTTTAAATCAAAAATAATTTTTTGACCAATCTTTCAATGGTTAAATAATAAATAATTTTTGGTTGACATGGAAATTTGTAACTCTATCACTCCATGTTTAGCAGTATATTTGAATTAAAGGTTAGTTGAGAATTCTTTTTGCTTTGTTTTCATTTTCTCTTAAACTGAATAGAATTAGGTGACCAAACTTCTGATATATATAATATAGTGTTTTCTAAATAAGTATGTATAGTTTGAATTTTGTAGTTGAATGAATAATGACACATTAAGGCGTTCTCATTAAAGTTGTAATTAATAAATATTGTCAAAAAAAACTTTTTTTTAATTTGAAATAAATAGTTTTTTTTAAATGAAAGATCAATATCACATCTATTAAAAGAGATATTAGAAGAAACTCTTTAGAAATGTTTCTTTTTAAATTTAGAAATTATAGTGCAGTAATGTACATCATTCTAAGAATATTATTGGTTTGTAAAAAATTATGTAAATTTAAAATTAATTAAGTTCTTTAGTGAAACATGTCTGTGTATTTATAGACTTTGATTCAATATTGTCGATTTCTGATTAGCTGTAAAAGATCACGTGTCTTTAGAGTTGTTTAGATTTGAACGTTGGTTCCATAAGGCTTTTATTTTTATAAGCACTCTTGCCAAAAGCTCTTATCAGTTCTTGTTCTTTTCTTTGAAATTGTTTTCCACCAGGCTTTTATACGTCTCGTCTTTAAGAGCGCTATAGATATTGATTGGGCGGTTTTGTGACTGTCTCCCTTCATCCGCCTTCAATTCTTGCGGCACGCTTATTTTCTCGCACCTCTTAATTTACTCATATCTCATGTTCTTCTCCATTGGCTTCTTCTTAAATATAGGGCGATTTTTAAAATTTGTCTATTAATGTTTAAGATTAAAAATTGCTCTTCTTCACTCTACCTAACTGTCCTAACTTAATACAAATTTCTCCTAGGTAATCTCCTAGTATAGCGTCCTGAACTGATTTTGATGAGAAATGGCCGGTTTTTTTAACAAATGATATTTAAAACATAAGTAAAGACTAATTACAACATAAATAATTAAAAAACAAAAAATTATAGCACTTTAGAAAAGCATTAGAAAAACCTCTAAAAACCCCGGGCAACGCCGGGTACCCCGCTAGTTTTCTATAAAGCATGAAAAAAATTAATTTTTTTTTATTTAGGTGAATTTCTCATCTGTCACAGTCAAAACACATATTTTTTTCTTTAAAGAAAACTTTTCTTGCTTTGGCATTTGCAAAAGTGTCTATGACATCATCATAATCAATACTAGATGCTGTTTCATGCTCTATTGATATCAATGCCAACCCAGACAGTCGGTCTTGAGACATGGATGATGGTAAAAAATCTTTTATTAGTTTCAATTTGCTGAAACTTCGTTCGCATGTAGCAACAGTGACTGGGAGCGTAAGAAACAATCTAAGTGCAATTTCAATACTAGGGTATATTTCTTTTAGACCATTTCTGCTAATAGCATTTAGCAAATCAACACTTGATGCTGATGGAACATCTTCTTCAATTACTGAACATTGAAAAATAACATCAAAGAATTGGGCAGCATGTTTTGAAAATTAACTGGTTTAAAAATTAAATTATCAAAAAGAATTTAAATTTTTAATTCTCTTTGATCTTGCCGATATTTTAGTGTTGGCAGGATGGTGGTGATGAAGATGTTAGTGGGGCTGGTGATTTAATTGAGTTTTGGCTGGTAGAACGTCAGAAATTTAGAGAATTTTCGCAGCGTGTTGTGAAATTTGATAACTTCGCTGGTAAAATGTTGAAAAAATAAATGCAAAATATGTATTAAAAAATTTTTTGTATTCATGTATATTATTAGCGCCCCCATGACGCCCGCACAACCCTTTCTACGGTACTGTCTTTATATATTTATATATATATATATATATGGCGTTTCGCAACGTCGAGAATCTGGCACACAAATTAATTAACCCCAAATGGGCCGTAATATTCAACGGAGCGTGTATTAAAGAATATATATATCATCATTTATTTTTTAAACATCCCTATTCCACGCTAGGTTAGGGTTGGACGTTTTTTCAATATCAGGTTCCTCCACAAGTCACGATTCAGGGCAGACTGCCGCTTTAGGCATCCATATCTTTCTTCACACATTCCTACCAAGTCTTTCTACTTCTACCTTTACTCTTCACTCCTACAACATCCACATCTCTATATGCCGAAACTCAATCATCTGCACTTTTACGCTCCAAATGTACAAACCAACTCAGTCTTCCACACCTCACCACATCAGCCACACAAGGAACATCCAAAAGCCTATACAAATCCACACTGCAAGCACGATCACTTAACGAAACACCACACATCCATCTAACCATAATAGGCTCTCCCCTTTCTAAACTTCGTAGATTCTCCACGTTCATAGACCATGTTTCAGTGCCATAAACAAGGACACTTTGAACACAAGCCCTATACACTTTTCCTTTCACATGAAAGGATGCACCACGGGTAGTCACGATAGGGGATAACTCTTTGAATTTATCCCAGGCAGAATGCACTCTAGCTCTCACCGCCTCTTCCACACCTCCTCCTGCATCTAATGTGTCACCTAGGTAACGGAACTTGGTCACACACTCCACCATTATGCCTGGCTCAACCTCACCCAACAACTCTTTCTGAGCAGAACCACCAGCCACACAAACTCTTACAACGGAAGTCAACAAGATCTTTCAAATTACCCAAAATGCCACTGCACCTTTTATGGACCCAACTCTTACAATTCACACAACAAATAGAATTGGAGTCAACGTCTTTTCTGCATACACTGCATGGCCATTTAGCTGACTTCTCCACCTGTCCCATTCCTGCCCGACACCTCATAATTTTTGTCTTACTTGCATTCACTCTGAGGCCTTTCGCTTCTATGCCAATTTTCCAAATCCTTAACTTTTCCAAGAGAGAATCTTTTGTCTCAGCTAATAAAACAAGATTATCAGCATAGAGCAGTTCCATTGGCAGGCCTACTCTGAGCTCCCATGATAGGGCCTCTGAAACAATGATAAACAGACAATGGGCTGGGCACTGAACCCCGATGCACTCCAACCTTATCACTTTCCTTCCCATTCACTCTCACCACTGTCACTGCATCATCATACATAGTTCTTATCATGGAAACTAACCATCTAATTAACTAACTAATTCATCCACACATAGACATCTCAGTGCCCACCACACTATCTCACGGGGTACTCTATCAAATGCTTTTTCAAGATCAACAAAGGCCATCCACATATCTTTGTTTTTGGCAAGATACTTTTCCTGCAGCTGACAAACTATGAAAATAGCATCGGTAGTACCTTTCCCCATCATGAAACCAAACTGTATATCATCAATTTTCACAATCTTACTTACTCTTTTTTCAATCACCTTCTCTAAAACTTTCATTGCATGTTCTAACAGTTTTATGCCCCTGTATGAGCCACATGCTAATGCATCACCTTTTCCCTTGTAAACATTCACCATCCAGTCTACAGGGGTTTTTACCATCTTTCACTACTGCATTACACACTTCAGTCATCCACACTATACCAACAGCCCCAGCAGCTTTCAACATGTCTGCGACCACTCCTGAAGGTCCTGCTGTCTTGTTACGCTTCATCCTAACTACCAGGGTAGTTATTTTTTCACTAGGTCCACCAACAGGACTCACATGAGTTAAACCATTTGCATCCCATGTTAACTCCTTATTAGAAAGTCTATCATAATGTGTTCTCCATACCTCCAACAACCTACTATCCTCAGCCACAACCTTACCTTCATTTTCTTTCACGCAGTTGGCCCCCATTATATCTCGGTTTTTACGCATTAGCTGCTTGGCTACCCTGAACACATTTCCTTTTCTGTCCTTCCTATTCAAATCTTCGCAAAAAGTCTCTTGTACAGAGTTATTAGCATTAAAGATATATATATTTTTACAATTTCCATCTTTCCATCCAAATTGTTAGTAATGAGGAAAAACTTATTCTGGCAAAATTTTGGTTTAAAATTGTTGGTGTTCCATTTCATTAACGGCTTAATTGTCCGTATCCGGGCTAATAAAAACCTTTGACGGATTGGATTCTGACTTGCGGGCCTATAGTAGACAACCCTGTGCTAGATAAATGTTTTTACATTTTTTTATCTCAATGAATTGATAAATATGGCATTCCATTTCATTTTAGGATCTTGCATTAGAAGCAGGGACTACAGTAAATGGAGGTCAAACAGTTATGAATCCTTGGATGACAATAGGAGGAGTTGCCACTTCTGTTTGTTACAAAGATCAATTTATCATGTATGATCAAATTTTGAAAAGTGTTATATCTATCTAATATGTCTAGGGTGTTTTTATATGCTTATATTAACTTTCACTAGTGTCCGCTGACGTTTTGAAGTTCGGAAGATCATTATAAAATTCAACCAATTTAAAAAATTTATAGTTTAATTAAACAAAATTTAATTTAATTTAAAATGCAAACATTAAAGAAATAAATTAAAGAATGAAATGAAAATTTGACAACGTGGCGTTAATCAATAGTTAGACTTCTAGGCCACAGAACAAGTGTGTTTTCAAGTTTCTTCGAAAGCCCTCGATCTTCCCTGCGGCTGGCAGGCGATTCCAAATTCTTGGCCCGGCGACTTCGAACGTTCTATCTCTAGCGCTCTTGAGATGAGTGAGGCTGTGGATGAGGATCTGAGTTTCCTACGCGACTGAAGAGTGCTCAGTGGGACGATATTAGAAGCTAGATAAGGTGGTGGCAAACCGTTGAGACACTTGAAGACCAGTAAAACTACTTTGAAGTTGATTCATTGAAAATTGACATTAGATCTTCTAACAATAGTCAAACCCCTATTTTTTCTAAATTCTCTATTGAAACTTTTACCTTTTTCTCTCCTATTACACTTGACTATCTTACTAAACTTATTAACTCTATGTCTTCTTCTACTTGCTCTTTGGATCTCATTCCTACTCCTATTTTTAAAGAGCTTTCTTCTGTTTTTTATCCAATTTTACTTGATTTAATTAATCTCTTTTTATCTACATTTGTGTTTCCCTCGGTTCTTAAGTCCTCCTTTATTATCTCCACTATTAAAAATGCCTCTCTTGATCCTTCTTCTCTATCTAGCTATAGGCCTGTCTCTAACCTATCCTTTATCTCTAAAATTATGGAAAGAGTTGTGTATGAGCAAATAAGTGATTATCTAACTGCTTTCTCACTTCTTCCCTCTTCTCAATCTGGCTTCAGACCTGGCCACTCTACTGAAACTGCTCTACTTAAGCTTCATAATGACCTCATTGTTTCTTCTGACTCTGGCCTCTCTACCCTTCTTCTTTGTCTTGATTTTTTTTTTTTTAATTTGATAATTTTTAACGTGGCATAATGTCAGTGTTGACTTCTAGGCCACGATCTGCATTTGATACAGTTGATCACTCACTGTTGTTGGATGTACTTGATAAATCTTTTAATATAACTAGTGAAGCTCTCCGGTGGGTTAAATCTTATCTATCTGGTAGATATTCCTATGTTTCTATTGAATCTTCTAAATCTACTCCTGTATCTTTGAGCTATGGTGTGCCTCAAGGGTATATTCTTGGTCCTTTACTGTTCATTCTCTATACTTCTGAACTTCCTCATATTATATCTGGTCTTTTTATTCTTTATACTACAGAACTTCTTAATATTATATCTTTTTTCTCTCTCAATAGTCAAATGTATGCTGATGACTCTTATGTCTATTCTACTTTCTCTAACTCGTCTCTTGAGTCTGTTCTTAATCAAATAACTGCCTGCCTTCAATCTATTATATCCTGGAGTTCTTCTATGTGTCTCAAACTTAATCCTGACAAGTTTGAACTAATCTACTTCAATAAGTCCTCTAAATCTCTAAATCCTCTTCTTTTGGTTTTGCCACCACCACCTTCTCTTTCCATTTCTCCTTCTCCTTTGATTCGTAGCTTAGGTTTTCTCTTTGACTCCAACTTTCGGTGGCGGTCTTCCTTCTTTTCTTTTGTTGACATTTGAACCTTGATAATGGAGAGTAACTCTGAAACGCGTCAGTGATATTATATATTGGATTATAACTTTGATTTTGTTATATAATTTGGTTGTTATATAACATGAATAGTGGTCAGTTGTTTGCAAGTCCTCAAATTCGAAGTTTTTTCAGGGAGCTTGAAAAAAGTTTTAACAAGTTGGTTTCTGCAAAATATGCTGTGTTGTTAAATAAAGAATATATATATATATATATATATATATATATATATATATATATATATTTCAAGAAACTTCGGCTTTAAATGTTCTTCAAAACAAACTCCTAAAAACACAAGGGACCATTAAGCACCAATATACTTTTTTATTATCTTATCTAAATGTTGAAATTTAGTTTTTAAGACAACATTATTCAAAATTAAGGCTCTGAAGATGACAGTTGATGGCTGTCGAAACGCGTTAGCCTTAATTTTGAATAATGTTTTCTAAAAACTAAATTTCGACAAGACAAAATTATTCAAAATTAAGGCTAACGCGTTTCGACAGCCATCAACTGTCATCTTCAGAGCCTTAATTTTGAATAATGTTGTCTAACATGTAGCATCCCGAGCTGAAGCACAGCGGGAACGGAGAGCAAGCGGGAACGGAGAGCAAGCGGGAACCGGAGAGCAAATGGGAACGGGAGAGCAAGTGGGAACGGGAGAGCAAGAGGGAACGAGAGAGCAAGCGGGAATGGGAGAGCATGCGGGGAAGGAAACGGAAGCAAGAGAAAAGAACGATAGAAAAACTTTCAAAAACCCTGGGCATTGTACACTCGATTGCTCTTTGAGATTGATTTGTTTAAATTGTCATAATTTTGTACATTAAATGTTTAATAAAACAAACAAAATAATTTATAAGGCAAAACAACGTTTTGCTGGGTCAGCTAGTATATATATGTATATATATATATATATATATACAGGGTTGTTAAGATTGGTATTGGCCAAATACCAATACACTATTGGCAATATTTTTTTGTTATTGGGGATGATATTGTCAATACTTTTACGCGGAAGTATTAACTCGGTATCGTAAATACTTTTTAAGCCAAAATTAGCCAATAGCCAATATTTTTTTTTTAATTATTAAAAAACTGAATTTTTTAGTAAAAACAATTAAAATTGTTTGTTGTCATTCAACATAGAAAACTTATTATCGTAGATATCGATGCGTGCTTTGGTAACTTGTTTCCTTTTTTCCGTTTGATTGGTGTGGTTTTCATTTGATAAGTTTGTTTTCTAAGGCGTTATAGCTATAATGTCTCTGTCAACAACAATTAGTGATCGGTTAGAGGTTAGAAGTTCCGAAAAACTTTTTCGTGTATATCGGTCCTTCTGATAAAGCTGATAATTCCCTTTATCGCTGCCTGCTTTGTCCACCTAGTTGTTTTAGTTCATCGAAGAAATCTATTTCGTCTCACAACAAGTCACGCCAGAATTTGAAAAAGCATATTAAAGTGAGTTTATAATTATATATTGCATTTAGTGGTATTTTAAGAAAATTAGATCTGTAAAACTCATTTCGATGTTGTAGTTCATTATGACAGAATTATTGAATTGCATATAGAATACATTCAAATATATTTTGCATTATTGGCCTAATATCAATTATAAAAATTTTTAGGCATGTCATGGCAATAAACTAACTGAGTTCACAACTGCATGTGCAGAACTATATGAGAATAAAAGAAAAAAAAAGAAAGCGATCCAATTCACCAGATGCTATCGAAAGGCAAAACTCTAATGATGGTACTGGTGGTCTGTTTTTAAAACAGCACAAGTTAGATACTCAAGCAGTTAAACAACATTTGATAGATGAATGAGTTATGGACTACTTGGTTGATAGTCTTTTGCCAGTTAGTCATGTTGATGCTCCTGGTTTTTGTTTGCTTGTTAAGCATCTGATTCAGCAACGTTTTGTTCCGAGATGCAGACAGACGGTAACAAAGCATCTTGAAGACCAGTTCCTTTTGCAAAAGTTAAAACTTAAAATTAAGTTAGCAACTGTTGAGACCGTATGTACTATAGCTGACTGTTGGACAAGTCGACGCACATGTTTTCTAAAGATACACAGGAAGAAGAAGCAGCGCCTGTATCATTGCAACCGTCACAGGATTTTTTGCAGTTCTACAAGCTAGACGACAAACAGAAAAATCCAGTGAAGACAAAGATGAAGTGGACAAGTACTTGGCTGACTCATCTTCGTCTTTAAATTCGTTAACTACCTTTCCAAGTATTTGTAAACTACGTTGAAATGAATACTGGATTGCCTGCAAGTGCTGCTGAGGAGCATTGGTTTTTGTTGAGTGGGCGGTGTTTACACCATTGCGCTCAAGGCTGAACAGCCAACACTTTGAAATGATGTTTTTTTTCGTTTAGCAAAATGGTGACTGACTAACTATATTTTTTATCATTGTGCAATAGTATCTGACTTGTTTTATTTTGAACTTTTCTCTATTTTCATTTGTTTTTTTTACTTTTGTGCCATTGGATGTGTTTTTAAATTAATAGACTTTTTTGTACTAAAAAATAAAATAATTGACGAAATGTTTTAGGAAATATTGGTGTTTGATATTTGGTAATACTAACAATACTTTTTAAAGTTGGTATTGATATTGGTATTGTCAATACTTTTTCATATGCCTATTGGGATTGGTATTGTCAATACAATTTTTGGATATTGTTAACAACCCTGTATATATATATATATATATATATATATATATATATATATATATATATATATATATATATATATATATATATATATATATATATATATAAATCTCATGTCATAGTGTTTGAAATTGAACTCCGAACCTGCTGAACCGATTTTTATGAAATTTTTTGTGTACATTTGGTAGATCTGAGGATAGGTCCGTGGCTATTTAAAATTTTTTTTTTAATTATTTAAAAAAAGTTATTTTGGAAAAAAAAGGTGCAAATATGTCCTTTTTATAGGAAAATGCAACAGATAGACAGTTGGATCTCCGGTTATTCTACTTCGGAATGGCACACGATTAGTAATTGAAACATTGATGAAAAACATTGTCGAAGCCAGCATTTTGAATGGCAAGTTCCGAGGCGAAAGTGTTTTGCTGCTACGGATCCCAATAATTTCTACAGAAGTGCATATTGAATTCAAATGAATTCAATTTACAATTAGATTGGCATTCGCAATAACAATTAATAAGTCGCAAGGTCAAACAATGTCTGTTTGTGGCTTAGATTTGGGCACGCCATGTTTTTCTCACGGACAATTACCTATACGTGGCATGTTCTTGCGAGGGCAAACCATCTAGTTTGTTTGTGTTGGCTAAAGATGGTCTGACAAAAACATTGGTTTTTTTTTAAATTGACAGAATTTGTACATTAAACTTTTAACAAAAAAAAACTAGAATAATTTATAAGGCAAAACAATGTTTGCTGGGTCAGCTAGTATATATATATATATATATATATATATATATATTATTTTTAAATATACTCATATAAAATCAATGATTTTATGATCAGTTTCCCATTGATAGAGATTAATAGGATTTATTAAGCTTCATGAATTAATTTCCAATAAACTGCAAAACCATTCTATTGAGCCCAGTATACGATTGGGTGATATTGTAACATTGGTGTCAGAATTGGGATACAAGAATGGTTTTGAAATCATTGGATGAGCTTTGGGCGAGTGAAATGAAAGACGAGCTGGAGAAACGTGGCCTGAGCGATTCAGGTAAAAAGGACGAACTTATGGAACGCCTCTTAGCCACGTTAGTGAATGAAGGCTATGGGCCTGACGACGATGAATATTTGTTCGATATTGACGAGGAAGCTGTGGTTAGGCGGAGAAAATTGAAAAACAAATTGCTGGAAGAAGAAAGACAACATGCGAGAGAAAACATGGCAGCACAGGGGAACACAGGAGAAGGAATGATTCTTGGCCACGAAAACAAAGTAGCAGCAGCTGGTACAACTGTTGAGAGTTTGGTCGCAGGGTTGGCTGAGGCAGTGGTGGACACGGTTCTGGACCAGCGGGTTGCTGGTGATGTGGGTTGCTACTGCGAAACCCAATTTGAACTGGAGTCCACCAGCTGTGTCTCAGAGCATGTGACGGATGACGGCCGTACAGACTGCACAAGTCAGGTGGGTCACGATGATGAGCCTGTCAAAGACGGTCATGATAAGGAACCTTGCAAAGATGTTCAAGATGAACCATGCAAAGATGGTGATGACGAGCCTGGCAAAGATGGTGACAATGATACAGTCGGTTTGGACGTCAACAACAAAACTAAAGAAGATGAAAACAATGTTGAAAACAAAATGCAAAACGATGAGGATGAAAGTGACGATGATGATTATAATAATGGCAATAACAACTATGGCTTTTACCCATATAGCGACGGTTCTGAAACGGAAGCCTCCATAACAGACGACGGCACCGAATATTCAGGGTCAGATTTTAGTGACGAATCTGACTCGGATGAAGCAACCGAGGATTTAGAAACAGACGAAACTCCAATGGAGAAATACGTCAAAGTTAACTTGACCAAAAAAAGACACTGATTTGAGAGACGATGGCGATAATTTGAAGAAATATCCGCTGGACAATACGAAAGTTGACACCGATGAAAGAGCCGAGTTGGAATGTAAAAAGAAAACGTTCGTTTGTAGCTTGGAAGAAAACAAACATGACAGCAATGAACTTCTCCAAAACAACAATAGCAATGCAGCAAGCAAAAACTCTGAAAAAGATGAGCCAAGAACAGAGAACGGTACCGAGGGTTCTAAATCAGATGAATCCACAGAGGATTCTAGATCAGATAGACTAAGAGTCATTGTAAAATCAAATAACAGTTTGATGAAGGGATTTATTGGATTTATGGAACGTGTTTTCGAAAAACCTTTTGAAGATTTTATTGAGAAAGATCTAAAAGATGTGAAGGAAGAAGAAAAAGCAGACAATTCCGATAAACCGTTCAAAGATGTTCAGGACGAGGCATGCAAAAAAGGCTGTGATGAACCGTGCAGATATGGCGACGATGAGCCAAAGAAAGACTCTGTTGATGAGCCAAAGAAGGACTGGAACAAACTGCATCAAACGGTCAAGAGACTTGACCATGTTGTTTGCGAATTGCGGTCAAAGCCACGAGTAAAGATCAAGTTATTTTGTGTTTATGGCCGAGTCGCATTTCTCAAAAGCGACTATGCTGTTCGGGGCGAACAGAATTAGAAGAGGTTATTCATGTAAAATCGATGATTTTACGATCAGTTTCCCATTGATAGAGATTATAGGATTTATTAAGCTTCATGAATTAATTTCTAATAAACTGCAAAACCATTCTATGGAGTCCAGTATACGATTTGGTGATATCGTAACAATACATTTGAATTCAAACTGTAATTCTGTTCAAGAAGTAGTTGATCTACTTGGCGAGGGCATTGTCGAAAATGAAGTAATGGTGCTCCGAATCGCGTTGGCTGAAATCTAATAAAGTTATGAATAATGAACTGTTTGCAGTTGAAGTAAGAATGCGATGACATTTAATAAGGAATATATATGTTTATTAAATTGTGCATCTCTTCTATCAACCACAGCTTTGTCTACTGCTTGGCTGTGGTAATTGCAGTTCAATAAGAAACTCATGATTTTTGAGTCAATCTGCAATTTCAGTTACTGCTCTAAATCGTGACTTGTGGAGGGACTTAATATGGAGAAAATCTCCAACCCTAGCTTAATTCAATTCAACTAAAATTTATTATTCGCCTACAACAAAACAAGTTTTGCCCAGAGGTGACGGCGTGATATAATATAAATTTAAAAGTTTTAAACCTTATTAAGTAAAGTTTTTAAAGAGGTTTTTAAGATAGTAGTTTCTAATATCCGAGTGCCAAACGAGAAAGAGGAGTAGATGAAGATGAGGCTGGTAGTGCAAGAGTGTCTTTAGAGGAAAGAGTCAGAAGTCCCAGAGTGAAAGAGCAAGAATGACGACCAGCCCTTCGTCCCCTGTAATGGTATCTTTGAACGTCGTAACGCAACAGATGGATTTCTCGAAGGCTCTGAAGAAACGTTCCACTGGGAGAGTGGCAATGTTGAAAGTTGATCGAGATAAGTGCGCTCCGAGAATAGATTTGGCGAGTAGGTGTACACATTGCAGACATGTTTATCAGAAGATGAGAAAGCAGTAAACGGCACAAAAACCGTCCGAAAAATGCGACGCAAAATGTTTCAAATTGATATTAATCCATTATTAAAAAACATTTTGAATTTGAAAGTAATAATGAAATACAACTGTTTGTAAATATACGATTAGATTAGACAGGACAAGTTGAAAGGCAGTCGCGCCATATTTGTTCTTCTAACAAACTCAAAACGACGCAGAAACAGTCCGAAGAGTAACGCAAAATGTTTCAGATTGATATTAACCCATTATTAAAAAAGATTTTCGAATTTTGAAAGTAAAAATGAAATAAAACTGTTTGTAATTAGATTAGATTAGACTGGAGGAGTTGAAAGGCAGCCGCACGCCAGGCGCCTGTCCCGGAAAAACGTGGAAAAGGACGTTTTAAAAATCACGCACGCACAAAAATCTTCCATTTTGTGTACTTTTTGTTAACATGGAACTACTAAAGTTTAAAAGTCTCTGAAAAATAATGCAGGCAAAACAACACTAGCACGATACAAAAGAAAGAACAAGCGAAAACTTAAACCGAGATTATTAGAATTAAAACATTTAAACTAAAAATAAAATTAGTTTAGAAAATTCATTAAAATTAATTATGAAAAGAGTCAGTTAAAGATTCAGTTTTCTCGATAAATATAGTTACAGGTTTTTCCAAAAGATTCATTGTAAGTTAAAGTAACTGAATGGCAATGAATTTATATTTATTTAGATCTTAGATAAATTTATTTTTTATTTCAATCCATTTCAATTATATCAATGTTTTTAGGCCAGTGAATGCCTCAGTAGGAGATGTCCTAGTCCTAACCAAACCCCTTGGTATTCAGATGGTGGTAAATGCTCACCAGTGGTTAACTCAACCGGAGAAATGGAGCAAATTAAATGGCGTGGTCAATCAGCAAGATGTGAATTCTATGTATAACAGAGCCATGACTTCCATGGCTCGTCTTAACAAGACAGGTTTTCTATTCTCACATAATAATTTAAATTTGCTTTTCCATTTGTATTAACAATGATTTTTTTGCTCTAAGGTGCTAAGCTGATGCATAAATATAAGGCACATGGCGCTACTGATGTTACAGGATTTGGATTGCTTGGACATGCAAACAATTTGGCATCTGTGCAGAAGAATCCAGTTAAATTTGTTTTAGAAAGCCTCCCAATCATTGCTAAGGTCAGTAGAATGGCCAAGGCATATGGTGCACCTTTCAATAATCTTCTCCTAGGGTATGCTGCTGAAACATCAGGTTAAGAAATCTGCAATTTTGTAAATAAAATTCATAAAAAACATTTTTTAAACAATTTTACTTCGAAATGCGCTGAAAAGGAAGAAGTATTTTTTTTATCAGATTATATCTCTTGAATAGTTTGGCAAAATATAGAGGTGTGGAACGTTTGTTTTTTTAGAAACTTTTTTTATTTTGTCAAACTATTCAAGAGATATAACTGTATAAAACAAAGAAATTATTTCTTCCTTTTTAGTGTCTTTCAAAGTAAAAGTGTGTTTTTATACATCTTACATGAATTTATGCGAGTTCTCTAATCAGGTCCCCTTTTAGAGCTAGATAGCCAACTTTAAAAGGTGGCAAGAGGCTAGTTGAATTCCGGTATTTTTTACTTTCTATTCTTATTGCTCGTTTTATTAGAAAATTTAGTACAACATCCAAACAGTAGGAAAATGGAGTTCACTAAACTCTACCGAGAGCCGACTGGTTTATTTACTTAGTGAGTAAGGCCTTACACAAACAAATATGTGTGCCCCAGTGTGATATAAAAAATTTTTTAGGTAATTTATTTCGTATAATTAAGTTATTCTTATTGTTTGTTTTATTAGAAAATTGAATACAAGATCCAAACAGTACGAAACAGTGATATCTTAAATGGAATCACCAAACTCTACCGAGAGCTGGTTTATTTACTTAGTGATTAAGGCCTTACGGACATGTAACACAAAAAAAATTGTGTGCCCCAGTGTGATATAAAAAGAAATTCAATACCATCAAAATGAACCTCAAGCTTTTTTGAAAACTCGATTTGAGTGTACAGTCCATTGAATCAAGTACACGGTTGAACAAAAAACTGTGTGTTACTCAAATCTTCAAACACTTTTTGTTTCTGTATAAGTTCTGCATTCAATGTCTCGTGTACACACTGTCGTACATTTAGACATGGATTTTTACTTGCAAAATTTGTGCGATATTTATAACGTATTTGGGTAGCAAGTGATTTTTGATGCATTTTTTATTAAACAACACAGCATATTTAGCAGAAACCAATTTGTTAAAACTTTTTTCAAGCTCCCTGAAAAAACTTTGAATTCGAGGACTAGCAAACAACTGACCGCAATTCATGTTATATAACAACCAAATTATATAACAAAATCAAAGTTACAATCCAACATATAATATTACCGACACTTTTTGGAGTTACTCTCCATTATCAAGGTTCAAATGACAACAAAAGAAAGAAAAGACCACCACCGAAAGACGGTGGTCATTCTACTGGACATCTGGCCAAAAGAAAATAAACTGAAAAAACACCAAATTAAATCAACCTAAAAATAAGTCCATTAATCAGTAATTTATGTTAAGTTTGAATACTACTTATTTGCTGATGACACTAATTTGTTTAGTTCATGTGATATTGGTCTGGGCATGATCTATGAATGTTTTTCCGCTAATAAACCCTCATTAAACGTAAATAAATCCAATTACATCATGTTTCATAACCCAGCACGTAACGTCAATTGTGATGTTCACATTCGTGTGAAGAGCCTCATTATAAACCGTGTCGCATGTAGTAAATTCATGGGTGTATGGATTGATGAATCCTCAACTGGTCTGATCATATAACTTATATTAAATGCAAAATAGCGAGAAATCAGAATTTTATCACGCGTCAGTAACTTTATTAATCCAAAAACTGTCCTCATGCTCTATTATTCTTTTATATTTCCATATCTATCTTATTGTAATATAGTGTGGGCATCTACTTATTCTTCACGATTGAAACCATTATTTATGCTTCAAAAGAGTTCCATACGCACTCTCCTACACTTGCATCCAATGTCTCATACTCAATTGTTATTTACTGAAAACAATATTTTAAATGTTTTTTAACTAAATCTCTTTCAGATCGCCACCTTTATGTATAGACTTGATAATGGTTTGTTACCACCCACGTTTTTAAATTACATGGTACGATCATCTGACATTCATAGTTACTTTCTTTGCCATAGGGACCGATTTCTTTCTGGACAAGCCCGAACCACCTTGAAACTGTTGTCCTTGAAATGCCTTGGACCTCGTGTTTATTCTAAAATACCATGTCACTTTAAATCTTCACTGTCTTTGTCTAAGTTCAAAACATCATATAAATTTCAATCATACGTAGGCAGCCCCTTATAGTGGGAAATAATTCCCTTGGGTCTGACCTTGGAACTTACTGTTACTTATTTACTGTCACTTGCAATCGTGATGTACGCTCGCTGTATTTGATTTAAATTTTTTTTTCATTTCTTTTGTGTTTTGCTTTGCTTGTTACTATGTCCCTTTGTGAATAAATGTTCAGTTTTTCTGTTCCAAAAAGAAAAGTTTTGTCAACCGAAATATATTAATGTTATTAACATATCAATAATATATAAGTAAAAAGTTTTATTTTCACAAAAAGCAACAGCTCTTTTGCCCATTTTGAAACAATTTTACAAAGATTGCATTTAGCCGTGTAACCATTGATGGATTTACTTATCTTAAAATACCTCCATAACATGTTACTTGACATTTTATTATAAATACTCTCGCTTCCTACACTAAAACCGCTAACATCATCCTCAGAACAGGTCGCTGACATTGCAAGCTAAAAGGGACAACAGAGAAGAGAACCGGAAAAGAAAGATAGTAACGCAATCGTATGAATGTTGTCGGTGTCGACAAAACAGAAACAAGAAATTCTTTTAGACATTTTTTTATGACGAAAAGTTTCAAATAAAAAAGAATTTATGTAAAAAATTCAAAATAATAATTATTTATACTAATTTTCAAAAGAATTGTAATTAAAAAAATTCCTACTGACTCACCTTGAAAAAATTTCGGTAAACAATTTTCCATTCACATCATATAATCGCAAACAATTTTGTGCGCTATTCGCAATTGTTCGTTGGTGCGAATATTTTTTTAAATTGGTTTGATTTTATTCGAATGCGCACAAAACAGTCAAATGCAGGTGCTTAGTACACACCCATGAATTATTAAAAATGCAATATTCCTAATTTTTCTGGAGGTTCAAGATTTGATCTGGGGGCAGCCAGCTTGCCCCGTTGCCCCACGAAGTCTATGCCTTTGTGTAAGATCACGTCTTATCACAAAATCATCTTTACCCTGTTCTGCTTAAACAAGCTTTTTCTACATATATTCAACCCCTTCTGGAGTTCTGCTTCCAGGTGTGGAACCCTTGTCATCGATTTCTTATTGACAATATCAAAATAGTTCAAAAAGGGTTCACTAAAGCGATCCCGACTCTCAGAAATCTTCCGTATCCAGCAAGACTCAAAGCTCTTAATCTCCAATCACTCGATCATCGAAGGCTCATCAATGACCTTTGTTTATGTTACAGATTTTAGAATGGCTTTATTGATTCTAACCTAAGTCATAGATATCAGTTTTCTGTATATCCTTCTACTAGTGGCCACCAGTTTAAGCTAAAATCTGTTTTGAATAGGGTTGACGTTACCAAATACTCTTATACCAATTGTATTGTTCATATATGGAACCACCTGCCTGGCATATTGTCGGTTCAACTACTTTCAGTAAAACTTACTTGTCGCCGGAGTTGAGTGTCGAACTTTTTTTACATACAAATAGTTATATGATTGCCCCATTATTTCTGCTTCTATGATGTCTTCATCTAATATCTTATCTTCATCCAGGTCATGTTACATGTAGTTATATAGTTATACCAATGCGTTCTCTTTTCAGTATTCAGGGGTTTTTTTTGTTGGACGGTTTATTAATTTTTGTTTCTTTTCATTTTGATTGTTTTGTTTGAACAGTTTTAGTGGCCCTTTGGGTCCTTCTGTGATCTAATAAACAAATATAAAGGGTGTGATCAGAAATTATTTTCTACTTGTTTACAGGTTTTTGACAATACAAGAACTCTGTCAAGAATAAGTTGCTTCTTTTTTGAGGATTTTTTTTCTATTAGTTTTTTCTTATTGCAAAGCCCTTCAATTATTATCCGTTTTTTATTTTCCTGGACTGACCATGCTGCTGGCAGGCCTAAGCTTCAAAAAATTGTCACTCAAGTGTTTTGCGCATATGAGAATAACATCCTACTTAATGTTTGACTATTTCTTTAGTGATCAAAACTTCTTGCAATATCGAACAATGCCAACTTCATTCAACAGTTCCATTTTGATTTTCCAGTCTGTATGCACACACAATGACATACACTGAGTTCGTTCTCAATACTAGATTCATTCTTTCATTAACACACGCTCACATTTTCAAAAGCACTAATTCATAATTTTTAGAAGCACAGACTTTGAAATGACAGGCACATCCGTGGCTGGGGCTACGTTTTTTAGGCCCTGACTAAATCCAATTTTTGAAGGCATACAATGGCCGTCCCACAACGTAAATGTAAATGGTTTTGATAATTTTGGATAGTATAATGTAACAACTGTGCTATAATAAATTGCTTAATTGAATTCTTTATAGGTGGTCTGCTTGTGGTATTGAAAGCCGATGTTGCTGAAAGCTTTTGTAAAGAAATAAATGAAATTGATGGCGTTCCTGCTTGGATTGTTGGCAAAGTTCAGGAAGGTGACAGGACTGCAATTCTGGTAGAAAATCCAGTTATTATTGAAGTGGACTAAAATTCGGTGTTATAGCAATTTTCTATTTTGCTGTGATTAATTTGGTCAATCAAAATGATCCCACACTGGTTGCATGTGAGCAGTGCGACAGCAAAAGTTTCATTTTGTAATGGCCGAGCATTTTGAAGCGAGGAAAGAATGACTGAATGACGCAATATTAGGAAAAGTGTTAACCCCTTGTTTGCTGAACCTTTGCATTTGTTTCCTCTTGTTTCAAATGTTTACCCTACTAATTATTTTTACACTTTTTTTGTAGAGCAAAATAAATTATTTGTCTGCTGTAAATGTTTTGCCGAATTCTAATATGTAAATATATTTATTGAAAAAACTGAGGGTAGGGAACCAAATAATTTTATTAAAAATCCATACATTTTGTAGCTGGGGGTGGTGCACACAAAGTTCAACTTTGAGTTGTTTGACAGATCATTCTTCTGGTGGTAGATGAACTTTAGTGCAGGCTCCGTGGGCCCAACGGAGGCATTCTTTGCTTTGGGCAAAAAAATTATCCTGGTCTTTTTATTCTTTATACTACAGAACTTCTTAATATTATATCTTTTTTCTCTCTTAATAGTCGAATGTATGTTGATGACTCTTATATTTATTCTTCTTTCTCTGATTCTTCTCTAAGTGCAGCAGTTAACTTAATATCCTCCTGTCTTCTTGAAGTTACGCTATGTCTCTCAAACTTAATCCTGGTAAGTTTGGATTAATTTATTTTAATAAATCTCAAAATCTAAACTCATTTCTTCCTTTAGATTTACCACCCCCATTTACCCTATCTATAACTCCTCCTTTTATATGTAGGCTTTCTTTTTGATTGAGTTGTCTTTGACTCCCCAAATTCTATCAGTTTATATATGTAGAATAAAACAGCCTCTCCTATTTGATATCATTCCAAAAGGTACTCAATGCTGCCACCATACTTGTTTGTGGGTCACTCTTGGTTGTTATTGGGTCACTCCACTACTTATAAAGCTTCATTGGTTAATGATCCCGGAGAGAGTAACCTACATGGCGTGGCGAAGGGGCATCTGCCCTTGGGCGTCAGGCTTTCGGGGTGGCAAAAATAAGGACAACAATTTCAACAGAATTTTCATTAACGCACTGGATTTCTCTTCTTTCATTATATCTACTTTTCTCTTCCGTTTTTTGAGCACCACTTCTTTTTAGCCTTGCCCTTTTATTGGAAAAACCAGCACCTGACGCACGCTTACCGCGAGAAGCGTGAGTTTTTTCAGCCAGTCCCAAACGATTTTTCTCCTGAAAACGTTTTGGAATGGACTTCTTTTTTAATGGCTGATTTTGAAAAAACCGTGTACAAAAAAACAACCTTTAATGTCTGATATTGGAAAAAACCATACTAAACTTTAAAATAAAAAATTATTTATGAAGAACCCCTCATATCAATATGACATGCAAATTCAAACTTCGGTATATATGGGTTAAATAAAGTCAAAATTTACAATTTATATAATAAACTCCAGGGGAAAAAATTTAAATTTTGGAAATCAAGGTGGGGCAAATTATCTACACACGCCAGATTAATTCCATTGAATCATCGCTAGATTAAGTAAAGTTAAAAAATTTTAACAAGTAAAGATAAAAAATAATTTTTTTTTAAATGCTTTTGTTTGCCTCTTTATCACAACTGACCGCTCATCCACCTGAGACTCTGAAACTTTTACTAAAGTTTTAATGATACTTGATGAAGTGAAATTTGTTTTGTAGAAGGAAAGTTTCTGTTGCATTCTTTAAACTTCTTATTAATCACAACTTTATTAAAATGGTTACACAAAATATTTTTCTATTAAAACACAAAACTGCTCATTTCTTGTTTTCCATATATAATAATATATCTGGTTTGACAGGCCTAAACACGCGAAAGTGGGCCGGTGCAGAATATGGTAGACTATATGTAGTGTGAACTACACCTAGTCTAGGCAGTCGCAGGCGATTCTCGCCAACCTATCTCTAGTCAATAAATTGGCAACATAGAAAAACAGGCCGTTAAAAGTGGGTGTACAAGAAAACGTATATCTCCGGATTTACTGGGTCAATTTTAAAAATGGTTACATCGATGAACTTGTAATAAAATCTGATTTTTACGCTGTGCGTCGTGTTTGCGAAACGACTTCAAAGTTTTATGTCATCTTTTTTTTGTAACATACTTTTCTGTAGGTTAAATATATTCTCAAACGACGGTATGACGTGTCCTGTAGAAGTAGTAATGTGGGTTAACAACTCGAAACTCATCTTGGTTTTTCTAATGTTTGACTCTCTCGCTCCCGTTTCCTTCTCCACTTTCCCGTTTTCGTCGCGTTCCCGGTCGCTTTTCCGCTCTCGGTCGTTTTCCAGCTCCCGGTCGCTTTCCCGCTCAGAGGTTTTGGTATCGATTTTCTCTCTTGCTCGCGTTTCCTTCCAAGCTTCCAAGCTTGCTCTCCCGAGCGGAAAAGCGACCGGGAACGCGACGAAACGGGAAAGTGGAGAAGGAAACGGGAGCGAAAGAGTCAAACATTAGAAAAACCTCTAAAACCCCCGGGCAACGCCGGGTAACCCCGCTAGTAATTAATAAAATAATCTTTATTTAATCAAATATTTATAATTAACAAAATAATGTGTCGTCTTCAGGCAGACTGCCTGCATAGTTTATTTTTATCTTTGAATTCTCGATTTCATAATTTCGGGGGCTTAGGCCTCCGGAGAATGGCGGGAAGATTGCAGCCTATGTGACGCACAGTATATACTTTTTCCCCCAAGGTTTTGCTGAAATGACTCATATGACATCCCTGCATCCATATAAGCGGGACTGTGTCCTTTCAGATGTACCTTTTGAACAGCAATGGTTTTTGTAAATGATAACTGATGTTTGCTTGTTTGACTAATGGTTGTTCAATGAATGAATAAACATAGGCCTAGGAGACAGGGAGCATTTACCCCAATTTGAGTGGGCAAATACTTTCTCGAGCAAGCAGGGGAAAAAGAATAATGTTTTCGAAAAATATTGGGAGAAAAAATACCCTGGAATAAGCCTTCGACTACCCTCCTCCCAGTCAAAATTTTGGGAAAAGTAGCGGCAACATTTCACCAACCATCAGCTTTTTTGGGAGGAAATATGAAAAGTTTAACAGTAGTTAATAAGAAAGACCCCAACAGTCAAGCTACCAACTAGAAAATGTATTGTAAGCTAGCTATGAAACATTAAAAAACACAATAAAACAAAGTCTTTTGATTAATTAAATTATTCAATATTTTTCTGCTTATCATCTGATTTCTTTTCTTTTTCAAAAAACCCATCAATTTTTTTCTGCCATTCAGGTGTAGGTCTCACACATACTGGATTGAACCCTCCGTTTCCAAGTTTGTTACCCATGCCTGAAAAAAATTTGAACATTTATAGCTTTATAGAGCGTGAATCTTTAAAAATAAACGTCAGGCTGTCTTAAAATTTGTGGTAAGAATCTGCTCACTACAATAGTTATATCAAGACTTACTCAGAATTTCTGTATTTCCAAAGATAAACACCAATGAAAAGAATAAACTTAATGAATTGATATAATACTTTGGGTGGGTCAGAAATTTTAAATATATTAGAATGTCTACCGTATGTACTCGGGTATAAGTCGATCCGACCGAGTATAAGTCGAAGTGTACTTTTTGAGGTAAGGTAGCATCCAAAATCAACGGCTCTAGTATAAGCCGAAGCCAAAAAATAATATAATAACAAAAATTAATTAAATAAATCTGGATCCTCGTCATCAGAATCACCATACAGTTCTTCGTATTGTTCCTGTGTAGTTTTCATATCTGCTGTGTAATTGTCATCATCTTCACTGTCGCTTACAGTTACTGATGCGTCAACATCTTGGAATAGTAAATCATCTTCAGTTCCGTCAATAGCATTGGCTATTCATGCTGCGTCGTTGTGTGCGTAGCTCGTTCCTAAAAACTTGAGGTTGCACCGGAATTTTCTAAAAGTGCAACTTGTTTTATCTTGAAGTGAACACCTAGAGGTATTATAAAATCTCGGTTGCAATTTGAAAATTGTTGTGCGAAATTAGTATTGACTTCAAACCTCATAATAATCGACTGGTTGATTTATGATCTTTGGTACATCGCATATTAATGATTATTTGAAAACATTTCGTTTATAGACCGTACGTCGCATGATTATTTGAAGACATTTCGTTTATATTCATAAATTTTGTTAATTTAATTTAAACCGATATTAGTAAATATTTAAAATAAAAATACAGTGGTAAAATTATTGTTTGTTTATTTTAATCTACTCGGTATTGTAGGTAGCGTTACCATATTAATAGTAATAGTCGAACCTAAATAGGGATTTAAAATATTGCAATTTTAATATTTATGTTTACAATTGACTTGTGGAGGGGCCTGATATGGAAAAACGTCCAACCCTAGCATAGCGTGGAATAGGGACGTTTCAAAAATAAATGATGATGATGATGAATTATTTATTAGAATTATTAATCATTTTTTTTATTTTTAATCGTGTTTTATTATCTGTGGTAGTAGAGACAGACCAATCATCACTAATCCGAATAACAGTAAATTAACATTTGTAAAAACATTTCTTTTATGGTTCGCCGACACAAAGTAATATATTTTTTTGGTTTGATTGATACTGATACGTGCATTTACTTTCTTATTTATATAACATTATTAATTAAGATCACCATGCCATTTTTATTCAAGTAATTTTTTTTAATGAATTGTACATTCTAAATATTTAAATACATGTTGGATACTTTTGATCAATTTTTCAGACAAAATGGCTGAACTTTTCAGTATAGAACAGCAAAGAAAAAGAGACGATTATTTCAATGCAGATACTTGCATATTTTGTTCCGAAGTATTTTCGATCAAAAAGCCTGCAACGAAATCGAAACGGGATAATTTAATCAGTGCATGCAAACAGCGAGGTGATGATGTAGGAAAGCAATTTGTGAAAAACTTCAGTCTTTATTGTGTGGCGATGAAACACTTTCGTACCACACATCGTGCCGTGCTACAAATACAAGCAGTTTTCATATAAATCTACTGTTGAAAAAAAGAGAATTTTCAACGTCAATATGTGTTGATACCTCAAGTCTAAATGCGACACGCATGACTCGGTCTAAAATTATAAAGTATAGTTTTGACTTCGAATCATATTGCTTTATTTGTGGAAGGGCTTGCCACTTAAAAAAAAGAAATGCTGAAAAAAAAGTTTTTATTCTCCTTTGCCAAGATCAAATATTAAGACAATGTCTGATAAGAAGAAAAATGTTGTTTTGCATGACAAACAAATAAGCATGGATGGTGAAGTTATGTATTTGCGATTGATGGCAGCAAATGCAAGAAAAAAAGTACCTCTTGAAAGACTTATGTCGTTTGAAAATGCACCAGTGCCATTGAGTATGTTCACAGAAGAAGGTCGGCCCCATTCCTGTATAAAATCGGAATTCATGCATTGTCTTGAAAAGCTTTTTACTGATGAACCTGACATTTCAATCCATAATCCAGGCCCAAGCTGTTATCATTGATGGACATGCAGTAATTCAATCTATGCCAGATCCTTTAACAGTTCTTGATTGCACTTTTAAAAATGTTGCGAATAAATTCATACCTCAGATAATGGACCACTGTCAATCAGTGAGTGACAAAAAAGATTTGAAAGAATAGCATATAATTTTCGACAAATATGATGAAAATAGTATAAAAAATTCCACACGAGAGAAGCGGAATGATGGATTAGTTGGACATGTCTAGCAAGTGCGTCCTGATGTACAATTTCTGAGCGTTGGAAAGAACAAAGCTCAGCTTGCCCATTTTCTCACAAACTATATGCTTCACACAGCCAACAAAAAAGATGTTATATCAGATGAGGTCATTTTTTTAGCGGCGGTGATGCAGATAAGGCATGGTGCATGTCCAATTCACAATTATTTGAAAAAGAGGACCTATATTCAAACCAGGAGGAGGCGGGCATGGAAAGAAGACAGCTTTTCGGCTAATGAGACATTCAACACAAGCTGCTAAATTTAGTGGATTGGCAACATTGGGCGACACTCTGAATTTTACAGACACTGAGTTGACTGCAGCAAAGCGATTTGTCGCAGCTATGTATGGTGAACAAACATTGCTGTCTTTGAATGCCATACGAGCAAAGAAGGCAAGTTCCAAGAAGCCACCCAAATGCAAGAAACTGCCACCAACTGATGACAGTTTCCAGCTGCATTTCTTGCGAACATTGTTTCAACTCCACATTTGGCATAAAGCCAATGTTGGCATTGTTAACCTGCCAAATCCTGCTGAATTCGGGTACCAAATCGCTTCGAATGGAACTGTTCAAGCCAAAATGATGAACCAGACAGCGGCAGCTCCAGAACTGATGAATGACACTGTATGTGACTGCGAATCGACTGCATGTGCCAGCAACACATGCCCATGTACATTAATAAATCAGCCCTGTACTGGTGGTTGCAATTGTTACAGTACACAAACAGATGAAGAACTATGTTTAAATCCATGTAATGTTTGCATGGATGATGATAGCGATGATGATGATGCAGATGATTGAATTTATTTAAATAAAAACTTTATGACAACAATGATAGATGTAATATATATATATGTTACATGTTACATGATATGATAGCTAATATATATATATATAATATATCTGAGGAAATTCTTGTCTCTTCTAATATAACACAGCGAAAGCGCAAAAATTGATTTCCAATAGTATACATTTTATATTCTTTTGATTTGATAGGTAGAGTGTTTTTTCGTTTTTTCTTTTGTTAGTGTGCTAATTCTTTGACAATTTCGGTTCTTTCTGTTTGTTTACTTTTCTCGTTTTACTTTTGACCCTGAGGATGGCTGACATAGCTGAAACGGTCCGTCGGTCTGACAATAAAAGTTTAATGGAAAGGTTTTTGGCTAATTGTAGTCTCGAACAGAGAGTTTTGTGCCGAAAGGTCGAGAATTTGGCTCGAAAAGTTGTTTCTGCCAAATGGCGAGTTGTGTTTCTTGGAGCGTGTCTCAAAGATAAATTGATTCCACAGTTTATTCGCAATATATATATATATATATATATATAATATATCTGAGGAAATTCTTGTCTCTTCTAATATAACACAGCGAAAGCACAAATATAATATTAATATATATATATATATATATATATATATATATATATATATATATATATATATATATATATATATATATATATATATATATATATATATATATATATATATATATATATATATATATTCGGCAATACACGCTCTGTTAAAAATACATTTGAATTCGCTGTTTAACACTTTTTTACAAAGACTCTCCAGCTTTCGTTTTTTACGTAAATAAAGACTAATATCCTTGTTCATGGTTACATATTTATTAGCCAACTGGCCAGTTTCAACATTAACTTGTCATCATCAGGGCTTAATTTTTAAAATGTAAGCATGATATAGAATGGTAAATAGACGTTTAAAAGTAAACTTAGAGAGACTCTGAAACTTTTACTAAAGTTTTAATGATACTTGATGAAGTGAAATTTGTTTTGTAGAAGGAAAGTTTCTGTTGCATTCTTTAAACTTCTTATTAATCACAACTTTATTAAAATGGTTACACAAAATATTTTTCTATTAAAACACAAAACTGCTCATTTCTTGTTTTCCATATATAATAATATATCTGGTTTGACAGGCCTAAACACGCGAAAGTGGGCCGGTGCAGAATATGGTAGACTATATGTAGTGTGAACTACACCTAGTCTAGGCAGTCGCAGGCGATTCTCGCCAACCTATCTCTAGTCAATAAATTGGCAACATAGAAAAACAGGCCGTTAAAAGTGGGTGTACAAGAAAACGTATATCTCCGGATTTACTGGGTCAATTTTAAAAATGGTTACATCGATGAACTTGTAATAAAATCTGATTTTTACGCTGTGCGTCGTGTTTGCGAAACGACTTCAAAGTTTTATGTCATCTTTTTTTTGTAACATACTTTTCTGTAGGTTAAATATATTCTCAAACGACGGTATGACGTGTCCTGTAGAAGTAGTAATGTGGGTTAACAACTCGAAACTCATCTTGGTTTTTCTAATGTTTGACTCTCTCGCTCCCGTTTCCTTCTCCACTTTCCCGTTTTCGTCGCGTTCCCGGTCGCTTTTCCGCTCTCGGTCGTTTTCCAGCTCCCGGTCGCTTTCCCGCTCAGAGGTTTTGGTATCGATTTTCTCTCTTGCTCGCGTTTCCTTCCAAGCTTCCAAGCTTGCTCTCCCGAGCGGAAAAGCGACCGGGAACGCGACGAAACGGGAAAGTGGAGAAGGAAACGGGAGCGAAAGAGTCAAACATTAGAAAAACCTCTAAAACCCCCGGGCAACGCCGGGTAACCCCGCTAGTAATTAATAAAATAATCTTTATTTAATCAAATATTTATAATTAACAAAATAATGTGTCGTCTTCAGGCAGACTGCCTGCATAGTTTATTTTTATCTTTGAATTCTCGATTTCATAATTTCGGGGGCTTAGGCCTCCGGAGAATGGCGGGAAGATTGCAGCCTATGTGACGCACAGTATATACTTTTTCCCCCAAGGTTTTGCTGAAATGACTCATATGACATCCCTGCATCCATATAAGCGGGACTGTGTCCTTTCAGATGTACCTTTTGAACAGCAATGGTTTTTGTAAATGATAACTGATGTTTGCTTGTTTGACTAATGGTTGTTCAATGAATGAATAAACATAGGCCTAGGAGACAGGGAGCATTTACCCCAATTTGAGTGGGCAAATACTTTCTCGAGCAAGCAGGGGAAAAAGAATAATGTTTTCGAAAAATATTGGGAGAAAAAATACCCTGGAATAAGCCTTCGACTACCCTCCTCCCAGTCAAAATTTTGGGAAAAGTAGCGGCAACATTTCACCAACCATCAGCTTTTTTGGGAGGAAATATGAAAAGTTTAACAGTAGTTAATAAGAAAGACCCCAACAGTCAAGCTACCAACTAGAAAATGTATTGTAAGCTAGCTATGAAACATTAAAAAACACAATAAAACAAAGTCTTTTGATTAATTAAATTATTCAATATTTTTCTGCTTATCATCTGATTTCTTTTCTTTTTCAAAAAACCCATCAATTTTTTTCTGCCATTCAGGTGTAGGTCTCACATACTGGATTGAACCCTCCGTTTCCAAGTTTGTTACCCATGCCTGAAAAAAATTTGAACATTTATAGCTTTATAGAGCGTGAATCTTTAAAAATAAACGTCAGGCTGTCTTAAAATTTGTGGTAAGAATCTGCTCACTACAATAGTTATATCAAGACTTACTCAGAATTTCTGTATTTCCAAAGATAAACACCAATGAAAAGAATAAACTTAATGAATTGATATAATACTTTGGGTGGGTCAGAAATTTTAAATATATTAGAATGTCTACCGTATGTACTCGGGTATAAGTCGATCCGACCGAGTATAAGTCGAAGTGTACTTTTTGAGGTAAGGTAGCATCCAAAATCAACGGCTCTAGTATAAGCCGAAGCCAAAAAATAATATAATAACAAAAATTAATTAAATAAATCTGGATCCTCGTCATCAGAATCACCATACAGTTCTTCGTATTGTTCCTGTGTAGTTTTCATATCTGCTGTGTAATTGTCATCATCTTCACTGTCGCTTACAGTTACTGATGCGTCAACATCTTGGAATAGTAAATCATCTTCAGTTCCGTCAATAGCATTGGCTATTCATGCTGCGTCGTTGTGTGCGTAGCTCGTTCCTAAAAACTTGAGGTTGCACCGGAATTTTCTAAAAGTGCAACTTGTTTTATCTTGAAGTGAACACCTAGAGGTATTATAAAATCTCGGTTGCAATTTGAAAATTGTTGTGCGAAATTAGTATTGACTTCAAACCTCATAATAATCGACTGGTTGATTTATGATCTTTGGTACATCGCATATTAATGATTATTTGAAAACATTTCGTTTATAGACCGTACGTCGCATGATTATTTGAAGACATTTCGTTTATATTCATAAATTTTGTTAATTTAATTTAAACTGATATTAGTAAATATTTAAAATAAAAATACAGTGGTAAAATTATTGTTTGTTTATTTTAATCTACTCGGTATTGTAGGTAGCGTTACCATATTAATAGTAATAGTCGAACCTAAATAGGGATTTAAAATATTGCAATTTTAATATTTATGTTTACAATTGACTTGTGGAGGGGCCTGATATGGAAAAACGTCCAACCCTAGCATAGCGTGGAATAGGGACGTTTCAAAAATAAATGATGATGATGATGAATTATTTATTAGAATTATTAATCATTTTTTTTATTTTTAATCGTGTTTTATTATCTGTGGTAGTAGAGACAGACCAATCATCACTAATCCGAATAACAGTAAATTAACATTTGTAAAAACATTTCTTTTATGGTTCGCCGACACAAAGTAATATATTTTTTTGGTTTGATTGATACTGATACGTGCATTTACTTTCTTATTTATATAACATTATTAATTAAGATCACCATGCCATTTTTATTCAAGTAATTTTTTTTAATGAATTGTACATTCTAAATATTTAAATACATGTTGGATACTTTTGATCAATTTTTCAGACAAAATGGCTGAACTTTTCAGTATAGAACAGCAAAGAAAAAGAGACGATTATTTCAATGCAGATACTTGCATATTTTGTTCCGAAGTATTTTCGATCAAAAAGCCTGCAACGAAATCGAAACGGGATAATTTAATCAGTGCATGCAAACAGCGAGGTGATGATGTAGGAAAGCAATTTGTGAAAAACTTCAGTCTTTATTGTGTGGCGATGAAACACTTTCGTACCACACATCGTGCCGTGCTACAAATACAAGCAGTTTTCATATAAATCTACTGTTGAAAAAAAGAGAATTTTCAACGTCAATATGTGTTGATACCTCAAGTCTAAATGCGACACGCATGACTCGGTCTAAAATTATAAAGTATAGTTTTGACTTCGAATCATATTGCTTTATTTGTGGAAGGGCTTGCCACTTAAAAAAAAGAAATGCTGAAAAAAAAGTTTTTATTCTCCTTTGCCAAGATCAAATATTAAGACAATGTCTGATAAGAAGAAAAATGTTGTTTTGCATGACAAACAAATAAGCATGGATGGTGAAGTTATGTATTTGCGATTGATGGCAGCAAATGCAAGAAAAAAAGTACCTCTTGAAAGACTTATGTCGTTTGAAAATGCACCAGTGCCATTGAGTATGTTCACAGAAGAAGGTCGGCCCCATTCCTGTATAAAATCGGAATTCATGCATTGTCTTGAAAAGCTTTTTACTGATGAACCTGACATTTCAATCCATAATCCAGGCCCAAGCTGTTATCATTGATGGACATGCAGTAATTCAATCTATGCCAGATCCTTTAACAGTTCTTGATTGCACTTTTAAAAATGTTGCGAATAAATTCATACCTCAGATAATGGACCACTGTCAATCAGTGAGTGACAAAAAAGATTTGAAAGAATAGCATATAATTTTCGACAAATATGATGAAAATAGTATAAAAAATTCCACACGAGAGAAGCGGAATGATGGATTAGTTGGACATGTCTAGCAAGTGCGTCCTGATGTACAATTTCTGAGCGTTGGAAAGAACAAAGCTCAGCTTGCCCATTTTCTCACAAACTATATGCTTCACACAGCCAACAAAAAAGATGTTATATCAGATGAGGTCATTTTTTTAGCGGCGGTGATGCAGATAAGGCATGGTGCATGTCCAATTCACAATTATTTGAAAAAGAGGACCTATATTCAAACCAGGAGGAGGCGGGCATGGAAAGAAGACAGCTTTTCGGCTAATGAGACATTCAACACAAGCTGCTAAATTTAGTGGATTGGCAACATTGGGCGACACTCTGAATTTTACAGACACTGAGTTGACTGCAGCAAAGCGATTTGTCGCAGCTATGTATGGTGAACAAACATTGCTGTCTTTGAATGCCATACGAGCAAAGAAGGCAAGTTCCAAGAAGCCACCCAAATGCAAGAAACTGCCACCAACTGATGACAGTTTCCAGCTGCATTTCTTGCGAACATTGTTTCAACTCCACATTTGGCATAAAGCCAATGTTGGCATTGTTAACCTGCCAAATCCTGCTGAATTCGGGTACCAAATCGCTTCGAATGGAACTGTTCAAGCCAAAATGATGAACCAGACAGCGGCAGCTCCAGAACTGATGAATGACACTGTATGTGACTGCGAATCGACTGCATGTGCCAGCAACACATGCCCATGTACATTAATAAATCAGCCCTGTACTGGTGGTTGCAATTGTTACAGTACACAAACAGATGAAGAACTATGTTTAAATCCATGTAATGTTTGCATGGATGATGATAGCGATGATGATGATGCAGATGATTGAATTTATTTAAATAAAAACTTTATGACAACAATGATAGATGTAATATATATATATGTTACATGTTACATGATATGATAGCTAATATATATATATATAATATATCTGAGGAAATTCTTGTCTCTTCTAATATAACACAGCGAAAGCGCAAAAATTGATTTCCAATAGTATACATTTTATATTCTTTTGATTTGATAGGTAGAGTGTTTTTTCGTTTTTTCTTTTGTTAGTGTGCTAATTCTTTGACAATTTCGGTTCTTTCTGTTTGTTTACTTTTCTCGTTTTACTTTTGACCCTGAGGATGGCTGACATAGCTGAAACGGTCCGTCGGTCTGACAATAAAAGTTTAATGGAAAGGTTTTTGGCTAATTGTAGTCTCGAACAGAGAGTTTTGTGCCGAAAGGTCGAGAATTTGGCTCGAAAAGTTGTTTCTGCCAAATGGCGAGTTGTGTTTCTTGGAGCGTGTCTCAAAGATAAATTGATTCCACAGTTTATTCGCAATATATATATATATATATATATATAATATATCTGAGGAAATTCTTGTCTCTTCTAATATAACACAGCGAAAGCACAAATATAATATTAATATATATATATATATATATATATATATATATATATATATATATATATATATATTCGGCAATACACGCTCTGTTAAAAATACATTTGAATTCGCTGTTTAACACTTTTTTACAAAGACTCTCCAGCTTTCGTTTTTTACGTAAATAAAGACTAATATCCTTGTTCATGGTTACATATTTATTAGCCAACTGGCCAGTTTCAACATTAACTTGTCATCATCAGGGCTTAATTTTTAAAATGTAAGCATGATATAGAATGGTAAATAGACGTTTAAAAGTAAACTTAGAGAGACATAAAATTACCCTATTATAAATATACTAAGTTGTTCTTGGACACCCGTGGCGCCTGTTTATTTAGCCCGTTAAAAATATGGTAACTGAATCTATAGCTGTGCTATCCTTAATAACTGTTTCTTGTCCGCTTGACGACATAAAATTAATTATTCATTTAATTAATAAATAAATAAGCAGAAAAAAATTAAATATTATATATATATTTATTTTTTTTAATTTATTTCAAGTTGTTTAATGTTGGTCTTGGGCGACAGCTCAAGAATAATAATATCTCAATGTGACGAGCTCTTGATGCATTCAGCGCGGGCTGCTATCATGGTGCGGCATAAGTTTCAAGGCAACCAAGTCTGCGACGAGGCAAGATTGACGACGTGATGTTTTCAGTTGCTGGCAACAGGATCCCAACATTGAGAGAAGAACCGGTTAAGAGCCTGGAAAGGTGGTATGACGATTCGCTTAACGACACTGGACGATGTTCTGAAGTTCTCCGATTGGCATTTGAAGATATGAAGAAAATTGATGCGGCCCCACTCCAGAGCAGGTTCAAAGTGTGGTTATTTCAGTTTGTTCTATTACCGAGATTGCTTTGGCCTCTATCAATGTATGAGATGAGTTTACCATTAGTAGAAAAGCTAGAAAGAAGGATGAATAAATTTACAAGGAAATGGTTGGGTCTGCCTCCGGGATTTACTTTGGTAGCTTTGTACAGCAAGTCTGCCAAACTGAGGTTGCCACTGAAGTCTTTGGTTGAGGAGTTTAAGATAAACAAGATATGTACGAAACTCGTGCTGGATAACTCTTCGGATCAAAGAATTGTAGAAATGGGACCTCTTGTAAAGTCCAGAACTAAATGGGTAGCCATAAAGGAGATCACAGAAGCTGAAGCCTCATTACATTGGAAAGAAAGAGTTGGTGCAGTTCAACAGAACAAACGGGGTTTCGGGTCAACCCATCGAATTTTGGAGTCAAAAGCCAGCACCAGTGAACGAACAAGACCTGTCATTCAGGAAAGAAAGAAAGCCATCGAGTCCCAGAGAATGATTAAGTTTGTTCAGTCATCTCAACAAGGAGACTGGACGACATGGGAATATGCTGTTCAGCTTTTGCTTTCTTGGAAAGACATTTGGCAATACACACCACTACATTTGTCTTTTTTGATTAGATCGGTTTATGATCACACCCCCACTTTGGGATAAAATTACATTTGAAGTTATTATTATGCATACTGAATATACTCAAAAAAATTTTCGCCTGCGCCGGGCTTTCTCTCCTTTTTAAAACTTGAGCAAGCCCCCCCCCCCGAGGCCAAATCGAAATGCCCTGCAATTTTTACAAATACGAAGGGTTTTTCTTTGGGTGGGGGGTAAGTGGTGCTACATTTATTCATAAACTTATTCTTTTTACAATTGCTTTAACTGGTTTGAGACTGAGTTTGACTATCTTCAGTTTGCAGTCTTTTCTTTTCATTCATTAATAAATTATTAAAGGTACCAAAAAAGACTGCAGACTAAAAGATAGTCAAAAAAAATTTTCGCCTGCGCCGGGTTTTTTTTGCACTTTTTTAAATGATTTTTTTTAACTTCACTCGTCTCTCTGTTTGTTTGTTGGTTTGTTTGTCTGTGGTGATCAAATCTTAGAAACGAAATTCACCCACTTTTCAACTACCTAGAGCTCTAAAACTTTCAGGAAAGCTTTATTCTGGATGACAATACATGAATTGAATAATTCCGACATGAATTAGGCCTTAAATCAATTAAAATTAATCAAATCAAATTAATTCCTGCCATCCAGCGACTGTAATAAGTTGTTTATGCATAAGTCGCCAGAGGTCCAAAATAATTAACAAGATTGAGTGTTAAGATGGCAGGAATAAATTTGTTTTGATTTTCCCCGATGCACCTTTAGTATTATCGACTTTTCTCCTGGTCGCGTCACATCATCACTGCAATCAACTTTCCCTCCCGTCGACGAACGTTTGGAACGTCGGAACTCCGATCGGCTCTCGGTTCGGTTGCCGAGTTTCCACGAACACATCTTGCACTGGTGCAAACACGGACTCATTGTCCGATGACTTCCAATTATTTGAGTCCCTCAGCCTAATCATGATGCGAGCCATCGATCAAGTGATGGCGGCGTCCATGCCTGTGTCGACGCTTGCTATCTCTCTGTCGGCGTTGATCAGGCAGCTCCACTACATGATAACATTGGACCTGCTCACGCGGACGACACGCTTACCTTTTCGCATCTGACAAATTGCGATAATATTACTTTTAGTAGACGAAGGTGATTCGTCGCATTTCGTCCTCTCAATATTTTACGTTAATTTATTTACTAGCTATCCATTCATGAGACTCGCTGGCCGTGACTTGTTTACATTTAACTTCGCGTTTTAGTTCTCGTTGAAAGTCTAGCTGGTCAAATTTCTCGTCGGATTTACGCTTTATTCGAGTCAGTTCATCCCATCTGTATTTTATACCGTTTCTTTTATACATACTCTATCACAATGCATTTACAACTTTATTTTATTAAATTTAATTTTATCTTTACCTGTACTCTCAATAACATTATGCCGTAATAAATATTTTATTGTATATCATACACAATACAGTTTCATTTTAATCAAACTTACTTTAACTTCTATACTTCTTGCTTTCAGTGTTCATTTTCTTATTATATCTTAATTTATTTCGCTATATACATTCGGTATTCAATTTTGATGTTTAGTCTTGAATGGTTCTTTTATTTATTTGTAACATTATTTTCAAAATAGGGCTCTGACGATGGCTTTCAAGCCAAAACTGCGCAGTAAGCCCAGTGGTTTTACACTTAATAAAGAGTTTTATAGTGAAAACAAGTCTCTTATTCGTAAGCATCTGCTTCCCGATATCGTTATCTCGAATTCAATCGAGATTTCAAAACGATACGGTAGATCCTGTATCGCCATTGAAACGATACAGCCTGCGGAAGAAGTCTCGTATCGATATAAAATAGCGAGACTTAAATTTGGTTCTCGAAAAAAGTCCCGAAAGAAATATCGAGATTTAAAAAAAATATTTTCCAATAAATAACGAAAGTCATACATATTTAATTAACAATTCTCACAACTGTGAATATTTGCAATTGATTCATCAACATTGATTAATTAATCTACCTATTGACAGAAGTTTATAACTATTATCATCTCCACTTTAAAATCGGTTTTCCTGACAGCCTGTAGCCCCATTATTTACTATTTTTAGTCTGGGAACCGGCAGCATATTTCAATATATATATATATATATATATATATATATATATATAACCAGCTCGTCTCTGTTCTATAGCTTTTTAGCGCCACATTGTAATAGTGCAATGCCACGCCTCTCTTAGGCTGCTAGTCGACCTCTGCATACTACTGATACTACAAGGCAATCGTACTCGCTGACATCGATGACTATTATTATTAATGAGAATAATGAGTAATGTAATAGTAATGATCATTCTATGTTTATGTTTTAGTTTAGTCTGTTTCATAAGCTTATTTTTTCAAATTTGTTACATAGAAATGGAATGATTATTTTAGTGTTTTGATATCCGTAATTGACCGTAATAGTAGCTCATCTAAGATATATCTTTATAATCTCGATTATATTCTTGGTTGTGTGTGCCACCTGTAGTGTGCATGACAGTGCCGTAGCCCGTATCGTCTGCAGCTGGAATTCGAAACTTTCTCAGCTTCTTTCAAGCTGCTGTTTGTTCAGCAGAATCACGATCGGGTCACCATCAAGAATTGGATCCTTTTCAACAAAGATATTGATGTTGGTGATGACGAGGTCGAAGATGAAGGTGGAGAATGTAGAGATGTGATTATTTTGGACACTCCCAGCAGTGTCGGGAGTCAGGATAGTCTGCCAGGACCATCACAGTCGACTAGCAAACATCAACGTCCCAGCCAAATTAAAAATATTGTTGACAGTTAATATTGACTTAAATTGACTATCAGTGGACAGTGATTTTAAAGTGGAGATGATAATAGTTATAAACTTCTGTCAATAGGTAGATTAATTAATCAATGTTGATGAATCAATTGCAAATATTCACAGTTGTGAGAATCGTTAATTCATTATGTATGACTTTCGTTATTTATTGGAAAATATTTTTTAAAAATCTTGGTATTTCTTTTGGGACTTTATTCGAGAACCAAATTTAAGTCTCGCCATTTTATATCGATATGAGACTTCTTCCGCAGGCTGTATCGTTTCAATGGCGATACGGGATCTCCCTTATCGTTTTGAAATCTCGATTGAATTCGAGATAACGATATCGGGACACAGATGCTTACTTATATTTATTCATTTATATACTCAACGTTTTTCTGATATAACAAAGACCCTTTGTTATAAAGACAATCTGGCATAATCCTAAACTTTAACTGGCAAAGTCTATAAATGATCTATGCGTCACAGTCATTTTATTGGCAAATGTGTAAGCTAGAACACTAATCCGACTGATTACCCGACCGGACCGAGCCGCGAAAAAATTTAATAAATTATAATAATTTAAGAGGTAACGTATTATACTAATCGCAAGCCATACAAGTTTTGTATTATCACTTTTGCATAACAAATAACACAAATAGGTCATTTTACCCGAACCCGAAAACTAGAGTTTTACAAACCCGAACCTGAAAACTCTAGTTTCACAAACCCGAACCCTCCAAAAAGTACTACCCGTGACATCCCTAATATGTATGTATGTATATATATAGGAATGTTATTTATGCATTGCTACACCATTCATCCGATCGCAATGAAATTTTCACACAACCTTGAGAGTCAAGGGGAATCAAATATAGAGAAAAAAATTTTGAAATCCGTCACAAAATGAGTGGAGCGGGTGAGCGGAGCGGGTGAGCGAGCGGGAACTATATATATATATGAGGCGCTGGTGGCAGAGCGTTCGCCTGTCGATCGTTAGGTCGGCAGTTCAAACCTCGCCGGCATCACCAGCGTAACTCCCTTAAGCAAGGAGTTCACTCGCATTTGCTAAAGGGGTAGGCGCCTATAAATGGCTGCCTTTGCAAGTACCCTCCCTCTCTCGCCTTGAGCAAGACTTGTCTTGATAAGGCGTATGCTAAATCTCAATATATATATATATATATATATATATATATATGTATGTGCGTATGTATGTGTATGTGTTTATGTATGTGTATGTATCTATGTATGTATGTATGTATGTATGTATGTATGTGTGTGATGTATGTATGTAAGTATGTATGTATGTATGTATGTATGTATGTATGTATGTATGTATGTATGTGTATATGCATGTATGTGTGTCTGTGTGTGTGTTTATGTATGTATGTATGTATGAATGTATGTATGTAGAATCGGATCTAGGGATCTAGGGGGCGGGGAACTGAGAGCGAAAAAATGAGCAGGAAAGCGACAGGGAACGGATAACGACCGGGAGCGCAAGCGGGAAGGAAACGGGAGCGAAAAAGAAACGCATTAGGTAAACCTCTAAAAACCCCCGGCAACGCCGGGTGCCCCCGCTAGTATATATATATATATATATATATAAATGAATGTTTGTATGTATATATGTATGTCCTTTATGTATTGCTACACCATTCATCCAATCGTAATGAAATTTTCACACAACCTTGAGAGTCAAGGGGAATCAAATATAGAGAAAAAAAATTTAAATCCGTCACAAAATTAGCGGAGCGGGTGAACGAGCGGGAACTATACATATATATATATATATACTAGCGGGGTTACCCGGCATTGCTCGGGGGTTTTTAGAGTTTTTCTCTAGCTCCCGTTTAATTCCCCATTTTCTTTCCCGTTCCCGCTTGCTCTCCCACTCCCGGTCACTTTCCCGATTCCAGTCGCTTTCCCGCCCCATCTATCTCTTAATAATTTGTCATGTCTATCTCTTAATAATTTGTCATGGACTTCTTAATATTAAGGATTCCATTAGCAAGTAATGCCTCTTACGCAATTGTGCTTCGAAAACTTATGCAATGATCATGTATAGGTACTTTTGGCCCGGAAGGATTTTTGGCCCCTGAGCCGGGGGATCGGAGAAGGAGTCCAAACATTCTTAACTTTTTCCCCTTCTTAACTTTCCAGGCCAAAAGTTCCTATGTATGACCATCGAAGGTAATTGCGTAAAATTCAAATTTTGTTTACGTAACAACGTTTGAAGGCTTCAAGCAGCTTTTAGAAATCTATTTTACGTTTTATGGGCTAAAATAAGTTATGAAAGAGTGGAAAAGAAAAAATGAGCACGAGCGGGAACGGGAACGGAAACAGGAAAGCAATCGGGAATGGAAACGGGAGAGCTAGCGGGAACGGAAACGGGAAAGCAAGCGGGGAAGGAAACGGGAGCGAGAGAAAAATGATAAAAAACCTCTGAAAACCCCGAGCAACGCCGGGTAACCCCACTAGTATGTATGTGTATATATATATATATATATATATATATATATATATATATATATATATATATATATATATATATATATATATATATATATAGTACACTCATAGTATATATATTAATAATGTAAGATGGCATAAGATTTTCTTTAAGACAAGCTCGATTAAAAATGAGTCTCCATTTAACCGCTATGAGTTTTATAGATACTTTCTCAATATTTCGGAACAACGTTTTTTGTCTTCTGCAACACGTATTAAGAAAAGTATTAACATTTAAAACTTTAACTTATTTCAGACTTACGGGCCGTTTCGGCTTTCGCCATCTTCAGAGTTTGTAAATACAATCGCGTAAAAGGAGACAAAAGATAAGAAAACATGTAATAACTTAATATACAAATAAACTAATATCCTCATGGAATTATCTTAATAGAAGGATATTAATAAAAATAATCAAATTTAGACACTGTAATTAAATTAAAGTACATAAAATAAACTGGAGTTATGAGGATAAAATAAGTATAATTAAAAACGTTTAATTAAAGGATAAAATAATAGTAACAGTAATAATAATAATAATAAAAGCAAGTATTATGATAATAAATGATTAAATTAAGTCAAAATTACAAAAGATATTTAAATAAATAAAATCAAGAATATCTCCGCTTTCGTCGAACAGTGATGTTCTCGTTTGAAAGTAAATGGAGGAAGGAACTGGATGAGTACGAACAATTGTCATCAATCGGACATTCTTCTTCGACACAGGTGCGCGCGGTATCATCAGGACTAACAGGTTGATTCAAGTCATCAACAAGGGTCGTGAAAGAACAAGGACTTTCTGTGAGGATATTTTCTAAAGTATCTTTAGATGACGGATCTTGCGTTGTAGCGAAATATTGCAAAAAAGAACATGCGTCCAAAACGTCAGGACTGTTTGTTTTATTCATATCACACTTATGATTAAGCTGAAACTCATCAGGTGAATCAGTCTCAAGTGATTGAACCAGATCAACAGAGTAGCAGTTACCGATGTCGTGGAATTCATTAACATTGGAAACATCAAGAGTCGCGTTAGAAAAGGTATCGAGAAGATGACCATTTGAAAGATCAACAGGACCCATGCTACTTCCGTTAATCGAAGTGTCAACATTGTCAGAGGCAGTCAAAACATTGTTACTTTTTTCAAAATTCTGTCGTGAAGCAATGTCCTCAGTGAATCCAGATAATGTAAAAGTTGTAGAAAACTTTTCAAATTGTTTATTAATTGAAGGGCAGAGTTTCTGAATATAAAGAGCTTCTTTTATTTTAAGTCGAAGAGGATCGTATTCTTTAACAACAATATCCGAATTAGCAACGAGAACTTCACGTGTGAGTTTTCGATGATGTATTGTTTCAAAATGCTGTCGAATACTGCCGGATTGCAGATGCATTGTTAATACTTTTCTTAATACGTGTTGCAGTAGACAAAAAACGTTGTTCTGAAATATTGAGAAAGTATCTATAAAACTCATAGCGGTTAAATGGAGACTCATTTTTAATCGAGCTTGTCTTAAAGATTATATATATATATATATAAAATAAAATATATATATATATAATAAAATATATATATATACTATGAGTGTCTGTCTGTCTGTAATTCTATTTGTCTGTCTGTTTGTCCTTTATTTTTCCAAAATAACTTTTTAAAATAATTTTTAAAAAATATTTTAAATAGCCCACCACCTATTCTCAGACCTACCAAATGTACACAAACAAACTATTGTTATTCATAATACTATTGTTGTTCATAATACGAAGTATTTTTATTTTAATTAATGCCGATGCGTTTTGGAGAGAATCTCTCTATTTTCGGGGCAAAGTAAACACAACGAAGAACCAAAAACTAAAAAAAAAAACAAAAAAGTTCATACTTTATATATATATAGATTTAAATTATATATATATATATTTCTGATGTGAAAAATAATACCTGAAGTTCCACCGAAAGAACCAGTCTCAGATGTCAGATTGCCAGTCTTTTGAGCCACTTTGCCTCCAATGACTAAAATATTTACAAAATTGTCAGTTTTAAATGTGGTAAGAAAACATTAACAACAAACGACCGGGGAAGGAAATGGGAGCGAGAAAAACAATAAAAAAAATTTGGCTACTATATATTTATATATATATATTTATTATTTAAGTTAAATAGAGGTTTCTTAAAAATAAAATTTGAACGTGTTAACGAGTAGCGACTTTGCATATTTGAATATTTTGCCTAATTAGCCACAGTGAGCTAGACTCGATTGTCCAATCGCAGCGTCTGTTTATGTTTCGCTTTCTCGGTTTCTTTGGTATACGGTCCGACGTTTTATTCGATAACTTTTTTATTTATTAACTTTGAGAAGCGAAAGTTATATTGTTGGATTTGATATTGAATTATCTAAAAACAAGCGTCTCGGATATACCCAGTGCAGAAGTTTAAAAAAAGATTGATTTTCTCAAAGAAGAGCCAAGGTTGATTTTATGCAATTTTCGGCGGAAAATCGTCGTTTTTCGCTTATAACTTTTTTATTTGTTGAACCGAAGACAATCCAAATATACCATTCGATTTCATTTTGGTAATCCTGCAGTATAGCGTCCTGAACCGATTTCTATGAAAAAACGGTTTAAAAAACTGTTTAATAGAATAACCATAGAACATTATCAAAACATATTACAAACAAGTATTTTACAGAAAAACTTACTAAAAACCGACGTTAAGCAAAAATATCCAAAGGCAATGTTAACACGCGGAATAATACAATTCAAGTAATGAAAAGCAAGAAAGAGTTATTATTCAAATAAAATAACATAATAAAATAATAAATACATTTTAAAAAGTTACAAATAAATTTTTAATTATTTAAATTTTAAAAAATCAGAGCGCTGAGTGGAAATTTATCTATGACTAGCTCCCGATCGCCTTCCCGTTCCCGGCCGCATTCCCGCTCCCGATTGCTCTTCTCTTCCTGGTCGCTTTCTCGCTCGCTCTTTCGCTCTCCAAGCGATTCTGCTAGCCACATGACCTCTAAAACTCAAAGTTTCTGCTCCAAGAAATATGATAGAAACCGTACCAAAGACAGCCAAGTCGCCAAGTACTTTTACTTTGATATTATTTTAATTTTTCTTGGTGTTCTGTTGCTAATTTATTGTTTTCAATGTTTTTTTAATTTGTCTTAAGTCAATTTGACATAAAGCGCCGCATTTAAAGAAACGGTTTTAGACATGGAGCGGGTTACGCAACTCGTACTTCTAAAGCAAACTAATATTTTTCAATTTTTTACTTCCAAAATTTTTTATATTTTTTTCCCTAAATTTTCTATTTTTATTTTAAATGTGTTTAATTTTTATTATCTTTATTCCTACTGTTCACTTCTATCGCTATTGACAAATAGATCTTCATCGGGAACTACGTTAACTTTGGGAGTAATTTATAAATGTTCTAAAGTGCTATAATTTTTGTTTTTTTTTTCAGTTATTTTTGTTGTAATTAGCCTTTATTTCCCTTATTTATGTTTTAAATATCATTTACGTTAAAAAACCGGCCATTTTTCATCGAAATCGGTTCAGGACGCTATACTGCAGGATTACCTTCATTTTTTATACCCCATCCAACAATGTATAGCATAGCCCCAGTGCAAGCAATTTTTTTTTTTTAATTAGCATTGCCAGCCTCGAGGCTAACTTCACACGCATAACTTATTCACGTTTATCAATTGCCATTCCCTAGCCGACCTAGCGAAAAATTATAAAACAATCTAAAATACCTTTTTTCCCCACGTTATCCGCCTTTGTACGCACCATAGCCAAAATGTAAAGATTTTCACAGCCGACTCAAAGGTTCCAAAATAACTAAAATAAAATAAAGGCGAGAGTCCTGGGCCGTCCTGGGTAATCCGCGAAAATCAAAAGGCGAGTGAGTTGCGATTGGGCGAAAAGAGGATAAACCGCGAAATTTTTGCCAATAGATTTGATGCGAAACAAGGTACCGTTTACGTAATTTGCGAGCACATTTTCGCATTAATGCGAATGTAAGTAATAAAGTATTTTCGACATTATTCATCGGAGTGGATTAAATTATTAATTAAATTAATAATTAAATTAATATTAAAAATGTATAATTATGACTAAGCTAGAAAAGTTCTAATCATCCCTCCTAAGTCTGGTTTCCTCTTCCTCTCTTAACCACTTTCATATCTTTTCTGTTAAGCATTCTTTTGCTAAACGCTCTTTTTTCTACTGGTCCCTATCTCTGGAACTCTCTTTCTACTTCTCTAACTAAATCTACCTCTCTCACAGTTTTTCGTTAGGTAAGACTTATTTATTTAAAAAGTTCGTTTCCGAGCGCTCTTGAACGATAGGATAAAGCGCTATATAAATGTAACTTATTGATTGATTGATTGATTGATTGATTGATTGATTGATTGATTGATTGATTGATTGATTGATTGATTGATTGATTGATTGATTGATTGATTGATTGATTGATTGATTGATTGATTGATTGATTGATTGATTGATTGATTGATTGATTGATTGATTGATTGATTGATTGATTGATTGATTGATTGATTGATTGATTGATTGATTGATTGATTGATTGATTGATTGATTGATTGATTGATTGATTGATTGATTGATTGATTGATTGATTGATTGATTGATTGATTGATTGATTGATTGATTGATTGATTGATTGATTGATTGATTGATTGATTGATTGATTGATTGAATATTATACGAAAACCGCTATAGCTGGCTGCCCTCAGGGGCTTCTATCCCCTAGGCAACCGGACTCAATTCTTCATAAAAGCCGACCTTTCTCTCCTCCGAAAAACCACGAGCTAGTAGGGACCCTCAATTTTCTTTTTCTTTTTAGTATATTTCATCTAACTTGTAGTCTACAGATACTTTGATCTTCCATATAATTGATGTTTTATTTTGCATTTTCTGTTATACATGAACGTAAATTGTGGAAAAGGAATGTTCCCCAAATTTCCAAAACAGGAGTGAGAGAGACAATCATTCTAAAAAAACCTTTAAAACCCCCGGGCAACCAGGCGACCAAGATCGTAAGAGCTAGCGGGAAAAAGAAAGTGACCGACCGGAAGCGGGAAAGCGATCGGAACGGGAAGGCGACCGGGAGCGGGAAAGCTACCAGGAGCGGTAAAGCGACCATGAACGGGAAAGCGACCGGGAACGGGAAAGCGACCAAGAACGGGAAAGCGACAGGGAACGAGTGTGCAATAGTGCAAACAGGAGCGGGGAAGGAAACGGGAGCGAGAGAGACGAGCATTAAAAAAGCTCTAAAAACCCCGGGCAACGCCGGGTACCCCGCTAGTGTATTTTTACCACGTTTTTTTAACTTGCTTTCTTGTCTGTTTGTCTGTTTGTCCACGATTAATATATATATATATATATATATATATATATATATATATATATATATATATATATATATATATATATATATATATATATATATATATATATATATATATTCTTCTAAACATGCTCTATTAAATACAACTTTCCATTTTAGGTTGCGGATTTGTGATGGTCGTGTACGAACAGCAGGCAACGACAAGATTTTTAAAGCCATTGCTCCAGATGACAACGTCGTATCTTCAAATAAAATTACATTTGACGCTCCACACACAAACGTTGACGTCACACTCAAGGATGTTGCCAGTGGCAGAAATGGAGAAGATGGAAGTGTTGAAGACGTACACAGGCGTGTTGATGACATGCTTAACGACATGGCTAGCAGAGAGAACAAAGAGGACAGAAATTTTGAAAATGATGTGCACGAAAATGTTGACGATGAACTTCTTGTTTTGCCTGGCTATAGAACTGAAGAGCCTATAGTTCATCCGTCATCATGTGCATTTCTGCCCGATAACCAGATTTCTGTTAGTGGACTGATCGAACACACGATTGATCATGCATGTGCATGTCAACCCGATTGTATGTCGTTGGATGCGCAGAGAGAAATACCTGTTGACCATCGGATTTGCCAAACAAGTGATCAAACTCTTGATCGGTCTAATGACCGGACTCTCGATCCACCCAACGTTCTTCCACATGTTCAATATCTTGAACCTCCCCTCTTGTTCAACTCAACGATAGTTTTGTTCAAGATCTATCTGTATGCGGGTCTGACTCGGTATATTCGTATGTTTCATGCAGCCCTCCCGACCATATGCGTGCTGCCGGCTCCTTGGGTACAGGAGTGGATAGCGAAGAATATGGTACGAACGTAAACAATGAAAGTTTGAATGATTGCGATGATGTCCCCGTATCCGTCGATATAATTTCCTTTTCTCACCTTGCATTAAATGTTACTGTTAGACGTAGATAACACCACATACTAGCTACAATAACTTTATTTTTATCTTGGAAAATATATCTTACTTTTTAAGCCTCATTAATATAATTATGTTTAAATATTTTATACATTATACTTTCTACTTTTATTTTGAACTTCTAATTTACTTTTTAACTTTTGTGCAACTTTGTCTTTTTATATGTTTATTAAGTTTTATTTCTCTCCTTTACCTCATAGATATATACTTTACCTTTAAAATAAATTAACCTATTAATTTAATATGTACGTAGTTTTATATATTTATTACTTCTCTTTTTCAACCATTTCAATATCCTGTATAAATTGTATCTCATTTTTTAAATTAATAAAATTGAGTCTTTTTGTTTTTACACATCACTATTCATTTTAGTTTATTTATAATCGCCCTGATGATGACAAAATGTAGAAACTGGCCAGTTGGCTATTTAAATAAAAGATGAACATTAATAGTCGTAGTCTTTTTGTAGCCTCATTAATATAATTATGTTTAAATATTTTATACATTATACTTTCTACTTTTATTTTGAACTTCTAATTTACTTTTTAACTTTTGTGCAACTTTGTCTTTTTATATGTTTATTAAGTTTTATTTCTCTTCTTTACCTCATAGATATATACTTTACCTTTAAAATAAATTAACCTATTAATTTAATATGTACGTAGTTTTATATATTTATTACTTCTCTTTTTCAACCATTTCAATATCCTGTATAAATTGTATCTCATTTTTTAAATTAATAAAATTGAGTCTTTTTGTTTGTACACATCACTATTCATTTTAGTTTATTTATAATCGCCCTGATGATGACAAAATGTAGAAACTGGCCAGTTGGCGATTTAAATAAAAGATGAACATTAATAGTCGTAGTCTTTTTGTAGTTAAAAAACGCAGCCTTGAAGTGTTTTGCAAAAAATTCGTTAACCTAAAATGCAGAGTTGTATTTAATAGAGCATGTTTAGAAGAAAATTTAATTCCTCGCTATGTGATATATATATATATATATATATATATATATATATATATATATATATATATATATATATATATATATTTATATATATGCAAAGCGAAACAGGACCACAAACATCAAATAACCAATGCTCATTCATACATTCAATCATCTGTAGGTCTATTTTTTTCTTCGTCTTTCAGTGATGTTAATATTGTCCACTAAGTGAGAAAACCGTAGTTGCGGAACGGTCTCTTCATCAGCTCTGTCGACAGCTATCTTTACTTCTTTTATTTCTTCTGAAGCCGTGAGTTCAACTGTGACTATTGGAAGAATGGACTTGTCAACTTTCTCTGCTACAACGTCCTGTGCAAAAGGATTCTCTTCTTGTAACATCCGGAAAACATTTATACGATTGTCATCACCTACTTTATTTGTTGTATTCATTTCTTCGCCACGATTCTTCCTTGTCCCTAATTCGTACAAAGTAAATCGTGCGGAAATTTATCAAACTGCTTGTTGATTTCGGGCTTCCGTTGTAAGATTAGTAGAGCCTCTTTGATTCTCAACTGTCTGACATCTTTTTCTTTAGTAATAACACGTACATTGTCAACGAGAATATCACGTTTCAAAGCGCGGCCATGAGTCATTTTAAAATGTTGCAAGATACTACCGATTTGCAAATGCATGGTGAGGTGTCTCGATAAAGTAGTCATTGTGGATCCGATGTATTTATCCACCTTACAATGTGGAATTGGACATTGAAATTCATACACCAGATGAGTTGACTGCAATTTGTTTTTAGTTGGAGAGCAATTGTTTCGGATTACTAAGTTTTGGGTTTTTTTATTTCTGTAGTAAATATTTATGTTAACTGGAACATTTGTTTTGGAAGGGACTTTGGTGGCCAATATTCCTTTGAGAACTTTCTCATCAACTTTGTAGCGTGTATGCATTTGCCCACAATAATATAATGGAATGGATGTAGAGATTTGAGTTTCATTAATAGTTTGGATTTCAAAATGTTGTTAACTAAAATCTTAATGGAATGGTCTACAAATCTATTAGTGTAGTTGTTGTTGATCAGGGTTTGTTTAATACGTTGTACTTCGGAATGGAATGAGCTCCAATTTTCGCTAAATTTATAAGCTCTAAAAAGATAATTATTAATGACATTCTTCTTATATCGATCGGGACAATCGCTATCTGCATTCAAACATGAACCATTATTCGTTGGTTTAACATATACTTTGCTGTGGCATCTCAGACCATCACAGGTTATCAAGGTATCCAAAAAGTGAATTTGGTTTATTATTATTAGATAATTCATACGTAAAGTTGAGAACAGAGTTTTCCTGAAGACGTTCTCGTAGAAGCGTTATATCTTCAACTGAATCAACCATCAGAAAGATATCATCGACGTATTTTATATAAATGGTGGGCTTAGGGTCCAACGCAAATACCATTTCCTCAACATAACCCATGTAGAAGTTTGCAAATGTTGGTCCCAATGGAGAACCCATAGCCACACCATCTACCTGCAAATATAATTTTCCATTTGGATGTCGGAATGGAGATTGCATTGTACACATGGCAAGTGTGTCCCTTAGTAATTGCTCTGGTATTGCAGGAGGATCTATGTTTTGGTTTTTGTAGACATATTTACAAATTATTGAGATTGTTTCCTTCACAGGAACACTCGTAAAGAGACTTTCAACATCTAGAGAAGCAAGTTTTCCAGTAACATTCTGTGAACGCACCAGGTCTATAAATTCATAAGTAGATTTGCAGGTATATTTACTAGGACAATAAGGGGCGATGATGTTATTTATGTATTTTGCCAAGCCATAAGTAGGTGACGAAATTTGAGAGATAATCGGTCTAAGCGGATTGTCATCTTTATGAGTTTTTACAGTCCCATAGAGATATCCTGGTTCAAAGTCGCCAGTGAGCTTATGAATTTTAGTTTCCATGTGTTTATTAATGAGGTCTATACTGCGATTAACATTTTGTTTCAAGCTATCAGTTGGATCCCTGGTAACCTCTTTAAATCTTTTTTCATCAGACGTGATTTCATTCAACTTTGTCGTGTAATCTGTTTTATTCATTAAAACATACACATCGGTTTTATCAGCTCTCAGTACAACAATACTTTTTCCGTTTTCAATGAGAATGCAGCCTCAACTAGCCGTCTTGAAATAGATGGGCTAGAGTGAGTGTTGCGATGTGTGTTGCCCTCACGTATCAACTCAACATGTAGATCGTCGTGAATTAGGACACTCCCTGCAGTTCTTAACACTAACAAATCTTGATACAAAATTTCCAGCTGAGTTTGTTTGAAGAGTTTATCATATCTAGGCCTCAAATGAAAATTGATTCCCAAATTAAAGAAGTCTTTCTGATCTCTTGTCAAAACGTAATCAGACAAATTGACAAAATTCTCAATATCTTACTTCACCAAAAATGAACCTTTGTAAATATTGGTCAATTTTTTTAAAATAACAGTCTTCTTTGCAAAATCGATTTTATCAAGGAGTATTTCAACCTGTTCTTTGAAGAGCGGTTTAAGTGTACAATCCACTGAGTCGAGTACGTTTTTGAGTAAGGTGTTGTGTGTCTCATTCATTTCATCAAACCTTTTTTCTTTTTGTATGAGTTCTGCTTCAAGAGTTTCTCGAGCAAATTGCCGTACATTCAATCGTGAAAATTTACTTGTTACGTTGGTGCTATATTTGTTTATAACGTATTTTGGCAACAAGTCATTTTTTAAACATTCTTTATTAAAGGTCACCGCATACTTACACGATACAAGTTTTTCAAGACTTCTTTCAACACTACGAAAATTCTTTCGCACACTTTCAACCGAAAACAGTTCACTATTGATCATTTTATTTAATTTGCCGACGCGTTTTCAAGGCTCATTGTAAACAAAATCCGCAAAGAACTTAAAGTCACATAATGAAAAGAAAATATGCACAGAACTAAAAGTCACATAAAATAATCTTCCCACTCTATACATACCCGTTTCTAACCATAATACCTTGGTTTTACACATTACGAAATGTGATCTACAATCAGCTCAAAACAAGTCACGAAACAGGACCACAAACATCAAACAACCAATGCTATATATATATATATATATATATATATTATCTTATATTTTATTTATCTATTATATTTATATATATTATAATTTATTATAAATAAACAGGGAGCGGGAAAGCGACCGGGAACGGCAAAGAGACCGGGATCGGAAAAGCGACCGGAGCGGAAAAAGCGACCGGGAGCAAGAACGCAATCGGGAACGGGAGAGTAAGCAGAAACGGGAAAGCAACCGGAATCGGGAAAGCAAACGGAGAAGGAAACGGGAGCGAAAAGAGACTCGCATAATAAAAACCTCTAAAAACCTCGGGCATCGCCGGGTACTCCGCTATTTTTTTTTATTATAGTTTATAGTCTTTTACACCATGTGTTTTAAGACGCAAAAACAAAATCAAAATGAAAAAATACTTATTTACACTAAACTATTTTTCCCTATATTTAATTTTTTTTAGGATTATTTTGTATCCATTTATAGATGATGTCGTGGCAAATTTCCGAGTTCAGTATGGTTTGGAATGTAGTTGGTTTTTGGACCCTTTTACAAAAGTTCCCAAGTTCCATTCCTAGTTGTGTCGTTTTTTTGCAGTGCAGCAACCAGTGCTCGATTGTTTAATCTGTTCCGCAGGTTTCGCACAAACCTGTCTCATGAAGATTCCATCTCCTCAAATTTTTATTCAGCCGACACTTTCCAAGTCGGAGTCGGGAAATGATAACTTCCTTTTTTCTGTTTGTTACGTTAAATTTAACTTTATTGGAGACTCTTTTTTCGAGAGACCAGTAGAGTCGACTTTCTTGAGTAGAGTCCCATCTGGTCTGCCATTGTTCTTTTTATGTCAAATATCTCTGGCATAGCCTCAATCTCTATTTCGGGATGTTTGGTAGCTTCTTTGGCAAGAAAATCTACCATTTCATTTCCACGCATGCCCACGTGGCTAGGTACCCAAATCAGGGTAATTGCCTTCCCTTCTTTTGAGAGGTTGGATAGGTGTTAGGACTGATGCCACAAGAGCAGATTTTTGAGCATTTGCGGAATATTTCAATGAAAGCATAGAGCTATATGAATCCGTAAATAGGGCTATTTTATGTGGACCGTCTGGTTGTGCCATCCACTCCGAGCCGCATTTTATAGCCGTTAACTCAGCCGCATAAATACTGACGTCATTCGTGACACTCTTAGCAATTTTCATATCCTTTTCCGGGATATAAATTCTCACAGCTGCTACATAGTTTATCTTAGATGCATCTGTGTACATATGTGTCGAATCCGTATATGTAGCAATCAGTTCCTTTGCTCTTTGGAGAATTGACGGATCATCCTTCTTTAACCTCACCAGCCCTTCGTTGAAAAGAGGTGGAATAAGTTTCCATGGTGGAGTTAAAGAAGGAGTTAAGTAGACTGGGTTGAATTTGTCAACTATTTTGTTCAATGCCGCTGTTCCTTTGGCCGCTGGTTGTTCAGCTTCTTTCACTTTTCTGTGAAAGAACCATCGCCATTTAACCCCTTCTTGTCCTCTGGGAGGTACAAAGATGTCTTTTGCCGGATGGTTTGGAATGATCTTGGTTTTAGTGGCAAGGTTTGTAATTAACATCTTTCGTCGTATATCGAGTGGAGGATCTCCGCATTCAATTTGTAGAGCGGCCAAACTGGTTCCAACCTTGCCCCGCAAGCTGTTTTTAAGGCACTGTATTGGATTTTCTCAAGTCTTTGTTTTTGAGATTCTGATGCACTATCGAATGCTTCGCAGCCAAACTCCATAACTGACCGTATGGCGCATCGGTAGAAAAGCATCGGTGTTTCTTTGCCGCATCCCCAGCTTTGTACTGTCAGGCATCGCATGATATTCAATCTTTTCCTGCAACGATCAACGATCTTATCAATGTGTTTTTTCCAGGTTAATTTTGAGTCAAATATTATACCGAGAAATGTAACTTCGCTCTTCCCACTGATTTTTTTGTCATCCATACAAATAGGTAGGAAATTTCTTCGGAATTCATTGTATTTTGTAAAACAGACTGCTACCGATTTATCGGTTGATAGTTTGAATCCCCAATCGAGGAAGAATGTTTGGACTTCGTTTAATTGAGTCTGTAAGAAGTTTCGCATAGTCTGTGGGTCTTTTCCTGAAATCCATATTGCTACATCATCCGCAAATATAGATGTCCGAATTCCATGGATTTCTTGACAAGGGATGTCGCTCATCATAACAATGAACTAGAGGTGTGCGCGGGTACGACTTTTCGTCCCCATCCCCAACCGTCCCCGTGAGTGTCATCCCCATCCCCATCCATCCCCGCCATTATCGTCTGTCACAACTTCTTCCCCGAGGCGTCCCCTAGAGAATATCGCTGCGACCAGGTTCTTTCGAATTTATTTTTCTCTCACCGGACCACCACCGTAATGCGCTGGATGCTGATGCTACCGGTCAACCCGTCGTACCTATATTATTTCAAACAAAACAATACCGCATACACGTAGCGGTTTTTAATCAATTTTATTCACAAGATTGTTTCTAACTATAGAATGCGGCTAACAAATATGCAATAGCACGCAAGCGAGATACTGGATCAAGAATTTAACGAGAACCAAAAATCTAATCTGAACCAACAATCTACCGTGAACCAAGAATCTATCGAGAACCAGAAATCTAACTTACGGCTGGAAGACAGCCGTATTTATACACAGGACGATACAGCTCGTCTAGCGACAAGCTGGAATAGCTGGATAAAGAGATTCATCCTAAAACTTTCCATCGATGAACAAAGAAAAATACCATACATACCAACGGAGCAAAGTCCAAGAAAATGATTGGCAGGAATCATTACTGCACATACGGGTGAAGACATTAATAATGGTACGATAGAAAAGCAATTAGAGATTATATCTTAATAACGGTTTGATATAAGTTTATGAAATTAACAGGAATGATTACTCAAATTCTATGCAACCTATTGATACAAGTTTCGATACAAAATTCAGAAAAAGTAGTAATTAAGAAAGATACTAGAGCATACAAGGAAACATACACTGGCACAGATTGGTAATTGAATCGGTGGAGTTCCATTAAATTGTAGGTCACCAGATTTAATGAGTCACATGGAGCTGGTGGGAAAAAGTTATGATGATAGTAGCTACGGCTGGAGTTCAAGTGTACTTACAAGTTATGGAGCAAAGTCGGTTGCATGTTAGAAGAAATGGATGAATGAATGAATAGTCATGAGCATTCATAGTCATAGTTGTGACATCGTCCCCATCCCCAACCGTCACCGCAGTGTTTCATTCCCATCCCCAACCATCCCCGCAGTCCATAAATCTTTCATCCCCATCCCCATCCGTCTTCGCACTGTTTATTCCCAATTTTTATTCAATCCTGTACTAGTCATTATTTTTAGTACTTCATTTCAACCAAATTATAACTTAAGTGTTTATATATATATATATATATATATATATATATATATATATATATATATATATATATATATATATATATATATATATATATATATATATATATATATATATATATATATATATATATATATATATATATATAGAATTGTAATTACACTGTAATAGGAATCAATACAATTTATTTATTTGAGACCATGAATAAATAAAAGTCCATCGACGTTTTTCTCACTTAGCTGAGTTTTTCTATCATTAATTGTTAGTCTCTCCATTGAAAATACTCTTTCAGAGGATGTGCTTGCTACTGGCACACTCAAAATATTTTTTGCGACTTGGGATAGTTTTGGACATTTCTTTGAGTTTTTTTCCCAAAATCTGAGCAAATTATCTTTCACACCTTCTTCCTTTAATGCCAAATAGTCAGCAACCTTATAAAAATAATTAATATTGTGAAACTCGTTGCTCATGTAAGCAAAAGTAATTAATAACAATGAACCAGTCTAAAAAAAACCTTTCTTGCTTTTAATATAAAGATAATTTAAGAATTTATTATTATAAATGCTCCAGGTATAACCTTAACTGGTTTGCAATAACCAGTTTTCAGTAACCTTGCACAATGAAGATGTTAGAGAAATGGGTCGATATGAGTTGGTGTCTGAAGAATTTGTTCTCGGTTTTAGTAGCGGAACAATTATGGATTGCTTCCATAGTTTTGGTACCTCTCTTTTTGACCAAGAAAAGTTTGTCAACTCCAAGAGCTTATTGAGACCTATCTCGTCAATTTGTCTTAGCATCTCATAACCGAGATTGTCTGGACCTGGAGATTTGCCGTTTGCACTCTCGATCAGAGCTTCCGTAAACTCTTTTAAGGAAATTTCTGTGTTTAACTCATGTGGGTCGTTTTCGCAAGAAATGCCAAATCTGAGGTACCCCGTCAAATGGGCCCCAGACAAAAGAGCCCCGACAAAAGGGCCCCGACATTACGGCCCCCGACAAATGGGCCCCGACAAATGGGCCCCGTCAACACGGCCCCGTCAAAAGGGCCCCGACAAAAGGGCCCCCGTCAAAACGGCCCCCGACAAAACGGCCCCGACAAAAGGGCCCCGACAAAAGGGTCCATAATTTAGCTGCATTGCTTAAAGCCTATCTCGTATATCCTTGATTTTGTGTACATATGTATACCATATTTAATAGTCCCTTTCTTCTAGTTATTCATTTAAATTAATTTTTAGCATTAATTGTAATTTATCGTGAATTTATAAACAGAAAAAATGATAAATTTTATAATGAAAAAAATTAGTGAACATCCTTACTATAAATTCTTAAAAAACTTGAAATTTCATTTTCAATTATCAAACACTAGCTGGGTACCCGGCGTTGCCCGGGGTTTTTAGAGGTTTTTCTATCGTTTTTCTCTCAAGCTTCCGTTTTCTTCCCGCATGCTCTCCCGCTATCGGTCTTTTTCCCGTTCCTGCTTGCTCTCCCGTTTCCGGTCGCTTTCCCTTTCCTGCTCGCTCTTTCGCTTTTTGTCGCTTTTCCGTTTTCACTTGCTTCTCCATTCCTGTTCCCGCTTATTCTCCAGTTCCCGTTTCCGCTCGCTCTCCCGCTCGCTTATTTTGTGACCGATTTCAATTTTTTTACAAAAACATATATATATATATATTTTTATAAATAAAATTAGATAGAGCCATCTGTCAAATTGTAAGGTTATGAGCCAATCTTCTAAGGTATTAGGTGTTTGCCACATGCTCATACATTGGTAGTATCGCCTCCAGTCTTCGATTGAGCTGAACGTACTTTCGCTTGGATGCAGCAGAATGTTGAATACCATCTCTGAAACGTTGCAGCTCTATTTCAACATGATCTTGTTCCTTGCGAACATGATCAACAATTTTATGAATTGAAGGATGGTGGCAATCGACGAACTGTTGGAATGCTCGGTGCCACCCTTTCACCAAATTGTTGGTGCGAGGAAGACCATCATGTACCCGAGCATGAACATTCCAAATAGGTATTGGAAAGCGTGGATTTACCCGAACGTTAACTCTTACTCTGTCAATATAGTTGTCCTCCCAATAATCGACTACATCACCCATTGCTGGTGGACAAGTTACAGCCAACTCATCAAATGCTCTGGCTACGTCAACCGGTGGAACCAAAACTAAGCGCTAGCAACATTTTGACATGAATACGAAAGTTTTCATCATTTTTGTATTCATCGGCGTAGTTAAGCTGGCTTACTTTCCGATAGAGGTTTTGTCCAAGATGAAACAAACATCCAACAATATTAGTAGCTGGAAAAACTCTTATAATTGCATTTTGAGAAGCTTTTTCAAAATCACACGACGCTCAACGGATTTAAACCTGGTGTCGTTATGTCGAGAGCCCTGTCATGCATAAAATTAAGGCTATACAAAGTGGGCTTTAAGCAATACGGCTAAGAATGTGGGCCTTTTTGTCGGGGCCCTTTTGTCGGGGCCGTTTTGTCGGGGGCCGTTTTGACGGGGGCCCTTTTGTCGGGGCCCTTTTGACGGGGCCATTTTGACGGGGCCCATTTGTCGGGGCCCATTTGTCGGGGGTCGTAATGTCGGGGCCCTTTTGTCGGGGCCCTTTTGTCGGGGGCCCATTTGACGGGTCACCCAAATCTGATGGTAAAAGTAATTTTTCTTTTCAGAGCCTCTTTCCTTTGAATAAATCTTAGGCCAAGATTTTTGTCTGAGTTTTTTTACGATAGCAGTTGCTAAAGCATTCGCTTTGTCTTTGTCAGAAAAAACGGTTTCATCTTCACTCAGTTTCAGCGCTGGAACGTTAAAACCTGCATGTGTGTGGACCATATTTTTCAACACTTTCCACGTGGTAGTCTGACTAGAGTGTGAGTTAAGAGAGCTACAGAATGTTCGCCAATGGTTCTCTTTTGCTGTCCTCACTATCTTCTGCGCGATTTGTTTGAGTTCTCGATACCGTTCAAAACCAGCCGTAGTATATTCTTCCGAAGTGAGTAAAAGGCTTTGTTTCTTGCTTTGATTGCGCTTTCACATTCATCATTCCACCATGGTGCTGGCCTAAGTCCTGATCGTCTTCCATTTTTGGTTGGTATTGATGCTATGGCTGCTTTGTTCAGACCTTGCGTTAACATGTTTGTTGCTTCGTCAAACATTTGTAAAAATTCGGAGTTCATTCAACACTCCTGTAGAAAGCCGTTGGTATTTGTACCAATTGGCTTTCTCCAGGTTCCATACCTTTCTGTTGTTTATTTCGTAATTGACCTTTTTATTTAGTGTGATCAAAACCGGGTAGTGGTCACTGCCCAGATTTTCATCTAACACCCTACACAAGGCTTTATGAGATAAAGAAGGAGAGCACATTGCTAAATCTATAGGAGTTGTCCTTCCGCTGGGAGTCAGGTGATTTGGTCCGGAAAAAGGGCAACAAGGCCATACTGATCTAACAATTTCTCAATTAATTTACTTCTATTATCTGAAGTTTCAGCACCGAAAACAACAAAGTATGCATTGAAGTCACCTAATACAATTGAGTTGGGATAAATGAATGACTTTTCCAGTGTTGATAGCAGTATTTGATGATTGGCTTTTGGTGGGACGTATGCATTGATAATGGTGATGTTTGATCCCTTTTCAGAGGAAATGGTCACAAGTAGTGACCCATATTCGTTTTGTTTTATGGTTTGCAAGGTGTATGAGATGCCATCTCGGAGGAGTGTTGCGACCCCTCCTCCTTGATGGAGACCTCTATCCAGCCTGACAACATTATAGCCTGAAATACAAAGGTTATTGCTCTCTTTCTGCCATGTTTCCTGCAAGGCAATAATGTCGGAAATTTTTTTCGATTTTTCTAAGAAAAATATTTAGTTCGTTGACTCTCACTCGAATACTCTGACAGTTCCACAGTAAAATGGTAAGGTTGTTGTCCATGTTTGGTTTTTCAAACTGGTTTATCTCGTTTTCTAGAGGATTCAAATTTTAAGATTCGAAAACCTCCATATTTCCAGGGTGCGCCTGGAAGCCATTGTATTTAAGAATGTTATTGAACATTTTTATAATGGCTTTCATTACACCTCCAAGGGCATTTATGGTATGTCCTTTGTTATTTCCTGAATCTCCTCGACAAGCCCCTGTATCGTTGGCAAGCTCATTGGTTCATCACGCTTTTCTGTCTTTTTTTCATCTTTTGATGCTTTCTTCTCTTCTTCTTTGTTTTTAGTAATAGCTTGTTTTTCCTTAATATGAGTTTGTAGGACAGGCGCTTTCTTTTCAAAACCGCTCTTTTTTGGTGTGTTTTTGGACATTTGTTCTGGCTTTTTCTGTGCTGTATGTTTTTTGGTGAAAGGCTTTTTTGTCACAACCTTTTTCAAGGCAGCGGCATAAGAAATACTTTCCTTCGCAATAGCTGAATTGACTTTCATGGAGAAAACATACTTTGGAAAGGCTTTACTTCCTGTGCAATGTCCATTCTTTCCACAGCTTGCGCATACACAAGGGCGTTTTTTTCTCTTTTTCCTTCTCAGGACATGATTTGAAATAATGATCATTGGTGCAAAGCGGACATTTAATTAGATTTTTGCAATCCTTTGCTTTGTGACCAAAACCGTTGCATTTGAAAAAAACGAAGTGGTTCTTGTACATAGGGGCGTGTACGAAAAACTAAGTAGGCAAATCTGACTCTTTCCGGTGCTTCGCCTTTGGGGTATGTAAGGATTACAGCCGTTGCTGTGCTTACTACACCTTTTATCTTTTTTGTAATTCAATACGCAGTTGTACTCCCGGTCGATGTCTTGATATCTTCGGTTTTCAGTTTCAGGGGAACCCCTGTAATGACAACCTTTGAAACAGGTTCGGGTCTTGTCCTGAATACCTTAACTTTGGACAGAGAGAAGACATTCTCTTTTTTCTTTGCTGAAAGGACAAGCACAGCTAACCTTGATCCTCGGGCTTTTATTTCTACTTTTCGACTTAATAAAGTGTCAAAGAATTTTTGCACTTTAAATGGGTCGACAAGTTTTTTGGCCTCAATAATTTGAATCTGAATCATGGCTGCTTCAGACGTTTTTGGAATTTCTGTATGTGGAGATTGTTCAGAAATTCCATGAAAGAGTTTAATTGCTGGTTCACTTTGTTGCTCCGTGATTTCTCCACTTCGAACACTCTTTTTTTTTTCCCACTGTCTCCCAAACTTTTCCATCATGTTTTTGGTTTTCCAACACGACAGTATTTGCTCTGTCTTCTATCGGTTCTTCGTTCTGCACAGAAGTTGTCAATGTCATTTGAAATTACTCCTCCTTATTTGTATTTGTATAATACTGTGATGTGTGTCGAGTGATCTCTGATTTTGATAATCTGAAATCTGTGTCTTGTTCAAAAATGATGGTAATCTGAGTAATTGTATAATGCCTTTCCTTGCTGTAAATTAAATCCTTTATATTATAATCTTGAGTTTAAACAAAAATGATTTATTGTGTGTGAGCTTTTGAACAAACTGGCGTTCTTTTTCAAAGACCGAATATTAAAAAAAGTAGTTTTTATGATAGTTTATAGTCCTTTACACCAAGTGTTTTAAGACTGAATTGGCTGTATGTAGGAAACACATAAGTTCTTCCTGTCGTGGATCAAAGTTTGATCCTTTTAACTGTCCTCTTTTATCCAGGCTTCGGACTGGCTCGCAATTAGCGAGGCGGAATTGAAAAAAAAAAGTATTTTTTTTTATTATAGTTTATAGTCTTTTACGCCATGTGTTTTAAGACGCGAAAACAAAATCAAAATGAAAAAAATAATTATTTACACTAAATAATTTTTCTATATATTTACAGTTCTTTAGGATTATTTTGTATCCATTTATAGATGATGTCGTGGCATGTTTCCGAGTTTAGTATGGTTTGGAGTGTAGTTGGTTTTTGGATCCTTTTACAAAAGTTCCCAAGTTCCATTCCTAGTTGTGTCGTTTCTTTGCAGTGCAGCAACCAGTGCTCGATTGTTTCCTCTGTTCCGCAGGTTTCGCACAAACCTGTCTCATGAAGATTCATTCTCTTCAAATTTTTATTCAGCCGACACTTTCCAAGTCGGAGTCGGGAAATGATGTCTTCCTTTTTTCTGTTTCTTGTCTTGAATTTAATTTTATTTGGGACTTTTTTTTCGAGAGACCAGTAGTGTCGACTTTCTTGAGCAGAGTCCCGGTAATCTGAGTAAATGTATAGTACCTTTCCTTGCTCTAAATTAAATCCTTTATATTATAATCTTGAGTTTAAACAAAAATGATTTATTATATCTGAGCTTTCGAACTAACTAGCGTTCTTTATCAAAGATTGTATATGAAAAATAAAATAGTTTTTTTTTATTATGGTTTATAGTCTTTTACACCATGTGTTTTAAGAGGCGAAAACAAAATCAAAATGAAAAAAAAATACTTATTTACACTAAATAATTTTTCTCTATATTTACAGTTCTTTAGGATTATTTTGTATCCATTTATAGATGATGTCGTAGCATATTTCCGAGTTCAGTATGGTTTGGAGTGTAGTTGGTTTTTGGATCCTTTTACAAAAGTTCCCAAGTTACATTCCTAGTTGTGTCGTTTCTTTGCAGTGCAGCAACCAGTGCTCGATTGTTTCCTCTGTTCCGCAGGTTTCGCACAAACCTGTCTCATGAAGATTCATTCTCTTCAAAATTTTGTTTCAGCCGACACTTTCCAAGTCGGAGTCGGGAAATGATGACTTCCTTTTTTCTGTTTGTTGTCTTGAATTTAATTTTATTTGAGACTTTTTTTTCGAGAGACCAGTAGTGTCGACTTTCTTGAGCAGAGTCCCATCTGGTCTGCCATTCGTTCAAAAGCTCTCTGCGTATTGTTCATTTTATGTCAAATATCTCTGGCAAAATCTCAATCTCTATTTCGGGATGTTTGGTAGCTTCTTTGGCAAAGCAATCTGCCATTTCATTTCCACGTATGCCCACGTGGCTAGGTACCCAAATCAGGGTAATTGTTTTCCCTTCTTTTGAGAGGTTGGATGCTAGTGTTAGGACTGATTCCACAAGAGCAGATTTTTGAGCATTTGCGGAATTTTTCAATGATATCATAGAGCTATATGAATCCGTAAATAGGGCTATTTTATGTGGACCGTCTGGTTGTGCCATCCACTCCAAGCCGCATTTTATAGCTGTTAGCTCAGCCGTATAAATACTAACGTCATTCGTGACTCTCTTAGCTATTTTCATATCTTTTTCCGGGATATAAATTCCCACAGCTGCTACATTGTCTATCTTAGATGCATCTGTGTATATATGTGTCGAATTTGTATATGTAGCAATCAGTTCCTTAGCTCTTTGGACAATTGACGGATCATCCTTCTTTAACCCCACCAGCCCTTCGTTAAAAAAAGGTGGAATAAGTTTCCATGGTGGAGTTAGAGAAGGAGTTAAGGGGACTGGATTGAATTTGTCAACTATTTTGTTCAATGCCGCTGTTCTTTTGGCTGCTGGATGTTCAGCTTCTTTCACTTTTCTGTGAAAGAACCATCGCCATTTAACCCCTTCTTGTCCTCTGGGAGGTACAAAGACGTCTTTTGTCGGATGGTTTGGAATGATCTTGGTTTTAGTGGCAAGGTTTGTAATTAACATCTTTCGTCGTATATCGAGTGGAGGATCTCCGCATTCTATTTGTAGAGCGGCCAAACTGGTTCCAACCATTGCCCCGCAAGCTGTTTTTAAGGCACTATATTGGATTCTCTCGAGTCTTTGTTTTTGAGATTCTGATGCACTGTCAAATGCTTCGCAGCCAAACTCCATCACTGACCGTATGGCGCATCGGTAGAAAAGCATCAGTGTTTTTTTGCCGCATCCCCAGCTTTGTCCTGTTAGGCATCGCATGATATTAAATCTTTTTTTGCAACGATCAACGATCTTATCATTGTGTTTTTTCCAGGTTAATTTTGAGTCAAATATTATACCGAGAAATGTAGCTTCGCTCTTCCAACTGATTTTTTTGTCATCCATACAAATAGGTAGGGAATTTTTTTGGAATTCATTGTATTTTGTAAAACAGACTGCTACCGATTTCTCGGTTGACAGTTTGAATCCCCAATTGAGGAAGAATGTTTGGATTTCGTTTAATCGAGTCTGTAATGCAGTTTCGCATAGTATGTGGGTCTTTTCCTGAAATCCATACTGCTACATCGTCCGCAAATATAGATGTCCGAATTCCATGGATTTCTTGACAAGGGATGTCGCTCATCATAACAATGAACAAAAGGGGGCTCAGGACAGAACCCTGCGGGGTACCATTTTCTAACAATACCGGGTCTGACAACGTGGATCCCACACGAACCATGGCCTCTTGATTATTCAAGAAACTATGGATCAATTTTAAAATTTTTCCTCTGACACCAAGCTTTTCAAGCTTCAACAAAAGCCCGTCTCGCCACATTAGATCGAAGGCTTTTTCTAAGTCCAGAAAGACCGCCATTGTCCCACCCTTATTCCACATCGAGCGTTTAATATCGTTTTGTAGTCTAAGGATGTGATCTGTGCATCCTCTTCCTTTTCTAAAGCCTGATTGTTCACGGTTTAAGAGATTATTTTGCTCCAGGTAGAACCTTAACCGATTTGCAATAATTTTTTCAGTAATCTTACACAATGAAGATGTTAGGGAAATGGGTCGATATGAGTTGGTGTCTGAAGAATTTGTTCTCGGTTTTAGTAGCGGAACAATTATGGATTGCTTCCATAGTTTTGGTACCTCTCCTTTGGACCAAGATAAGTTTATAAGATCCAAGAGCTTATTCAGACCTATCTCGTCAATTTGTCTTAGCATCTCATAGCAGATATTATCTGGACCTGGAGATTTGCCGTTTACACTCTGCATCAGAGCTTCCGTAAATTCTTTTAAGGAAATTTCTGTGTTTAAATCATGTGGGTCATTTTCGCAAGAAATGCCAGATCTGATGGTAAAGGTAATTTCTCTTTTCAGAGCCTCTTTCCTTTGAATAAATCTTAGGTCAAGATTTTTGTCTGATGAGTTTTTTGCGATGGCAGTTGCTAACGCATTCGCTTTGTCTTTGTCAGAGTAAGCGGTTTAATTTTCACTCAGTTTTAGCGCTGGAACGTTAAAACCTGCATGTGTGTGGACCATATTTTTCACCGCTTTCCACATGGTAGTCTGACTAGAGTGTGAGTTAAGAGAGCTACAGAATGTTCGCCAATGGTTCTCTTTTGCTGTCCTCACTATCTTCTGTGCGATTTGTTTGAGTTCTCGATACCGTTCAAAGCCAGTCGTAGTATACTCTTTCCGAAGTGAGTATAAGACTTTGTTTCTTGCTTTGATTGCGCTTTCACATTCATCATTCCACCATGGTACTGGCCTAAGTCCTGATCGTCTTCCATTTTTGGTTGGTATTGATGCTATGGCTGCTTTGTTCACACCTTGCGTTAACATGTTTGTTGCTTCATCAACATTTGTGAAAGTTTGGAATTCATTTAACATTCCTGTTGAAAGCCGTTGGTATTTGTACCAATCGGCTTTCTCCAGGTTCCATACCTTTCTGTTGTTTACCTCGTAATTGACCTTTTTATTTAGTGTGATCAAAACCGGGTAGTGGTCACTGCCCAAATTTTCATCTAACACCTTACACAAGGCCTTTTGAGATAAAGAGGGAGAGCACATTGCTAAATCTATAGGAGTTGTCCTTCCGCTGGGAGTCAGGTGGGTACCTGATCCGGAAAAAAGGGCAACAAGGCCATACTGATCTAACAATTTCTCAATTAATTTTCCTCTATTATCTGAAGTTTCAGCACCGAAAACAACAGAGTATGCATTGAAGTCACCTAATACAACTGAGTTTGTATAAATGAATGACTTTTCCAGTGTTGATAGCAGTGTTTGATGATTGGCATTTGGTGGAACGTATGCATTGATAATGGTGATGTTTGATCCCTTTTCAGAAGAAATGGTCACAAGTAGTGACTCATATTCGTTTTGTTCTATGGTTTGAGAGGTGTATGAGATGCCTTCTCGGAGGAATGTTGCGACCCCTCCTCTTGATGGCGACCTCTATCCAGCCTGACAATATTATATCCTGAAATACTGAAGTTATTGCCCTCTTTCAGCCATGTTTCCTGCAGGGCAATGATGTCGGGAACCTTCTCCATTTTTCCGATAAAAATATTTAGTTCGTTGACTCTCGCTCGAATACTTTGACAGTTCCACTGTAAAATGGTAATGTTGTTGTCCATGTTTGGTTTTTTGAACTGGTTTATACCGTTTTCTAGAGGATTCAAATTTTAAGATTCGGAAACCTCCATATCTCCAGGGTACGCCTGAAAGCCATTGTATTTAAGGATGTTATTGAAAAAAAAAAATAAAAATAAAAATAAATAAATAAAATAGCTAAAAATACAAATGAGCTTATAAAATAGGAAGAATATATATATATATATATATATATATACAAACATATATACATATATATATATATGTATATATATATTCCTAGTAGAGTCTTACAAATATTTGCGTTACTTGTGGTGACAGTTAGTCATCCTATTTGTGGCCTCTCGAAACATTTCAACGCAATGTTTCACTTCATAAATATATATATATATATATATATATATATATATATATATATATATATATATATATATATATATATATATATATATATATATAATTCAAACAAACATATAAATATATATATACACATACATATACAATATATATATATATATATATATATATATATATATATATATATATATATATATATATATATATATGTATATATATATTCATATATATATATATATATATTTATACAAACATATATAATACAATATATATATACATATATATACAAATATATATAGAAGAAATAAATATAAACACATATATATGCACAAACATGCATATATACATACATACATACATACATTCGCAAATATAAAAAATAAATAAAAAATAATAAAATTATATAAAAATATATATATACAAAACTGTCTATATACATATAATATACATAGTAATAAATAAAGATACAAAAACAAAATGTACAAAAAATGAAGAAAAATAAAATAATATATAAACCCATATGCATACATACAAACAAACATACTTAATTTTGTAAAGAAACAGAAAATGATAATTATAAAATGGGAAGTTTTGAAACTTTTCGAACCTTAATTTTATAAGGCGCTGGTTGTGGTAGGGTTTTTGGTACAGGGTAGGATAAAGTGTTTTTTTAGGGGTGGGTTGAGATACGGAGCTAATAAGGATTTTTGAAAAGAATTCTAAGTAAGTTCTTGTCAGATGCTGTTGCTTTAATGAATTTGGCATCCTTAAAATGTGAGACCTTTCTAATAATATTTTTAAAATTAGAAAAACTTTCAATGGCGTTTGGACCATGGTTACCTACAAAGAAAAAGGTTTGGTCATAGTCGACTTTCTTTTTTTCTTTAGGCACATAGTTTGAAAAAAGGTTACGGATCTCTTTATAGTGTTTTTTAAACTTTCTGAAAAGTAGTCATCTTTATTTAGTAATACAAATATATTACTTTTGTCAGCTTTACGGATAATGAGATTCTGGTCAAACGACAAATTAGATCTACTACCAGTAGCAGCAAATCCAGGCGCCACCCTATATTTTTGCAAGATCTCATCTTCAGATTGACAAACATCTCGAATAGCATTTAAAGTAAATCTAGAAATATCTTTGTCGTCAGGAATCCAATTGCTATTTATAAAATAAGGTACACCTTCCTTCTGAAAAGTGCACAAAGTGGAGTGCCTCATGAAAAAATCTTTTAACCTAACTTGTCTAAACCAAAAAGATGTCGTCAAAAATGAACGTCCATGGAAGCTAACATGTAGGTTATTGGTGACAAACGCCTCATCTTAGGAACGTGAAATTTGGAACTTATATTACTTTTATTGCGTAAGCATCCACTAAAAAAGGAGTTTTGAAAATTTTGCTCATGAGGGAAAGAAACTGGAAAACAAACTTTTTCTAAAACAATGTATATCTCGAAAACCAAAAATGAGGAAATTTTGAAATTTGGTATATGGATTCTTCTTGAAAAATAAAAAGATACGTGTTTTACCATTTTTTGAAAATTCGGCTTCCCGGACCTCAAATGTGGGTTGGAAAATAGCGTTATTTGATTTTTAAAGTAGCTGCTACTTAAGAACTGTAAATGCTACAGGAGTAAAAATTAATATTTAATTTCTACTCCAAAAATAATGAAATACGTGTTTTAGCATTTTTTGAAAATTTGGTTTCCAGGACTTCAAATGTGGGGTTGAAAATAGGGTTATCTGTTTTTTAAAGTAACTGCTACTCAAAAACTGTAAATACCACAGATATAAAAATTAGTATTTAGTTTTTATTCTAAAAATAAAGATATACGTGTTTCACCATTTTTTACAAATTTGGTTTCCAGGACCTTAAATGTGGGGTGGACAATAGGATTACATGGTTTTTAAAGTAGCTGCTACTCAAAAACTGTGAATGGTACAAAAATAAAAATTAGTATTTAGTTTCTATTCTAAAAATAATGATATACGTGTTTCAGCATTTTTTAAAAATTTGGTTTCCAGGACTTCAAATGTGGGGTGGAAAATAGGGTTATTTGGTTTTTAAAGTAACTGCTACTCAACAACTGTAAATGCTACAAAAGTTAAAACTAGTATTTAGTTTCTACTCTAAAAATAAGGATATACGTGTTTCACCATTTTTTGAAATTTTGGTTTTCAGGATCTCAAATGTGGGGTGGAAAAACGGTGTCTTTGGTTTTTAAAGTAACTGCTACTAAAAAACTGTGAATGCTACAGATGTCAAAATAAGTATTTAGTATTTACTCAAAAATTAATTATATAAGTGTTTAAACATTTATTAAAAAATTTGGTTTCCAGGACCTCAAATGTGGGGTGGAAATAAGGGTTATTTGATTTCAAAATAACTGCTACTCAAATACTGTAAGTGCAACAAATGTAAAAATTAGTATTTTGAAGTTTTGTGCCGGTTAAATGTAGCTAAGTCCAGTTTATCACCGGCAGGGCCAAGCCGTTAATTTAGAGTCTTCACACGGGCCAGGCCAAACCTTAAATTAAAGTGGGACGGGCCGAGGTTTTTCACCAAGTATATAGCAATTTTAGTGATTTTAGGGTCTTCAGTTGGGCCGGACCAAACCTGAAGTCAAGGTGGGACGGGCCGAAGTTTTTCATCAAGTATATAGAACTTTTAGGCCTGTAAAAATGGGCCGGGCCTAATTCAGACTGGCTGTGCTGGGCCAGGAGTTTGGGTTTTTAAAACGGGCTGGGCTAAGTTGTCGACGGGCCGAGCCGAGACTTAAAAAATTGATCTCTACCATGGATGCACGGGTCAAACTCTCTAATTTCATGCGAGCGAAGCCGCTATGGGCACTGCTAGTCTATATATATAAAAGAACATGTCCTGACTGACTGATAATCAACGCCGAGCTCAAACGCCTTATCCTAGGAACGTGAAATTTGGAACTTATATTACTTTTATTGCGTAAGCATCCACTAAAAAGGAGTTTTGAAAATTTTGCTCCTGAGGGAAAAAAACTGGAAAACAAACTTTTTTCTAAAACAATGTATATCTCGAAAACCAAAAATGAGGAGAATTTGAAATTTGGTATATGGATTCTTCTTGAAAAATAAAAAAATACGTGTTTCACCATTTTTTGAAAATTTGGTTTCCCGGACCTCAAATGTGGGTTGGAAAATAGCGTTATTTGATTTTTAAAGTAGCTGCTATTTAAAAACTGTAAATGCTACAGGAGTACAAATTAATATTTAGTTTCTACTCCAAAAATAATGAAATACGTGTTTTAGCATTTTTTGAAAATTTGGTTTCCAGGACTTCAAATGTGGGGTGGAAAATATGGTTATTTGTTTTTTAAAGTAACTGCTACTCAAAAACTGTAAATACCACAGATGTAAAAATTAGTATTTAGTTTCAATTCTAAAAATAAAGATATACGTGTTTTACCATTTTTTTAAAATTTGGTTTCCAGGACTTCAAATGTGGGGTGGAAAATAAGGTTATTTGGTTTTTAATGTAACTGCTACTCGAAAACTGTAGATGTTACAGGAGTAAAAATTAGTATTTGGTTTCTACTCCAGAAATAATGATATACGTGTTTTACCATTTTTTGAAAATTTGGTTTCCAGGACTTCAAATATGGGGTGGAAAATAGGGTTACTTGGTTTTTAATACGGCCCTGCGCAAACCTTAAATCAAGGTGGGACGGGCCGAGATTTTAAACCATGTATATAAATATTTTAGTGATTTTAGGGTGTTCAGACGGGCCGGGCCAGTCATTCAGAGCAAGATCTCTCGGCTGTATGGAGGTAATATTTGTTTGAAAGAAAAAGTTAATCATTTTGTGAATATCTCAGACTATACACCTACTTCTGATGAACTCGAAATGTTAAAAATGGGTTATAACTGCCATGTTCAGCAAAGATACGACCCTCTGGTAAAGCAAACTGAATTAGAAATGTTGTATCGTAATATTATGCGGTTCGTTTCTAATGGTTCTTTAACATGTAATCCGAGGCTCAAAGTGCTCATGGCTCGTGAGGGACATGTCCATCGAAACGACAAAAAAAAGTATCTTCCTCAGAAACTCGTAAAAGCTGCAACATCCTTAAAAGAGAATAAAAACATAATTATCAGAAAGGCTGATAAAACCAGCACGTACGTTCTTATGAATCGTTCTGTTTACATCAATAAAATCAATGTTATTCTTCAAGATACTAATAAGTTTAAGAAAATCACTTCTAGTTCTTTGGACGATCTCAAGAGAAATGCCAATAGATTGATTTCCATTGCTAACTCACAATTACGTCCAGACACTCGGTTTGCCAGATCATCGGCGAGTACGGCCCTGCTTATATTTACGGCAACATAAAAATACATAAAAACGGATTTCCATTAAGACCTATAATATCGCAGTGTCCTACTGCTGTATATTCTCTCTCAAAATCTATTAATAATCTGATCTCTCCATATTGTCCATCAACATACAGTTAAAATCTACCTCTCAGTTTATCGATTTAATAAGAAGTTCTCAACCATCTAATGGCATTATTGCATCCTTGGACGTGGAAAGTCTCTTCACAAATGTATCGGTATTTGAAACTATCAAGATAATTTTAAATTACGTTTACCATAACAGCAACCTTTCTTCTCCTTCTCTTCAAAAAAGTGTCTTGTCCGATTTATTGCGCTTATGCACCACTGAAGTTCCGTTCACTGGCCCCGACGGTGTTCTCTATGTACAGGCCGACGGTGTGGCTATGGGATCGCCGTTGGGTCCTACATTTGCAGGATTTTATATGGGACATTTGGAGAATAAAGTGTTCAACGGTATTTTTCAACAACCACATCTGTATGGACGATATGTCGACGATATTTTTGTCTGTTGCCGCGACGTTTCCGAACTAATGGTTTTGCGTGATACTTTTGAGGAACATTCTGTATTACATTTCACGTTTGAATTGAGTGATTTTAACCGGCAGTTACCATTTCTGGATTCGCTCGTCTCTCAGTTTGAGTCCGGTCTGAAACTGAGTGTTTATACGAAGCCGTCTTCGACTGGAGAAACTTTAAATGCACTTGGATATTGCCCAGATCGTTATAAAGTTAACTTCATTTCACAATCACTTAGAAGTTTGCATAATTTTACAAATTTACCCACAGAAATGGTGAATGCAGATTCTTTATCTAATGAATCAATTTCACTTTCAATTGCTGGCATTTGTTCAGCTACAACGTCATTTGAGTTCTTGGATGAGAAACCAATATCAGGAGATTTTGAATTGCAGAGATCTGATATTTCCGTTTCTGTGTTTTTGTCATCTCTATTACTTCTTGCATCAATCGGCTCACAATCAATTGCAGGTGATTCAAATTCAATCTCAGAGATTTCAGTTGTCGGGTTTTTTTCTTTATCACCATTTCCTATTTCAGAATCAATTTCGAATAAATTTAATTCACTTGAGATTTTTGCTCTCTTTGCAGAACTTATTGCGAAAGGATTTTGAGGCGCACCATACTTTTCATAAGGTATCCCTTGAGGATTTTGAATGTAGTCGGGATGATACATTCTATTGTGCGTCAGACGATAATCGTTATCAAAAATTGGACGTGGACAATTCTTTACTTTGCACTTTACTTTAAATCTTTTCACGCTTGGAGGTGGCATGCTAGGTCGAATTTCTAAATTGATAAAATATCTGATTTAAACCAAGTCTTGATTTTGAAAAATTTCTTAAAAACATTCGATAAACAGCTGTTTGGAGATTATAAAACTCTAACTTGTGAGGTCAAAAATATAAAGCCCAAACTTAACAATTCTTCGGTAAAATTAACTTCTACCTGTACCCAGGGTCCTGAGATTGTCGGTGGAGTTACAGGTGGTGCGACTGATTTTGAATTACACAGTGGCTACAGTGGTGAGCCCGTTTCCAGTCGTCCCGTTCCAAGTCCTGCCACCGATATCTTTTTTGATGCGGACACTTCATTTTCTTCCTTCGAGCCGTGCGAGGAGCGGTGTGGTGATCCTGTTGAAGATAACTTGGATATCGGCCTCTCGTCCATGTCGACATCTGCTATGGATCATGTCGTCGACCCTGAAAGTGGCGGCGGTGAGAGCAGTGACGGCTCTCGACACGAAAGCGTTGGCCAGCCGGTCCGCAACAACTCGTCATCTACGTGCGATCAAATTTCGGTAGAAACGACATTGTGTGACGACCGTGCTGTTTCAGCTGTGCCTGATGAGATTGTTTCGATAAATGAAGCAGTTAATGATGAAAATGTTCTTTTGGCAAGAATGGCGGCCGCTCTGCATTGTGACAATATAACTATGCGACGTCGACGATAACGTTTTGTGTAAAATAACGTGGCATTTTAATTAATTAATTTAATTTTGGCAATTCTTCAGAGATGGTTTCCGTTTTAAAAATGTCATGGTTGCGCGAGATTTGACGTAGATCTGTCGTTTGATAATTAATAGATTTTGCTTTTCGACCGTATTTTTAAATGTATAACAGTTTTATTATATAATTTATTTTTAATATCTCCCTATAGTGAATAAATTAACATGTCATTCTCGAAAAATAAATATTATTATTTTGTTTCATTATCGGTTTTAACTAATTTCACTTTTCATTATTCTATCCATGTTTTGTTTTTTCTTTTTGGGCTCTGATGATGACAAACTAACTGTCGAAACGCGTTAGCCCTGTTTATAACTTTAAACTTATAAGTTACACCTTTTAGTTTATTTTATTTATTTTATAACATAATTGTCTTTTAAAATTTTTTTTACAAATAAACGTAAATACAGCTGCAAACAAGGAATTCGTTAATAGTCTATCTTCCCAACAACGGGCTTCCCTTCGACGTTTTGAGTCTTTAGCGAAAAAATTACCAAATACAAAATGGGCAATTATATTCAATGGAGTTTGCGTACAAGAATATATATATATATATATATATATATATATATATATCAATATAAATGAGATAATAAACTATCTCATATAATAGAAAAAGTCTGCAACAAAACTTGGTCTATAAAATTTAACCGAGCCTGCATTGACAAAAAATTAACACCTAATTATTTGAATTATATATATATATAATACCACAGCGAACGTTCTTTTCCACGACGCCCCATGCCAACTAATGAAACTCAGTACAGTCCTGGTTCTCTCTTTCATCTACCTACCTGTGCTTCTTCATCCTCCATCGACCACGAAGCAGCGTGTCCCAGAAAATCTATTGCACCTGACCTCTACACTGCGAGCATGTCACCAAAAACTATGAAAGTTTCCCGCCAAAGACCTCGTTCTCACGACTGTGATCCCCGTTGCTCAATTTCACCATCTTTCTTACTTTCTCGAATTGGTGTTTACAACTACCATAGTGAACGTCCTTCTCGTTTACGTCCGACCGTCAGCACGATTCCAGGCCAGCATACTCCATACAGTCTTCGTTTGCCTTTTCACCCAACTAATGTTGCCCCTGTGCCCCCTGTGGAGCACAAACCTGAATGTCCCTTACAATGTATTAGATCTGCACTCGGTACTAAGAGTTCGTCACCAGGAAATACAAAGGTATCCCGCCAAAGATATCATTCCCAGAATTGTGGTCATGGTTTCTCCCCTTCGCCATCCTACTTACTTCCTAGAACCTGTCATAGTGAACGTGCTTCTTCTCGGAGACGGCCCCTCACCATGATTCCTACCAGTCGAACTTTGTACATTCCTCGTTTGTTTGCTTTGACTAGTAATGGTGACCACAACACCCTCTTTTCTAATTTAATTAATAACCCAAACATTACATTACGTAGACGTTAATTTTAGATTTTTCTCGCTCTTGGTATTCTAGTTTATGTATTATTTTCCGTCATATTTATTTTATATTTGCTCTTATGATTTCAATGGTAATTAATACATCCCTTTGTTTTATTTTTTTGCTCTTAATTTTATTGATTTATTTTCTTTCTATCTATGTATACTTCGACATTTAAGGCCTTCAATTCTTATCGGTGAAAAACTAACACCTGTATCGACGAAAACTAACACCAACAATTATTATGTTAAATTTAATTTATATTTGCTTCTTTGATTTTAGTCTTAATTAATACCTTCCCTCGCATTTTATTTTGGTCATATTTTATTTTTATCTACGTACTTCCACATTTCATTATTTGTTTTTAATCGTCTTTGTTTATGTTCGGTTCCTGTACCGCCGGCCTTTTGCTTTTTCTGAAGATGGCTGAAAAAATAGCCGAAACTTGCAAGTTAAAAAGTAATAAAGATTTGTATAATCGGGCGTTCTTTGAACAACTTCGTGGGCGAGTTAAATTACGTGAACTATCTCATATAATAGAAAAAGTTTGCAACAAAACTTGGTCAATAAAATTTAACCGAGCCTGTATCGACGAAAAATTAACACCTAATTATTTGAATATATATATATATATATATATATATATATATATATATATATATATATATATATATATATATATATATATATATATATATATATATATATATATATATATATATATATATATATATATATATATATGCAATTGTGGTATATGCAATAAACATGACGGTCTACATCAGTCGTATATCGGGCATACTCGTACGACATTGGCTCGACGGTTGACGATGCACGTGCAAGGTGGCAACATTAAATCTCATTTTCGATCTCTTCATCAAACGTCTCTTACTCGCGAGATTCTTGATAATGATACAACCATTCTCTACCGTGTTTCAGATCCACGTCGATTAAAAATAGCAGAGGCTTTACTTATACAAGAATATCGACCAGCAATAAATACTCAGGATACACACTTTGATAGAACTTTACGACTGTTCAATCTTGACTTTAATGATTTTGCTGATGATAATGTGCTTCGGTCTCAGACGGTAGGCGCTATGCTGGGTGGTAACAAAGCTACGAGCTCTGGTCCTTTATTAATCTGTGGTCACGGTACTAGTCGACCCCCTTATTCGGCCGTTGCTTCTGGTTTGGTACAGCCTGACAAAACTAATGAGATAAACACTTCCTGTGGATCGGTTTATTTGACTCCTGTCATAGATGTTGGCGATCGTCTCGGTATATCTCCCCGTGGTCTACTAAGTGATGAGGTTAACTACCTTTCCAACTCATCTCTTCAACCAGCTCCCATCGTGCAACTACCCACGCTTATCCTACATGAGCCTCCACCTGAACCTCCATCTGAGCCTCCACCTGAACCTCCGCCTGAACCTCCACCTGAGCCTCCGCCTGAGCCTCCACCTGAGCCTCCACCTGAGGCTCAGGCTCCAGCGGTGTCATTTCAACATTTGTTTGAGTCTTCAAATATAACTACAAGACGTCGGCGTTAATTGAATCATCTATATGTATCCCATTTGCACAGTCATGCGTTTATTTTAATTTTCATATAAGTTTACTTTTATTTTAATTCATCACATGGTTTTATTTAAATTTTTCACCTTTTATTATTCTATTTCATACTTTTTTATTTCAATATACTGTCACTAGATACCTATAGTTTAATTTCATTAATCTTCTAATAATTTTAAGCGTTTTAATTTCTATTATTAGTATTATAGACTTCATTCAATTCGTCCTATCTATTTATATTTATTTATTTTATTTTATTAATAATAATTATTATTTAATTTATCTTTATACTTCTTTTCATTTATCAATTTTATAAGCTCTTGTAATTTACTTATATCGTCATACTCTGGTTTTAAATACTTTAATTTAAATATTTATTTAATATAGGCACAACACTATTTCTATGTTGATGTTTACTATATATTCTTTAGCTGTTTACGTAATACGACATTTTAGGTTACGGACTCTGAAGATGACTGTAGTCGAAACTGGCCAGTCAGTCCTAATTATTATTATTTGTATTATATAAATTTTTAAAATGGACTCTAGTTTACGTCGTAAAATTAAATATTTCGAACAGTTTATTAAAAAAGTCATTAATGCAAAGTGGTCGTTTGTTTTTAACGGAGTGTGTTTACGAGAGGGGATTTTGCCAAAGTATATTACTCATATATATATATATATATATATATATATATATATATTGCGAATAAACTGTGGAATCAATTTATCTTTGAGACACGCTCCAAGAAACACAACTCGCCATTTGGCAGAAACAACTTTTCGAGCCAAATTCTCGACTTTTCGGCACAAAACTCTCTGTTCGAGACTACAATTAGCCAAAAACTTTTCCATTAAACTTTTATTGTCAGACCGACGGACCGTTTCAGCTATGTCAGCCATCCTCAGGGTCAAAAGTAAAACGAGAAAAGTAAACAAACAGAAAGAACCGAAATTGTCAAAGAATTAGCACACTAACAAAAGAAAAAACGAAAAAACACTCTACCTATCAAATCAAAAGAATATAAAATTTATACTATTGGAAATCAATGTTTGCGCTTTCGCTGTGTTATATTAGAAGAGACAAGAATTTCCTCAGATACATTACAATGAGATTCGTCAGGATGATGATGAACCTATATATATATATACTAGCGGGGGCACCCGGCGTTTCCCGGGGACTTTAGAGGTTTTTCTAATGTTTGTCTCTCTCGCTCCCGTTTCCTTCTCCGCTTTCCCGTTCCCGTCGCGTTCCCGGTCGCTTTTCCGCGTATATATATATATATATATATATATATATATATATATATATATATATATATATATATATATATATATATATATATATATATATATATATATATATATATATATATATATATATATATATATATATATATATATATATATATATATATATATATATATATATATTCTTTAAATAACTAGGAATCAGATTTTCACGAATGCAAGCTCTATTAAATATAACGGCCCATTTCTTATTGCAACACTTTTGAATCAAATTCGTCAGCTGTCTCCATTCTTTTCTTATGTTCAAAACAGTACAAACATTTTCAAAATCTTTATTTAAACGAGTAGACCGGCCGGTTTCGGCATTCGCCATCATCGGTACTCAACTGTTTAAATGTAAACAACATAGACATATATACCAATATTTACGAAGACAGGAAAGTTTTATATATATATATATATATATATATATATATATATATATATATATATATATATATATATATATATATATATATATATATATATATATATATATATATATATATATATATATATATATATATATATATATATATATTCGATTGAAAATAGTGGCGCACTTGGCTGAATCGATTTTATTTCTAATTTTTTCCAATACTCTAAATCGGTTTAAAAATAATTTATTCTCAAACACAAACTCCATAATCTTATAGGCTAATAGATCTATTTCGGCAATTTTTTGCCATCATCAGAGCCGTTTAACTTTTTAAAAATAAAATGCAGTGACTAAATGGTAAAAGATACAACTAATTAAAAGGAATTAAAATACAATTTAAATAAAATTTAAATTCATTATATACAAATGTAACAACATAAAAAATATTTAAATTAAAATAATTATAATAATAACAGTAATAACTAAATAATTAAGATCAGTTAGTAAAGCCTTTAACAACAGAATTACAGTCAACTTCAAGGACGTGACTGGAAGAAGAATCACATACATTATCTATAACCTTTGAAACACAAACGTCTGGTACAAAACATTCATTCAACGAAGAAATACCTGAAGAAACATTGGCACTATTAACATGCATATTTTTAACAGAAGTTGTAGATGAGTTAAAACATTTATTATTATTATTATTAGTTTTAATACTATTTAGAGAGCCAAAAAGTTTAAGAGTTAAATCAAAAGAATACCATTGTTTATTAATTAAAGGCTTACATTTATTAATAGCTAAAGCTTCTTTTAATTTTAACTTAATGGGTTGATTTTCTTTCATTAGTATACTGGTGTTATCAATTAAAAATTTATGTGATGGTTTGATTGAATGTTGTGTTGACATATGTTGGTATATGGCACCACTTTGACAATGCATAGTCAATCTACGAGACAGAGTAGTTCTAGTATGACCAATGTAATTTTCCACCTGACCATGTGGAAACGGACACGAAAATTGGTACACTAGGTTGGTTTGTGCTACAGGGCTAGAAACATTATTTACACTATTTTTAATTAAAAGATTATGAGTTTTTCCATTGTTATAATAGATGTGTAACCTGAGTGTATTATCTTTATTTACAACCTTAATATTATCATACACAATGTTTTTCAACACTTTTTCATCTATTTTATAATTATTAGACATCTGATTAGCATAATATAATGGAATTATACAAGAATTTGATGAGTTATTGGTATTAGGTTTTGAAACATGTTTTTTATCAGTAATACGTGACATAAATTTATTTATAGTTGAATCAACAATAGAATTAGAATAATTATTATTTATCAAAAGTTGTTTCACTTGTAGAATTTCATGGTGAAAATCAGACCATGTTTCGGAAAATTTATAGGCCCTATTAATATAATTATTGATAACATTTAGCTTATATCTTTCAGGACAGTCGCTATTATAATTAAGACAATTGCCTGTGTTTGTGGGTTTAGTATAGACCTGGCAAGATAGTTTTGATACATTTCGTGTAACTAAAGTATCCAAAAAAGGAATTTGATGTTTATTATTAGCAAGTTCATATGTAAATTGTAGTTTAGAATTTTTTACAAATGCATCTCTCAGTTTAAATAGTTCTTCTAAGTTATCAACTGAAACAAATATATCATCAACATAACGGCAATACAGAAAAGGTTTGGTGTGATTTTCAAATACACGTGCTTCAAGATCACCCATATAAAAATTAGCGAAAGTCGGGCCCAACGGGGACCCCATAGCTACACCGTCAATTTGTACATATAAGTCTCCATTAGGTGATAAAAAAGGAGATTGCGTTGTACATATATAAAGTAATTCTTTCAAGACTTCAGGGCTGATTTGAGGAGGTTGAATACTAGGATGTGAATAAACACACTTACAAATTATATTTATAGTGTCTATAACAGGTACGTTGGTAAACAAACTTTCAACATCTAAAGACGCAATTATATTAGAACTTCCATTACTATGAATAAGATCAACAAAATCATAAGAAGATTTAAGACTATATTGAGAAGGACAATAAGGAGAAATAATTTTATTAATTTCTTTAGCAACATTATAAGTAACAGCAGGACATTGTGAAATAATAGGTCTTAATGAGTTATCTTTCTTATGTATTTTAACATTGCCGTAAATATAACCAGGCTTATAGTCACCTATTATTTTAGAAAAAATTGTTATCTTCTTTTTAATAAGAGTCGCAATGATCTTATTTAGTTTAGATCTGATCTTAACAGTAGGATCAGCTTTCACTTTTTGAAATTTAGAGCTGTCAGAGAGAATTGTATTGAGTTTGGAGAAATAATTGTCACGATTTAAAATGACGTACGTAGGTGATTTGTCAGCTTTACGAATAATTATCTGAGTATTTTTACGTAGTTGAGAGGCAGCATTCAATAACTTCTTAGGTAAGGTAGACTTAAAATTTGAGCATCGATGTTTATAACCTTCAGCTAGTAATAGAGGCTTCAAAGTTGATTTTACAGTAATTTTATTTTTGGCTTCTAAATTTAAGATATCATTGTACAATATTTCAAGTTCGGTTTGTTTGTGTAGTTGATCATAAGGTTTACGTAAATGATAATTATAACCGAGCATTAAAAAGTCACATTCATCGTCAGACAATTTATAATCGGACAAATTAACGTATGTAGTACAATTTTGTTTAAATAGTAACAGACCTCCATACAATCGAGAAAGTTTTTTAACAATTTTAACTTCCTTCACACGTTCGGATTTCGTAAAGTGTTCGTTGACAAGTTGGAGGAATTTATGGACGTCTGTACCAAAGTTGTCTTCTGTGGTTGTAGACATTTCTTCTGCGTACCTTGACTGTAATTCTTTAAGTTCTCGTTCTTTCTGCACAATCTGAGATTGTAGAAGATCTTCAACTTTTGCATTTCGATTTGTAGCCGAAATCGAGCAAGTAGTAGTTTTTGAATACTTCGGCGCTATATGTTCTTTTAGGCAAACTCGATTGAAAATAGTGGCGCACTTGGCTGAATCGATTTTATTTCTAATTTTTTCCAATACTCTAAATCGGTTTAAAAATAATTTATTCTCAAACACAAACTCCATAATCTTATAGGCTAATAGATCTATTTCGGCAATTTTTTGCCATCATCAGAGCCGTTTAACTTTTTAAAAATAAAATGCAGTGACTAAATGGTAAAAGATACAACTAATTAAGTAACAAACTCGATTGAATATCCATAAATTCCTCCAACTTGAATATCCATAAATTCCTCCAACTTGTCAACGAACACTTTACGAAATCCGAACGTGTGAAGGAAGTTAAAATTGTTAAAAAACTTTCTCGATTGTATGGAGGTCTGTTACTATTTAAACAAAATTGTACTACATACGTTAATTTGTCCGATTATAAATTGTCTGACGATGAATGTGACTTTTTAATGCTCGGTTATAATTATCATTTACGTAAACCTTATGATCAACTACACAAACAAACCGAACTTGAAATATTGTACAATGATATCTTAAATTTAGAAGCCAAAAATAAAATTACTGTAAAATCAACTTTGAAGCCTCTATTACTAGCTGAAGGTTATAAACATCGATGCTCAAATTTTAAGTCTACCTTACCTAAGAAGTTATTGAATGCTGCCTCTCAACTACGTAAAAATACTCAGATAATTATTCGTAAAGCTGACAAATCACCTACGTACGTCATTTTAAATCGTGACAATTATTTCTCCAAACTCAATACAATTCTCTCTGACAGCTCTAAATTTCAAAAAGTGAAAGCTGATCCTACTGTTAAGATCAGATCTAAACTAAATAAGATCATTGCGACTCTTATTAAAAAGAAGATAACAATTTTTTCTAAAATAATAGGTGACTATAAGCCTGGTTATATTTACGGCAATGTTAAAATACATAAGAAAGATAACTCATTAAGACCTATTATTTCACAATGTCCTGCTGTTACTTATAATGTTGCTAAAGAAATTAATAAAATTATTTCTCCTTATTGTCCTTCTCAATATAGTCTTAAATCTTCTTATGATTTTGTTGATCTTATTCATAGTAATGGAAGTTCTAATATAATTGCGTCTTTAGATGTTGAAAGTTTGTTTACCAACGTACCTGTTATAGACACTATAAATATAATTTGTAAGTGTGTTTATTCACATCCTAGTATTCAACCTCCTCAAATCAGCCCTGAAGTCTTGAAAGAATTACTTTATATATGTACAACGCAATCTCCTTTTTTATCACCTAATGGAGACTTATATGTACAAATTGACGGTGTAGCTATGGGGTCCCCGTTGGGCCCGACTTTCGCTAATTTTTATATGGGTGATCTTGAAGCACGTGTATTTGAAAATCACACCAAACCTTTTCTGTATTGCCGTTATGTTGATGATATATTTGTTTCAGTTGATAACTTAGAAGAACTATTTAAACTGAGAGATGCATTTGTAAAAAATTCTAAACTACAATTTACATATGAACTTGCTAATAATAAACATCAAATTCCTTTTTTGGATACTTTAGTTACACGAAATGTATCAAAACTATCTTGCCAGGTCTATACTAAACCCACAAACACAGGCAATTGTCTTAATTATAATAGCGACTGTCCTGAAAGATATAAGCTAAATGTTATCAATAATTATATTAATAGGGCCTATAAATTTTCCGAAACATGGTCTGATTTTCACCATGAAATTCTACAAGTGAAACAACTTTTGATAAATAATAATTATTCTAATTCTATTGTTGATTCAACTATAAATAAATTTATGTCACGTATTACTGATAAAAAACATGTTTCAAAACCTAATACCAATAACTCATCAAATTCTTGTATAATTCCATTATATTATGCTAATCAGATGTCTAATAATTATAAAATAGATGAAAAAGTGTTGAAAAACATTGTGTATGATAATATTAAGGTTGTAAATAAAGATAATACACTCAGGTTACACATCTATTATAACAATGGAAAAACTCATAATCTTTTAATTAAAAATAGTGTAAATAATGTTTCTAGCCCTGTAGCACAAACCAACCTAGTGTACCAATTTTCGTGTCCGTTTCCACATGGTCAGGTGGAAAATTACATTGGTCATACTAGAACTACTCTGTCTCGTAGATTGACTATGCATTGTCAAAGTGGTGCCATATACCAACATATGTCAACACAACATTCAATCAAACCATCACATAAATTTTTAATTGATAACACCAGTATACTAATGAAAGAAAATCAACCCATTAAGTTAAAATTAAAAGAAGCTTTAGCTATTAATAAATGTAAGCCTTTAATTAATAAACAATGGTATTCTTTTGATTTAACTCTTAAACTTTTTGGCTCTCTAAATAGTATTAAAACTAATAATAATAATAATAAATGTTTTAACTCATCTACAACTTCTGTTAAAAATATGCATGTTAATAGTGCCAATGTTTCTTCAGGTATTTCTTCGTTGAATGAATGTTTTGTACCAGACGTTTGTGTTTCAAAGGTTATAGATAATGTATGTGATTCTTCTTCCAGTCACGTCCTTGAAGTTGACTGTAATTCTGTTGTTAAAGGCTTTACTAACTGATCTTAATTATTTAGTTATTACTGTTATTATTATAATTATTTTAATTTAAATATTTTTTATGTTGTTACATTTGTATATAATGAATTTAAATTTTATTTAAATTGTATTTTAATTCCTTTTAATTAGTTGTATCTTTTACCATTTAGTCACTGCATTTTATTTTTAAAAAGTTAAACGGCTCTGATGATGGCAAAAAATTGCCGAAATAGATCTATTAGCCTATAAGATTATGGAGTTTGTGTTTGAGAATAAATTATTTTTAAACCGATTTAGAGTATTGGAAAAAATTAGAAATAAAATCGATTCAGCCAAGTGCGCCACTATTTTCAATCGAGTTTGCCTAAAAGAACATATAGCGCCGAAGTATTCAAAAACTACTACTTGCTCGATTTCGGCTACAAATCGAAATGCAAAAGTTGAAGATCTTCTACAATCTCAGATTGTGCAGAAAGAACGAGAACTTAAAGAATTACAGTCAAGGTACGCAGAAGAAATGTCTACAACCACAGAAGACAACTTTGGTACAGACGTCCATAAATTCCTCCAACTTGTCAACGAACACTTTACGAAATCCGAACGTGTGAAGGAAGTTAAAATTGTTAAAAAACTTTCTCGATTGTATGGAGGTCTGTTACTATTTAAACAAAATTGTACTACATACGTTAATTTGTCCGATTATAAATTGTCTGACGATGAATGTGACTTTTTAATGCTCGGTTATAATTATCATTTACGTAAACCTTATGATCAACTACACAAACAAACCGAACTTGAAATATTGTACAATGATATCTTAAATTTAGAAGCCAAAAATAAAATTACTGTAAAATCAACTTTGAAGCCTCTATTACTAGCTGAAGGTTATAAACATCGATGCTCAAATTTTAAGTCTACCTTACCTAAGAAGTTATTGAATGCTGCCTCTCAACTACGTAAAAATACTCAGATAATTATTCGTAAAGCTGACAAATCACCTACGTACGTCATTTTAAATCGTGACAATTATTTCTCCAAACTCAATACAATTCTCTCTGACAGCTCTAAATTTCAAAAAGTGAAAGCTGATCCTACTGTTAAGATCAGATCTAAACTAAATAAGATCATTGCGACTCTTATTAAAAAGAAGATAACAATTTTTTCTAAAATAATAGGTGACTATAAGCCTGGTTATATTTACGGCAATGTTAAAATACATAAGAAAGATAACTCATTAAGACCTATTATTTCACAATGTCCTGCTGTTACTTATAATGTTGCTAAAGAAATTAATAAAATTATTTCTCCTTATTGTCCTTCTCAATATAGTCTTAAATCTTCTTATGATTTTGTTGATCTTATTCATAGTAATGGAAGTTCTAATATAATTGCGTCTTTAGATGTTGAAAGTTTGTTTACCAACGTACCTGTTATAGACACTATAAATATAATTTGTAAGTGTGTTTATTCACATCCTAGTATTCAACCTCCTCAAATCAGCCCTGAAGTCTTGAAAGAATTACTTTATATATGTACAACGCAATCTCCTTTTTTATCACCTAATGGAGACTTATATGTACAAATTGACGGTGTAGCTATGGGGTCCCCGTTGGGCCCGACTTTCGCTAATTTTTATATGGGTGATCTTGAAGCACGTGTATTTGAAAATCACACCAAACCTTTTCTGTATTGCCGTTATGTTGATGATATATTTGTTTCAGTTGATAACTTAGAAGAACTATTTAAACTGAGAGATGCATTTGTAAAAAATTCTAAACTACAATTTACATATGAACTTGCTAATAATAAACATCAAATTCCTTTTTTGGATACTTTAGTTACACGAAATGTATCAAAACTATCTTGCCAGGTCTATACTAAACCCACAAACACAGGCAATTGTCTTAATTATAATAGCGACTGTCCTGAAAGATATAAGCTAAATGTTATCAATAATTATATTAATAGGGCCTATAAATTTTCCGAAACATGGTCTGATTTTCACCATGAAATTCTACAAGTGAAACAACTTTTGATAAATAATAATTATTCTAATTCTATTGTTGATTCAACTATAAATAAATTTATGTCACGTATTACTGATAAAAAACATGTTTCAAAACCTAATACCAATAACTCATCAAATTCTTGTATAATTCCATTATATTATGCTAATCAGATGTCTAATAATTATAAAATAGATGAAAAAGTGTTGAAAAACATTGTGTATGATAATATTAAGGTTGTAAATAAAGATAATACACTCAGGTTACACATCTATTATAACAATGGAAAAACTCATAATCTTTTAATTAAAAATAGTGTAAATAATGTTTCTAGCCCTGTAGCACAAACCAACCTAGTGTACCAATTTTCGTGTCCGTTTCCACATGGTCAGGTGGAAAATTACATTGGTCATACTAGAACTACTCTGTCTCGTAGATTGACTATGCATTGTCAAAGTGGTGCCATATACCAACATATGTCAACACAACATTCAATCAAACCATCACATAAATTTTTAATTGATAACACCAGTATACTAATGAAAGAAAATCAACCCATTAAGTTAAAATTAAAAGAAGCTTTAGCTATTAATAAATGTAAGCCTTTAATTAATAAACAATGGTATTCTTTTGATTTAACTCTTAAACTTTTTGGCTCTCTAAATAGTATTAAAACTAATAATAATAATAATAAATGTTTTAACTCATCTACAACTTCTGTTAAAAATATGCATGTTAATAGTGCCAATGTTTCTTCAGGTATTTCTTCGTTGAATGAATGTTTTGTACCAGACGTTTGTGTTTCAAAGGTTATAGATAATGTATGTGATTCTTCTTCCAGTCACGTCCTTGAAGTTGACTGTAATTCTGTTGTTAAAGGCTTTACTAACTGATCTTAATTATTTAGTTATTACTGTTATTATTATAATTATTTTAATTTAAATATTTTTTATGTTGTTACATTTGTATATAATGAATTTAAATTTTATTTAAATTGTATTTTAATTCCTTTTAATTAGTTGTATCTTTTACCATTTAGTCACTGCATTTTATTTTTAAAAAGTTAAACGGCTCTGATGATGGCAAAAAATTGCCGAAATAGATCTATTAGCCTATAAGATTATGGAGTTTGTGTTTGAGAATAAATTATTTTTAAACCGATTTAGAGTATTGGAAAAAATTAGAAATAAAATCGATTCAGCCAAGTGCGCCACTATTTTCAATCGAGTTTGCCTAAAAGAACATATAGCGCCGAAGTATTCAAAAACTACTACTTGCTCGATTTCGGCTACAAATCGAAATGCAAAAGTTGAAGATCTTCTACAATCTCAGATTGTGCAGAAAGAACGAGAACTTAAAGAATTACAGTCAAGGTACGCAGAAGAAATGTCTACAACCACAGAAGACAACTTTGGTACAGACGTCCATAAATTCCTCCAACTTGTCAACGAACACTTTACGAAATCCGAACGTGTGAAGGAAGTTAAAATTGTTAAAAAACTTTCTCGATTGTATGGAGGTCTGTTACTATTTAAACAAAATTGTACTACATACGTTAATTTGTCCGATTATAAATTGTCTGACGATGAATGTGACTTTTTAATGCTCGGTTATAATTATCATTTACGTAAACCTTATGATCAACTACACAAACAAACCGAACTTGAAATATTGTACAATGATATCTTAAATTTAGAAGCCAAAAATAAAATTACTGTAAAATCAACTTTGAAGCCTCTATTACTAGCTGAAGGTTATAAACATCGATGCTCAAATTTTAAGTCTACCTTACCTAAGAAGTTATTGAATGCTGCCTCTCAACTACGTAAAAATACTCAGATAATTATTCGTAAAGCTGACAAATCACCTACGTACGTCATTTTAAATCGTGACAATTATTTCTCCAAACTCAATACAATTCTCTCTGACAGCTCTAAATTTCAAAAAGTGAAAGCTGATCCTACTGTTAAGATCAGATCTAAACTAAATAAGATCATTGCGACTCTTATTAAAAAGAAGATAACAATTTTTTCTAAAATAATAGGTGACTATAAGCCTGGTTATATTTACGGCAATGTTAAAATACATAAGAAAGATAACTCATTAAGACCTATTATTTCACAATGTCCTGCTGTTACTTATAATGTTGCTAAAGAAATTAATAAAATTATTTCTCCTTATTGTCCTTCTCAATATAGTCTTAAATCTTCTTATGATTTTGTTGATCTTATTCATAGTAATGGAAGTTCTAATATAATTGCGTCTTTAGATGTTGAAAGTTTGTTTACCAACGTACCTGTTATAGACACTATAAATATAATTTGTAAGTGTGTTTATTCACATCCTAGTATTCAACCTCCTCAAATCAGCCCTGAAGTCTTGAAAGAATTACTTTATATATGTACAACGCAATCTCCTTTTTTATCACCTAATGGAGACTTATATGTACAAATTGACGGTGTAGCTATGGGGTCCCCGTTGGGCCCGACTTTCGCTAATTTTTATATGGGTGATCTTGAAGCACGTGTATTTGAAAATCACACCAAACCTTTTCTGTATTGCCGTTATGTTGATGATATATTTGTTTCAGTTGATAACTTAGAAGAACTATTTAAACTGAGAGATGCATTTGTAAAAAATTCTAAACTACAATTTACATATGAACTTGCTAATAATAAACATCAAATTCCTTTTTTGGATACTTTAGTTACACGAAATGTATCAAAACTATCTTGCCAGGTCTATACTAAACCCACAAACACAGGCAATTGTCTTAATTATAATAGCGACTGTCCTGAAAGATATAAGCTAAATGTTATCAATAATTATATTAATAGGGCCTATAAATTTTCCGAAACATGGTCTGATTTTCACCATGAAATTCTACAAGTGAAACAACTTTTGATAAATAATAATTATTCTAATTCTATTGTTGATTCAACTATAAATAAATTTATGTCACGTATTACTGATAAAAAACATGTTTCAAAACCTAATACCAATAACTCATCAAATTCTTGTATAATTCCATTATATTATGCTAATCAGATGTCTAATAATTATAAAATAGATGAAAAAGTGTTGAAAAACATTGTGTATGATAATATTAAGGTTGTAAATAAAGATAATACACTCAGGTTACACATCTATTATAACAATGGAAAAACTCATAATCTTTTAATTAAAAATAGTGTAAATAATGTTTCTAGCCCTGTAGCACAAACCAACCTAGTGTACCAATTTTCGTGTCCGTTTCCACATGGTCAGGTGGAAAATTACATTGGTCATACTAGAACTACTCTGTCTCGTAGATTGACTATGCATTGTCAAAGTGGTGCCATATACCAACATATGTCAACACAACATTCAATCAAACCATCACATAAATTTTTAATTGATAACACCAGTATACTAATGAAAGAAAATCAACCCATTAAGTTAAAATTAAAAGAAGCTTTAGCTATTAATAAATGTAAGCCTTTAATTAATAAACAATGGTATTCTTTTGATTTAACTCTTAAACTTTTTGGCTCTCTAAATAGTATTAAAACTAATAATAATAATAATAAATGTTTTAACTCATCTACAACTTCTGTTAAAAATATGCATGTTAATAGTGCCAATGTTTCTTCAGGTATTTCTTCGTTGAATGAATGTTTTGTACCAGACGTTTGTGTTTCAAAGGTTATAGATAATGTATGTGATTCTTCTTCCAGTCACGTCCTTGAAGTTGACTGTAATTCTGTTGTTAAAGGCTTTACTAACTGATCTTAATTATTTAGTTATTACTGTTATTATTATAATTATTTTAATTTAAATATTTTTTATGTTGTTACATTTGTATATAATGAATTTAAATTTTATTTAAATTGTATTTTAATTCCTTTTAATTAGTTGTATCTTTTACCATTTAGTCACTGCATTTTATTTTTAAAAAGTTAAACGGCTCTGATGATGGCAAAAAATTGCCGAAATAGATCTATTAGCCTATAAGATTATGGAGTTTGTGTTTGAGAATAAATTATTTTTAAACCGATTTAGAGTATTGGAAAAAATTAGAAATAAAATCGATTCAGCCAAGTGCGCCACTATTTTCAATCGAGTTTGCCTAAAAGAACATATAGCGCCGAAGTATTCAAAAACTACTACTTGCTCGATTTCGGCTACAAATCGAAATGCAAAAGTTGAAGATCTTCTACAATCTCAGATTGTGCAGAAAGAACGAGAACTTAAAGAATTACAGTCAAGGTACGCAGAAGAAATGTCTACAACCACAGAAGACAACTTTGGTACAGACGTCCATAAATTCCTCCAACTTGTCAACGAACACTTTACGAAATCCGAACGTGTGAAGGAAGTTAAAATTGTTAAAAAACTTTCTCGATTGTATGGAGGTCTGTTACTATTTAAACAAAATTGTACTACATACGTTAATTTGTCCGATTATAAATTGTCTGACGATGAATGTGACTTTTTAATGCTCGGTTATAATTATCATTTACGTAAACCTTATGATCAACTACACAAACAAACCGAACTTGAAATATTGTACAATGATATCTTAAATTTAGAAGCCAAAAATAAAATTACTGTAAAATCAACTTTGAAGCCTCTATTACTAGCTGAAGGTTATAAACATCGATGCTCAAATTTTAAGTCTACCTTACCTAAGAAGTTATTGAATGCTGCCTCTCAACTACGTAAAAATACTCAGATAATTATTCGTAAAGCTGACAAATCACCTACGTACGTCATTTTAAATCGTGACAATTATTTCTCCAAACTCAATACAATTCTCTCTGACAGCTCTAAATTTCAAAAAGTGAAAGCTGATCCTACTGTTAAGATCAGATCTAAACTAAATAAGATCATTGCGACTCTTATTAAAAAGAAGATAACAATTTTTTCTAAAATAATAGGTGACTATAAGCCTGGTTATATTTACGGCAATGTTAAAATACATAAGAAAGATAACTCATTAAGACCTATTATTTCACAATGTCCTGCTGTTACTTATAATGTTGCTAAAGAAATTAATAAAATTATTTCTCCTTATTGTCCTTCTCAATATAGTCTTAAATCTTCTTATGATTTTGTTGATCTTATTCATAGTAATGGAAGTTCTAATATAATTGCGTCTTTAGATGTTGAAAGTTTGTTTACCAACGTACCTGTTATAGACACTATAAATATAATTTGTAAGTGTGTTTATTCACATCCTAGTATTCAACCTCCTCAAATCAGCCCTGAAGTCTTGAAAGAATTACTTTATATATGTACAACGCAATCTCCTTTTTTATCACCTAATGGAGACTTATATGTACAAATTGACGGTGTAGCTATGGGGTCCCCGTTGGGCCCGACTTTCGCTAATTTTTATATGGGTGATCTTGAAGCACGTGTATTTGAAAATCACACCAAACCTTTTCTGTATTGCCGTTATGTTGATGATATATTTGTTTCAGTTGATAACTTAGAAGAACTATTTAAACTGAGAGATGCATTTGTAAAAAATTCTAAACTACAATTTACATATGAACTTGCTAATAATAAACATCAAATTCCTTTTTTGGATACTTTAGTTACACGAAATGTATCAAAACTATCTTGCCAGGTCTATACTAAACCCACAAACACAGGCAATTGTCTTAATTATAATAGCGACTGTCCTGAAAGATATAAGCTAAATGTTATCAATAATTATATTAATAGGGCCTATAAATTTTCCGAAACATGGTCTGATTTTCACCATGAAATTCTACAAGTGAAACAACTTTTGATAAATAATAATTATTCTAATTCTATTGTTGATTCAACTATAAATAAATTTATGTCACGTATTACTGATAAAAAACATGTTTCAAAACCTAATACCAATAACTCATCAAATTCTTGTATAATTCCATTATATTATGCTAATCAGATGTCTAATAATTATAAAATAGATGAAAAAGTGTTGAAAAACATTGTGTATGATAATATTAAGGTTGTAAATAAAGATAATACACTCAGGTTACACATCTATTATAACAATGGAAAAACTCATAATCTTTTAATTAAAAATAGTGTAAATAATGTTTCTAGCCCTGTAGCACAAACCAACCTAGTGTACCAATTTTCGTGTCCGTTTCCACATGGTCAGGTGGAAAATTACATTGGTCATACTAGAACTACTCTGTCTCGTAGATTGACTATGCATTGTCAAAGTGGTGCCATATACCAACATATGTCAACACAACATTCAATCAAACCATCACATAAATTTTTAATTGATAACACCAGTATACTAATGAAAGAAAATCAACCCATTAAGTTAAAATTAAAAGAAGCTTTAGCTATTAATAAATGTAAGCCTTTAATTAATAAACAATGGTATTCTTTTGATTTAACTCTTAAACTTTTTGGCTCTCTAAATAGTATTAAAACTAATAATAATAATAATAAATGTTTTAACTCATCTACAACTTCTGTTAAAAATATGCATGTTAATAGTGCCAATGTTTCTTCAGGTATTTCTTCGTTGAATGAATGTTTTGTACCAGACGTTTGTGTTTCAAAGGTTATAGATAATGTATGTGATTCTTCTTCCAGTCACGTCCTTGAAGTTGACTGTAATTCTGTTGTTAAAGGCTTTACTAACTGATCTTAATTATTTAGTTATTACTGTTATTATTATAATTATTTTAATTTAAATATTTTTTATGTTGTTACATTTGTATATAATGAATTTAAATTTTATTTAAATTGTATTTTAATTCCTTTTAATTAGTTGTATCTTTTACCATTTAGTCACTGCATTTTATTTTTAAAAAGTTAAACGGCTCTGATGATGGCAAAAAATTGCCGAAATAGATCTATTAGCCTATAAGATTATGGAGTTTGTGTTTGAGAATAAATTATTTTTAAACCGATTTAGAGTATTGGAAAAAATTAGAAATAAAATCGATTCAGCCAAGTGCGCCACTATTTTCAATCGAGTTTGCCTAAAAGAACATATAGCGCCGAAGTATTCAAAAACTACTACTTGCTCGATTTCGGCTACAAATCGAAATGCAAAAGTTGAAGATCTTCTACAATCTCAGATTGTGCAGAAAGAACGAGAACTTAAAGAATTACAGTCAAGGTACGCAGAAGAAATGTCTACAACCACAGAAGACAACTTTGGTACAGACGTCCATAAATTCCTCCAACTTGTCAACGAACACTTTACGAAATCCGAACGTGTGAAGGAAGTTAAAATTGTTAAAAAACTTTCTCGATTGTATGGAGGTCTGTTACTATTTAAACAAAATTGTACTACATACGTTAATTTGTCCGATTATAAATTGTCTGACGATGAATGTGACTTTTTAATGCTCGGTTATAATTATCATTTACGTAAACCTTATGATCAACTACACAAACAAACCGAACTTGAAATATTGTACAATGATATCTTAAATTTAGAAGCCAAAAATAAAATTACTGTAAAATCAACTTTGAAGCCTCTATTACTAGCTGAAGGTTATAAACATCGATGCTCAAATTTTAAGTCTACCTTACCTAAGAAGTTATTGAATGCTGCCTCTCAACTACGTAAAAATACTCAGATAATTATTCGTAAAGCTGACAAATCACCTACGTACGTCATTTTAAATCGTGACAATTATTTCTCCAAACTCAATACAATTCTCTCTGACAGCTCTAAATTTCAAAAAGTGAAAGCTGATCCTACTGTTAAGATCAGATCTAAACTAAATAAGATCATTGCGACTCTTATTAAAAAGAAGATAACAATTTTTTCTAAAATAATAGGTGACTATAAGCCTGGTTATATTTACGGCAATGTTAAAATACATAAGAAAGATAACTCATTAAGACCTATTATTTCACAATGTCCTGCTGTTACTTATAATGTTGCTAAAGAAATTAATAAAATTATTTCTCCTTATTGTCCTTCTCAATATAGTCTTAAATCTTCTTATGATTTTGTTGATCTTATTCATAGTAATGGAAGTTCTAATATAATTGCGTCTTTAGATGTTGAAAGTTTGTTTACCAACGTACCTGTTATAGACACTATAAATATAATTTGTAAGTGTGTTTATTCACATCCTAGTATTCAACCTCCTCAAATCAGCCCTGAAGTCTTGAAAGAATTACTTTATATATGTACAACGCAATCTCCTTTTTTATCACCTAATGGAGACTTATATGTACAAATTGACGGTGTAGCTATGGGGTCCCCGTTGGGCCCGACTTTCGCTAATTTTTATATGGGTGATCTTGAAGCACGTGTATTTGAAAATCACACCAAACCTTTTCTGTATTGCCGTTATGTTGATGATATATTTGTTTCAGTTGATAACTTAGAAGAACTATTTAAACTGAGAGATGCATTTGTAAAAAATTCTAAACTACAATTTACATATGAACTTGCTAATAATAAACATCAAATTCCTTTTTTGGATACTTTAGTTACACGAAATGTATCAAAACTATCTTGCCAGGTCTATACTAAACCCACAAACACAGGCAATTGTCTTAATTATAATAGCGACTGTCCTGAAAGATATAAGCTAAATGTTATCAATAATTATATTAATAGGGCCTATAAATTTTCCGAAACATGGTCTGATTTTCACCATGAAATTCTACAAGTGAAACAACTTTTGATAAATAATAATTATTCTAATTCTATTGTTGATTCAACTATAAATAAATTTATGTCACGTATTACTGATAAAAAACATGTTTCAAAACCTAATACCAATAACTCATCAAATTCTTGTATAATTCCATTATATTATGCTAATCAGATGTCTAATAATTATAAAATAGATGAAAAAGTGTTGAAAAACATTGTGTATGATAATATTAAGGTTGTAAATAAAGATAATACACTCAGGTTACACATCTATTATAACAATGGAAAAACTCATAATCTTTTAATTAAAAATAGTGTAAATAATGTTTCTAGCCCTGTAGCACAAACCAACCTAGTGTACCAATTTTCGTGTCCGTTTCCACATGGTCAGGTGGAAAATTACATTGGTCATACTAGAACTACTCTGTCTCGTAGATTGACTATGCATTGTCAAAGTGGTGCCATATACCAACATATGTCAACACAACATTCAATCAAACCATCACATAAATTTTTAATTGATAACACCAGTATACTAATGAAAGAAAATCAACCCATTAAGTTAAAATTAAAAGAAGCTTTAGCTATTAATAAATGTAAGCCTTTAATTAATAAACAATGGTATTCTTTTGATTTAACTCTTAAACTTTTTGGCTCTCTAAATAGTATTAAAACTAATAATAATAATAATAAATGTTTTAACTCATCTACAACTTCTGTTAAAAATATGCATGTTAATAGTGCCAATGTTTCTTCAGGTATTTCTTCGTTGAATGAATGTTTTGTACCAGACGTTTGTGTTTCAAAGGTTATAGATAATGTATGTGATTCTTCTTCCAGTCACGTCCTTGAAGTTGACTGTAATTCTGTTGTTAAAGGCTTTACTAACTGATCTTAATTATTTAGTTATTACTGTTATTATTATAATTATTTTAATTTAAATATTTTTTATGTTGTTACATTTGTATATAATGAATTTAAATTTTATTTAAATTGTATTTTAATTCCTTTTAATTAGTTGTATCTTTTACCATTTAGTCACTGCATTTTATTTTTAAAAAGTTAAACGGCTCTGATGATGGCAAAAAATTGCCGAAATAGATCTATTAGCCTATAAGATTATGGAGTTTGTGTTTGAGAATAAATTATTTTTAAACCGATTTAGAGTATTGGAAAAAATTAGAAATAAAATCGATTCAGCCAAGTGCGCCACTATTTTCAATCGAGTTTGCCTAAAAGAACATATAGCGCCGAAGTATTCAAAAACTACTACTTGCTCGATTTCGGCTACAAATCGAAATGCAAAAGTTGAAGATCTTCTACAATCTCAGATTGTGCAGAAAGAACGAGAACTTAAAGAATTACAGTCAAGGTACGCAGAAGAAATGTCTACAACCACAGAAGACAACTTTGGTACAGACGTCCATAAATTCCTCCAACTTGTCAACGAACACTTTACGAAATCCGAACGTGTGAAGGAAGTTAAAATTGTTAAAAAACTTTCTCGATTGTATGGAGGTCTGTTACTATTTAAACAAAATTGTACTACATACGTTAATTTGTCCGATTATAAATTGTCTGACGATGAATGTGACTTTTTAATGCTCGGTTATAATTATCATTTACGTAAACCTTATGATCAACTACACAAACAAACCGAACTTGAAATATTGTACAATGATATCTTAAATTTAGAAGCCAAAAATAAAATTACTGTAAAATCAACTTTGAAGCCTCTATTACTAGCTGAAGGTTATAAACATCGATGCTCAAATTTTAAGTCTACCTTACCTAAGAAGTTATTGAATGCTGCCTCTCAACTACGTAAAAATACTCAGATAATTATTCGTAAAGCTGACAAATCACCTACGTACGTCATTTTAAATCGTGACAATTATTTCTCCAAACTCAATACAATTCTCTCTGACAGCTCTAAATTTCAAAAAGTGAAAGCTGATCCTACTGTTAAGATCAGATCTAAACTAAATAAGATCATTGCGACTCTTATTAAAAAGAAGATAACAATTTTTTCTAAAATAATAGGTGACTATAAGCCTGGTTATATTTACGGCAATGTTAAAATACATAAGAAAGATAACTCATTAAGACCTATTATTTCACAATGTCCTGCTGTTACTTATAATGTTGCTAAAGAAATTAATAAAATTATTTCTCCTTATTGTCCTTCTCAATATAGTCTTAAATCTTCTTATGATTTTGTTGATCTTATTCATAGTAATGGAAGTTCTAATATAATTGCGTCTTTAGATGTTGAAAGTTTGTTTACCAACGTACCTGTTATAGACACTATAAATATAATTTGTAAGTGTGTTTATTCACATCCTAGTATTCAACCTCCTCAAATCAGCCCTGAAGTCTTGAAAGAATTACTTTATATATGTACAACGCAATCTCCTTTTTTATCACCTAATGGAGACTTATATGTACAAATTGACGGTGTAGCTATGGGGTCCCCGTTGGGCCCGACTTTCGCTAATTTTTATATGGGTGATCTTGAAGCACGTGTATTTGAAAATCACACCAAACCTTTTCTGTATTGCCGTTATGTTGATGATATATTTGTTTCAGTTGATAACTTAGAAGAACTATTTAAACTGAGAGATGCATTTGTAAAAAATTCTAAACTACAATTTACATATGAACTTGCTAATAATAAACATCAAATTCCTTTTTTGGATACTTTAGTTACACGAAATGTATCAAAACTATCTTGCCAGGTCTATACTAAACCCACAAACACAGGCAATTGTCTTAATTATAATAGCGACTGTCCTGAAAGATATAAGCTAAATGTTATCAATAATTATATTAATAGGGCCTATAAATTTTCCGAAACATGGTCTGATTTTCACCATGAAATTCTACAAGTGAAACAACTTTTGATAAATAATAATTATTCTAATTCTATTGTTGATTCAACTATAAATAAATTTATGTCACGTATTACTGATAAAAAACATGTTTCAAAACCTAATACCAATAACTCATCAAATTCTTGTATAATTCCATTATATTATGCTAATCAGATGTCTAATAATTATAAAATAGATGAAAAAGTGTTGAAAAACATTGTGTATGATAATATTAAGGTTGTAAATAAAGATAATACACTCAGGTTACACATCTATTATAACAATGGAAAAACTCATAATCTTTTAATTAAAAATAGTGTAAATAATGTTTCTAGCCCTGTAGCACAAACCAACCTAGTGTACCAATTTTCGTGTCCGTTTCCACATGGTCAGGTGGAAAATTACATTGGTCATACTAGAACTACTCTGTCTCGTAGATTGACTATGCATTGTCAAAGTGGTGCCATATACCAACATATGTCAACACAACATTCAATCAAACCATCACATAAATTTTTAATTGATAACACCAGTATACTAATGAAAGAAAATCAACCCATTAAGTTAAAATTAAAAGAAGCTTTAGCTATTAATAAATGTAAGCCTTTAATTAATAAACAATGGTATTCTTTTGATTTAACTCTTAAACTTTTTGGCTCTCTAAATAGTATTAAAACTAATAATAATAATAATAAATGTTTTAACTCATCTACAACTTCTGTTAAAAATATGCATGTTAATAGTGCCAATGTTTCTTCAGGTATTTCTTCGTTGAATGAATGTTTTGTACCAGACGTTTGTGTTTCAAAGGTTATAGATAATGTATGTGATTCTTCTTCCAGTCACGTCCTTGAAGTTGACTGTAATTCTGTTGTTAAAGGCTTTACTAACTGATCTTAATTATTTAGTTATTACTGTTATTATTATAATTATTTTAATTTAAATATTTTTTATGTTGTTACATTTGTATATAATGAATTTAAATTTTATTTAAATTGTATTTTAATTCCTTTTAATTAGTTGTATCTTTTACCATTTAGTCACTGCATTTTATTTTTAAAAAGTTAAACGGCTCTGATGATGGCAAAAAATTGCCGAAATAGATCTATTAGCCTATAAGATTATGGAGTTTGTGTTTGAGAATAAATTATTTTTAAACCGATTTAGAGTATTGGAAAAAATTAGAAATAAAATCGATTCAGCCAAGTGCGCCACTATTTTCAATCGAGTTTGCCTAAAAGAACATATAGCGCCGAAGTATTCAAAAACTACTACTTGCTCGATTTCGGCTACAAATCGAAATGCAAAAGTTGAAGATCTTCTACAATCTCAGATTGTGCAGAAAGAACGAGAACTTAAAGAATTACAGTCAAGGTACGCAGAAGAAATGTCTACAACCACAGAAGACAACTTTGGTACAGACGTCCATAAATTCCTCCAACTTGTCAACGAACACTTTACGAAATCCGAACGTGTGAAGGAAGTTAAAATTGTTAAAAAACTTTCTCGATTGTATGGAGGTCTGTTACTATTTAAACAAAATTGTACTACATACGTTAATTTGTCCGATTATAAATTGTCTGACGATGAATGTGACTTTTTAATGCTCGGTTATAATTATCATTTACGTAAACCTTATGATCAACTACACAAACAAACCGAACTTGAAATATTGTACAATGATATCTTAAATTTAGAAGCCAAAAATAAAATTACTGTAAAATCAACTTTGAAGCCTCTATTACTAGCTGAAGGTTATAAACATCGATGCTCAAATTTTAAGTCTACCTTACCTAAGAAGTTATTGAATGCTGCCTCTCAACTACGTAAAAATACTCAGATAATTATTCGTAAAGCTGACAAATCACCTACGTACGTCATTTTAAATCGTGACAATTATTTCTCCAAACTCAATACAATTCTCTCTGACAGCTCTAAATTTCAAAAAGTGAAAGCTGATCCTACTGTTAAGATCAGATCTAAACTAAATAAGATCATTGCGACTCTTATTAAAAAGAAGATAACAATTTTTTCTAAAATAATAGGTGACTATAAGCCTGGTTATATTTACGGCAATGTTAAAATACATAAGAAAGATAACTCATTAAGACCTATTATTTCACAATGTCCTGCTGTTACTTATAATGTTGCTAAAGAAATTAATAAAATTATTTCTCCTTATTGTCCTTCTCAATATAGTCTTAAATCTTCTTATGATTTTGTTGATCTTATTCATAGTAATGGAAGTTCTAATATAATTGCGTCTTTAGATGTTGAAAGTTTGTTTACCAACGTACCTGTTATAGACACTATAAATATAATTTGTAAGTGTGTTTATTCACATCCTAGTATTCAACCTCCTCAAATCAGCCCTGAAGTCTTGAAAGAATTACTTTATATATGTACAACGCAATCTCCTTTTTTATCACCTAATGGAGACTTATATGTACAAATTGACGGTGTAGCTATGGGGTCCCCGTTGGGCCCGACTTTCGCTAATTTTTATATGGGTGATCTTGAAGCACGTGTATTTGAAAATCACACCAAACCTTTTCTGTATTGCCGTTATGTTGATGATATATTTGTTTCAGTTGATAACTTAGAAGAACTATTTAAACTGAGAGATGCATTTGTAAAAAATTCTAAACTACAATTTACATATGAACTTGCTAATAATAAACATCAAATTCCTTTTTTGGATACTTTAGTTACACGAAATGTATCAAAACTATCTTGCCAGGTCTATACTAAACCCACAAACACAGGCAATTGTCTTAATTATAATAGCGACTGTCCTGAAAGATATAAGCTAAATGTTATCAATAATTATATTAATAGGGCCTATAAATTTTCCGAAACATGGTCTGATTTTCACCATGAAATTCTACAAGTGAAACAACTTTTGATAAATAATAATTATTCTAATTCTATTGTTGATTCAACTATAAATAAATTTATGTCACGTATTACTGATAAAAAACATGTTTCAAAACCTAATACCAATAACTCATCAAATTCTTGTATAATTCCATTATATTATGCTAATCAGATGTCTAATAATTATAAAATAGATGAAAAAGTGTTGAAAAACATTGTGTATGATAATATTAAGGTTGTAAATAAAGATAATACACTCAGGTTACACATCTATTATAACAATGGAAAAACTCATAATCTTTTAATTAAAAATAGTGTAAATAATGTTTCTAGCCCTGTAGCACAAACCAACCTAGTGTACCAATTTTCGTGTCCGTTTCCACATGGTCAGGTGGAAAATTACATTGGTCATACTAGAACTACTCTGTCTCGTAGATTGACTATGCATTGTCAAAGTGGTGCCATATACCAACATATGTCAACACAACATTCAATCAAACCATCACATAAATTTTTAATTGATAACACCAGTATACTAATGAAAGAAAATCAACCCATTAAGTTAAAATTAAAAGAAGCTTTAGCTATTAATAAATGTAAGCCTTTAATTAATAAACAATGGTATTCTTTTGATTTAACTCTTAAACTTTTTGGCTCTCTAAATAGTATTAAAACTAATAATAATAATAATAAATGTTTTAACTCATCTACAACTTCTGTTAAAAATATGCATGTTAATAGTGCCAATGTTTCTTCAGGTATTTCTTCGTTGAATGAATGTTTTGTACCAGACGTTTGTGTTTCAAAGGTTATAGATAATGTATGTGATTCTTCTTCCAGTCACGTCCTTGAAGTTGACTGTAATTCTGTTGTTAAAGGCTTTACTAACTGATCTTAATTATTTAGTTATTACTGTTATTATTATAATTATTTTAATTTAAATATTTTTTATGTTGTTACATTTGTATATAATGAATTTAAATTTTATTTAAATTGTATTTTAATTCCTTTTAATTAGTTGTATCTTTTACCATTTAGTCACTGCATTTTATTTTTAAAAAGTTAAACGGCTCTGATGATGGCAAAAAATTGCCGAAATAGATCTATTAGCCTATAAATTTGATAAATTTGCCATTATTACACCAAATCAGTTTGGATTTAGAAAAAATCACTCAACTTATATGCCACTGGTCATGTTACATTCAAAGATTGCCGAGGCCATGGACCGTGGGAAATATGTAGTTGGCATCTTCCTGGACCTAGCTAAAGCCTTCGATACGGTTGATCACGGCATTCTGGTGGAAAAATTGAGGTACTATGGAATCCGGGGAACTCCACTATCATGGTTCAGTGACTATCTTAGCTGCAGATCACAATGCGTCCAGTACAGCAACTCTATCTCTTCGATGAAGCAGGTAACTTGTGGGGTGCCTCAAGGGTCGGTGCTGGGACCGCTTCTATTCCTCATCTATATTAACGACCTATGCTCAGTTTCAGATCGCCTTGAATTTGTTTTGTTTGCGGACGATACTAACCTCTTTGCGACTGGCGATAACTTAGAAAATTTATATTACGATACCAACAGTGAATTACTTTCTGTTTCTAAATGGTTCTCTGCTAGTAGACTTTCCTTAAATGTTAGCAAAACGAATTACATTTTATTTCACCATATAAACAAAAATACTTTCTGTAATTGTCAGCTGAAGATTGATGATATACCAATTTTGCGGGTTCCTTATTGCAAGTTCTTGGGCGTGTTGCTTGATGAACACCTTACATTAAAAACTCACATTGAACATGTTACATCTAAGGTTGCAAAAAATTGTGGAGTGCTATCTCGTATACATCAGTTTGTTGATGCCAATATTTCTATGATGTTATACTATGCACTTATATTTCCGTACTTATCATACTGCAATATTGTTTGGGCCTCAAATTATTCAACTCGTTTAAAGCCTCTTCATATTTTGCAAAAGCGAATTATTCGAATTATTTTTCACATGCCTCCCACATCGTCTTGTAAAATTCAAATGGCTAACAACAACATTCTTAATATTTATCAGATTAATTTCTTCCAAACTGGCATCTTCATGTATAAATATGATAATTTTATATTACCCTCATCATTCGATAACATGTTTGTAAAATTATCTGATGTTCATTCCTATGATCTGCGCCCCGGTCGCTGTTTTCGAACGGATTTTGCTCGGACAACTCTTAAAACATTCTCTATTAAATGCTCTGGCCCTCGTATTTATTCAATCATTCCAATATCTATCTCCTCCTTGAAACGTATTTCGCTATTTAAGCAAGCTCTGAAATCTTACTTATTATTGTCTCACTCATAACTACTCAATACCTATTACCTTAGCATACCAATTTCAGTCTCTTCCTTGATAAGTTTATTGAACTACTATTTGAAATGTCTTAACTCAACCAGCTCATTTGGTTTTTTTTGTAAAGGTTGTCCATTAAGCGGGAAGGAATTCCCTTCGGACGAACCTTTTGGGCACCTTATTTCTTTCTCAACCAATCGATTTTTTTTTCTTTTTCTGAAATTTTGGTTCTATATTTTTTCTTGTCGTTTTGGTTATTTTCTTTTGTTTACGTTTAATACTTATGTTGGTGCTCAATAAATGAAATAAATACAATACAATACTATAAGATTATGGAGTTTGTGTTTGAGAATAAATTATTTTTAAACCGATTTAGAGTATTGGAAAAAATTAGAAATAAAATCGATTCAGCCAAGTGCGCCACTATTTTCAATCGAGTTTGCCTAAAAGAACATATAGCGCCGAAGTATTCAAAAACTACTACTTGCTCGATTTCGGCTACAAATCGAAATGCAAAAGTTGAAGATCTTCTACAATCTCAGATTGTGCAGAAAGAACGAGAACTTAAAGAATTACAGTCAAGGTACGCAGAAGAAATGTCTACAACCACAGAAGACAACTTTGGTACAGACGTCCATAAATTCCTCCAACTTGTCAACGAACACTTTACGAAATCCGAACGTGTGAAGGAAGTTAAAATTGTTAAAAAACTTTCTCGATTGTATGGAGGTCTGTTACTATTTAAACAAAATTGTACTACATACGTTAATTTGTCCGATTATAAATTGTCTGACGATGAATGTGACTTTTTAATGCTCGGTTATAATTATCATTTACGTAAACCTTATGATCAACTACACAAACAAACCGAACTTGAAATATTGTACAATGATATCTTAAATTTAGAAGCCAAAAATAAAATTACTGTAAAATCAACTTTGAAGCCTCTATTACTAGCTGAAGGTTATAAACATCGATGCTCAAATTTTAAGTCTACCTTACCTAAGAAGTTATTGAATGCTGCCTCTCAACTACGTAAAAATACTCAGATAATTATTCGTAAAGCTGACAAATCACCTACGTACGTCATTTTAAATCGTGACAATTATTTCTCCAAACTCAATACAATTCTCTCTGACAGCTCTAAATTTCAAAAAGTGAAAGCTGATCCTACTGTTAAGATCAGATCTAAACTAAATAAGATCATTGCGACTCTTATTAAAAAGAAGATAACAATTTTTTCTAAAATAATAGGTGACTATAAGCCTGGTTATATTTACGGCAATGTTAAAATACATAAGAAAGATAACTCATTAAGACCTATTATTTCACAATGTCCTGCTGTTACTTATAATGTTGCTAAAGAAATTAATAAAATTATTTCTCCTTATTGTCCTTCTCAATATAGTCTTAAATCTTCTTATGATTTTGTTGATCTTATTCATAGTAATGGAAGTTCTAATATAATTGCGTCTTTAGATGTTGAAAGTTTGTTTACCAACGTACCTGTTATAGACACTATAAATATAATTTGTAAGTGTGTTTATTCACATCCTAGTATTCAACCTCCTCAAATCAGCCCTGAAGTCTTGAAAGAATTACTTTATATATGTACAACGCAATCTCCTTTTTTATCACCTAATGGAGACTTATATGTACAAATTGACGGTGTAGCTATGGGGTCCCCGTTGGGCCCGACTTTCGCTAATTTTTATATGGGTGATCTTGAAGCACGTGTATTTGAAAATCACACCAAACCTTTTCTGTATTGCCGTTATGTTGATGATATATTTGTTTCAGTTGATAACTTAGAAGAACTATTTAAACTGAGAGATGCATTTGTAAAAAATTCTAAACTACAATTTACATATGAACTTGCTAATAATAAACATCAAATTCCTTTTTTGGATACTTTAGTTACACGAAATGTATCAAAACTATCTTGCCAGGTCTATACTAAACCCACAAACACAGGCAATTGTCTTAATTATAATAGCGACTGTCCTGAAAGATATAAGCTAAATGTTATCAATAATTATATTAATAGGGCCTATAAATTTTCCGAAACATGGTCTGATTTTCACCATGAAATTCTACAAGTGAAACAACTTTTGATAAATAATAATTATTCTAATTCTATTGTTGATTCAACTATAAATAAATTTATGTCACGTATTACTGATAAAAAACATGTTTCAAAACCTAATACCAATAACTCATCAAATTCTTGTATAATTCCATTATATTATGCTAATCAGATGTCTAATAATTATAAAATAGATGAAAAAGTGTTGAAAAACATTGTGTATGATAATATTAAGGTTGTAAATAAAGATAATACACTCAGGTTACACATCTATTATAACAATGGAAAAACTCATAATCTTTTAATTAAAAATAGTGTAAATAATGTTTCTAGCCCTGTAGCACAAACCAACCTAGTGTACCAATTTTCGTGTCCGTTTCCACATGGTCAGGTGGAAAATTACATTGGTCATACTAGAACTACTCTGTCTCGTAGATTGACTATGCATTGTCAAAGTGGTGCCATATACCAACATATGTCAACACAACATTCAATCAAACCATCACATAAATTTTTAATTGATAACACCAGTATACTAATGAAAGAAAATCAACCCATTAAGTTAAAATTAAAAGAAGCTTTAGCTATTAATAAATGTAAGCCTTTAATTAATAAACAATGGTATTCTTTTGATTTAACTCTTAAACTTTTTGGCTCTCTAAATAGTATTAAAACTAATAATAATAATAATAAATGTTTTAACTCATCTACAACTTCTGTTAAAAATATGCATGTTAATAGTGCCAATGTTTCTTCAGGTATTTCTTCGTTGAATGAATGTTTTGTACCAGACGTTTGTGTTTCAAAGGTTATAGATAATGTATGTGATTCTTCTTCCAGTCACGTCCTTGAAGTTGACTGTAATTCTGTTGTTAAAGGCTTTACTAACTGATCTTAATTATTTAGTTATTACTGTTATTATTATAATTATTTTAATTTAAATATTTTTTATGTTGTTACATTTGTATATAATGAATTTAAATTTTATTTAAATTGTATTTTAATTCCTTTTAATTAGTTGTATCTTTTACCATTTAGTCACTGCATTTTATTTTTAAAAAGTTAAACGGCTCTGATGATGGCAAAAAATTGCCGAAATAGATCTATTAGCCTATAAGATTATGGAGTTTGTGTTTGAGAATAAATTATTTTTAAACCGATTTAGAGTATTGGAAAAAATTAGAAATAAAATCGATTCAGCCAAGTGCGCCACTATTTTCAATCGAGTTTGCCTAAAAGAACATATAGCGCCGAAGTATTCAAAAACTACTACTTGCTCGATTTCGGCTACAAATCGAAATGCAAAAGTTGAAGATCTTCTACAATCTCAGATTGTGCAGAAAGAACGAGAACTTAAAGAATTACAGTCAAGGTACGCAGAAGAAATGTCTACAACCACAGAAGACAACTTTGGTACAGACGTCCATAAATTCCTCCAACTTGTCAACGAACACTTTACGAAATCCGAACGTGTGAAGGAAGTTAAAATTGTTAAAAAACTTTCTCGATTGTATGGAGGTCTGTTACTATTTAAACAAAATTGTACTACATACGTTAATTTGTCCGATTATAAATTGTCTGACGATGAATGTGACTTTTTAATGCTCGGTTATAATTATCATTTACGTAAACCTTATGATCAACTACACAAACAAACCGAACTTGAAATATTGTACAATGATATCTTAAATTTAGAAGCCAAAAATAAAATTACTGTAAAATCAACTTTGAAGCCTCTATTACTAGCTGAAGGTTATAAACATCGATGCTCAAATTTTAAGTCTACCTTACCTAAGAAGTTATTGAATGCTGCCTCTCAACTACGTAAAAATACTCAGATAATTATTCGTAAAGCTGACAAATCACCTACGTACGTCATTTTAAATCGTGACAATTATTTCTCCAAACTCAATACAATTCTCTCTGACAGCTCTAAATTTCAAAAAGTGAAAGCTGATCCTACTGTTAAGATCAGATCTAAACTAAATAAGATCATTGCGACTCTTATTAAAAAGAAGATAACAATTTTTTCTAAAATAATAGGTGACTATAAGCCTGGTTATATTTACGGCAATGTTAAAATACATAAGAAAGATAACTCATTAAGACCTATTATTTCACAATGTCCTGCTGTTACTTATAATGTTGCTAAAGAAATTAATAAAATTATTTCTCCTTATTGTCCTTCTCAATATAGTCTTAAATCTTCTTATGATTTTGTTGATCTTATTCATAGTAATGGAAGTTCTAATATAATTGCGTCTTTAGATGTTGAAAGTTTGTTTACCAACGTACCTGTTATAGACACTATAAATATAATTTGTAAGTGTGTTTATTCACATCCTAGTATTCAACCTCCTCAAATCAGCCCTGAAGTCTTGAAAGAATTACTTTATATATGTACAACGCAATCTCCTTTTTTATCACCTAATGGAGACTTATATGTACAAATTGACGGTGTAGCTATGGGGTCCCCGTTGGGCCCGACTTTCGCTAATTTTTATATGGGTGATCTTGAAGCACGTGTATTTGAAAATCACACCAAACCTTTTCTGTATTGCCGTTATGTTGATGATATATTTGTTTCAGTTGATAACTTAGAAGAACTATTTAAACTGAGAGATGCATTTGTAAAAAATTCTAAACTACAATTTACATATGAACTTGCTAATAATAAACATCAAATTCCTTTTTTGGATACTTTAGTTACACGAAATGTATCAAAACTATCTTGCCAGGTCTATACTAAACCCACAAACACAGGCAATTGTCTTAATTATAATAGCGACTGTCCTGAAAGATATAAGCTAAATGTTATCAATAATTATATTAATAGGGCCTATAAATTTTCCGAAACATGGTCTGATTTTCACCATGAAATTCTACAAGTGAAACAACTTTTGATAAATAATAATTATTCTAATTCTATTGTTGATTCAACTATAAATAAATTTATGTCACGTATTACTGATAAAAAACATGTTTCAAAACCTAATACCAATAACTCATCAAATTCTTGTATAATTCCATTATATTATGCTAATCAGATGTCTAATAATTATAAAATAGATGAAAAAGTGTTGAAAAACATTGTGTATGATAATATTAAGGTTGTAAATAAAGATAATACACTCAGGTTACACATCTATTATAACAATGGAAAAACTCATAATCTTTTAATTAAAAATAGTGTAAATAATGTTTCTAGCCCTGTAGCACAAACCAACCTAGTGTACCAATTTTCGTGTCCGTTTCCACATGGTCAGGTGGAAAATTACATTGGTCATACTAGAACTACTCTGTCTCGTAGATTGACTATGCATTGTCAAAGTGGTGCCATATACCAACATATGTCAACACAACATTCAATCAAACCATCACATAAATTTTTAATTGATAACACCAGTATACTAATGAAAGAAAATCAACCCATTAAGTTAAAATTAAAAGAAGCTTTAGCTATTAATAAATGTAAGCCTTTAATTAATAAACAATGGTATTCTTTTGATTTAACTCTTAAACTTTTTGGCTCTCTAAATAGTATTAAAACTAATAATAATAATAATAAATGTTTTAACTCATCTACAACTTCTGTTAAAAATATGCATGTTAATAGTGCCAATGTTTCTTCAGGTATTTCTTCGTTGAATGAATGTTTTGTACCAGACGTTTGTGTTTCAAAGGTTATAGATAATGTATGTGATTCTTCTTCCAGTCACGTCCTTGAAGTTGACTGTAATTCTGTTGTTAAAGGCTTTACTAACTGATCTTAATTATTTAGTTATTACTGTTATTATTATAATTATTTTAATTTAAATATTTTTTATGTTGTTACATTTGTATATAATGAATTTAAATTTTATTTAAATTGTATTTTAATTCCTTTTAATTAGTTGTATCTTTTACCATTTAGTCACTGCATTTTATTTTTAAAAAGTTAAACGGCTCTGATGATGGCAAAAAATTGCCGAAATAGATCTATTAGCCTATAAGATTATGGAGTTTGTGTTTGAGAATAAATTATTTTTAAACCGATTTAGAGTATTGGAAAAAATTAGAAATAAAATCGATTCAGCCAAGTGCGCCACTATTTTCAATCGAGTTTGCCTAAAAGAACATATAGCGCCGAAGTATTCAAAAAATATATATATATATATATATATATTCTTTTAAACACGCTCTATTAAACACAGTTGACCACTTAACGTTAGTCATCTTTCTTAGCAAGTTTTTAAAGCCCTTTTCATCCATTTGAAACGACGAGACATATATTGAAAAATTTATTGGTTAAAATTGATGAGTAATAAAACGATCAGGGTTAACTGGCCAGTTTCAGCTATAAAAAGCCATCTTCAGAACCCTATGTTAAACAATAAATTAAATATTATAAAAGTTGAAAGGGAAGAGTTAAAAATCAGAAATACTTAGGCTTAGACGGAGACATTGAATTAGAGCTAGGCTGAATCAGTTTTCAGTTAATACATTAATACGGCTATTGATAGATGAAACACATTGAAATTTAAGTTAAAAAAAACAGAAGGAAAAAAAGCGACCACATAAAATGAGTTACAAAAAGCGAAACTCACTTTGAAATTAAATAGAGTTCGAACAAAGTAGCCCAACAAAATCGATGATATTTTTTTCAATAATTTAGAACTAAATAAGTAATTAAAACACAGGAAAGACAAGCTAAAACACGTTAAACGCTCGATAGGTGAAAAACGTAACCATACAGAGCGGCGTTGTACGACTTGTGAACAACACAAAGAACGACAAGCACGGGCACAAAAATATTGGTAGTAACATAAAGTAAGACAAGGCTATTGTATACGGTCGGACGGCAATTAGCGCCGTCGCCGCTAATTAATATTATCATTGTAAGTGAGATGCTCAAAAGTAGTATTCGAACCACTGAGCCCCGCACCATCCTCGCATCCAGGCTGAACTAGAGGTGTGCGCGGGGATGACTTTTCGTCCCCATCCCCAACCGTCCCGTGAGTGTCATCCCCATCCCCATCCATCCCCGCCATTATCGTCCCCATCCCCAACCGTCCCCGCAGTGTTTCATCCCCAACCACCTCCGCAGTCCATAAATCTTTCATCCCCATCCCCATCTGCAATTTCGTTGGTACCACTAAAAGTGCAGCGTTGGGTCTTTGTCTGATGAAAGGTGTTTTGTAGCCACTTCGAATGGCTCTAAAACTTCAATAATAGATATCAAAAGATTCGTTTTCATTTCATAGATCAGTGGAGAAAATTTCTTCATTAGCTGATCATCATTTCCAACCAAGTTATGTATACCAGAAAATTTTTTTACAACAGAATTTAACATTGTTAGGACACTGTTCCATCTTGTTGGAACACATTGTTTCAGCGTTGTATCAAGGCTATCTATTGTTTACGTTTAGAACCAACTCGATTTCTTCAGAATTTCTGTGGGTTTATTGAATTTGAGTCTTGAGTGCATATTATAACTTAATAGACCTGTATCTTTTATTACCAATGTTTTTTTTTTATTAAAGTGAATTTTATTTCCGAGTCTGCTAGCTTCACCCATACATTCACTCTACCTAATCCCATACTAAGCGAATCTGCCAGCTTAACTCCAGTATATGACAACAGACTTTTCTGTAAGTAAGTAAGTAAGTAAGTAAATCTTTATTAACCAGCCTGACAATGACGCACAGCGGTTAGAACTGGTGATTGTGATTAGAACTGGCATTGGTGATTGTGACATACAAAAATCGATGTGAGTGCTTAACCCACTGGTACCATCGCAAGATTTCCACTTCAGAATTGAGTTGCATTTTTCACATTTAACGAATGCCACCGGCACGTTATCGTTACTACTCTGACAAGCACTAGCTTTAGCTTGAATGACTTCCAAACAACACTCTTTCCTTTGTCACATTCGTATGTACTGACACGATCACTGTTGGAGTCAACTAATTTTTGAATGTCAGCCTTTTCCATATTTAACTTGAAATTCGAACTCCAATTTCGAAAATTAAACAAATAATGCAACCTACGACTTGAAAACTTTCGGTAATTCATTATCAGCGATAAACAACGGCGCGTTGCCAAGATTAAAACACGTTTGCAATGATAATTATTACTTGATACATTTTCGGTAAAGTAAAAAAATAATTATTTTTTATAAAATAAAATTGTTTTAATTTTGTGGTGATACCGCAAAAACCCGTCTCCATCCCCGCGGTAGTCCGTTTAAATATTTTTTATGTTGTTACATTTGTATAAAATGAATTTAAATTTTATTTAATTTGTATTTTAATTCCTTTCAATTAGTTGTATCTTTTACCATTTAGTCACTGCATTTTATTTTAAAAAGTTAAACGGCTCTGATGATGGCAAAAAATTGCCGAAATAGATCTATTAGCCTATAAGATTATGGAGTTTGTGTTTGGGAATAAATTATTTTTAAACCGATTTAGAGTATTGGAAAAAATTAAAAATAAAATCGATTCAGCCAAGTGCGCCACTTTTTTCAATCGAGTTTGCCTAAAAGAATATATATATATATATATATATATATATATATATATATATATATATATATATATATATATTTATATATATATATATATATATATATATATTCTTTAGGACAAGCTCGATTAAAAATAAGTCTCCATTTAGCCGCTATGAGTTTTATAGATACTTTCTCAATATTTCGGAACAACGTTTTTTGTTTACTGCAACACGTATTAAGAAAAGTATTAACATTTAAAACTTTTTTTATTTCAGACTTACGGGCCGTTTCGGCTTTCGCCATCTTCAGAGTCTGTAAATACAATCGCATAAAAGGAGGCAAAAGATAAGAAAACATGTAATAACTAAATATACAAATAAACTAATATCCTCAAGGAATTATCTTAATAGAAGGATATTAATAAAAATAATCAAATTTAGACAATGTAATTAAATTAACGTACATAAAATAAACTGGAGTTATGAGGATAAAATAAGTATAATTAAAAACGTTTAATTAAAGGATAAAATAATAGTAGCAGTAATAATAATAATAAAAGCAAGTATTATGATAATAAATGATTATATTAAGTCGAAATCACATAAGATATTTAAATAAATAAAATCAAGAATATCTCCGCTTTCGTCGAACAGTGATGTTCTCGTTTGAAAGTAAATGGAGGAAGGAACTGGATGAGTACGAACAATTGTCATCAATCGGACATTCTTCTTCGACACAGGTGCGCGCGGTATCATCAGGACTAACAGGTTGATCCAAGTCATCAACAACGGTCGTGAAAGAACAAGGACTTTCTGTGAGGATATTCTCTAATGTATCTTTAGATGATGGATCTTGCGTGGTATCGAAATATTGCAAAAAATAGCATGCGTCCAAAACGTCAGGACTGTTTGTTTTATACATATCACACTTATGAATAAGCTGAAACTCATCAGGTGAATCAGTCTCAAGAAAATTATCAAGTGATTGAACCAGATCAACAGAGCAGCAGTTACCGATGTCGTGGAATTCATTAACATTGGAAACATCAAGAGTCGCGTTAGAAAAGGTATCGAGAAGATGACCATTTGAAAGATCAATAGGACCCATGCTATTTCCGTTAATCGAAGTGTCAACATTGTCAGAAGCAGTCACAACATTGTTACTCTTTTCAAAATTCTGTCGTGAAGCAATGTCCTCAGTGAATCCAAATAATCTAAGAGTTGTAGAAAACTTTTCAAATTGTTTATTAATTGAAGGGCAGAGTTTCTGAATATAAAGAGCTTCTTTTATCTTAAGTCGAAGAGGATTGTATTCTTTAACAACAATATTCGAATTAGCAACGAGAACTTCACGTGTGAGTTTTCGATGATGTATTGTTTCAAAATGCTGTCGAATACTGCCGGATTGCAGATGCATTGTTAACCTACGAGACAGTTTAGTTCTGGTATGACCAATATATTGTTCCACCTTACTGTGTGGCAACGGACATTTAAATTGGTATACCAAGTTGGTTTGCTGTAGGATATCATCTTTTTTCCGGGTTCTATTGTTGGTAATTACAAGGTTAAAAAGTTTGAGGTTTTTATAGTAAATATATAACTTCAACACATTATTATTAGGATGTATAACTGAAACTTCTTTACTGATAATTCTACGTAAAACAGATTCGTCCAGTTTATAATCGGAAATCTGTGTAGAGGATTTTTTGGTAACCATCTTAGTAACAAAACTATTGATGGCGTTGTCGACAACGGTATTAGAGAAGTTATTGTTGATAAGAACTTTTTTAATCCTTTCGACTTCGATGTTGAACTCCATCCAATTCTCAGAAAATCTGTATGCCCGTAATAAATAACTATTGATGACACTAGCCTTGTATCTGTCGGGACACTCGCTATCACCATTTAGACAGACACCATTATTGGTTGGTTTAATGTAGACTTTAGTTTTGAGTCCGCTTTCGGTGGAAGTAATAAGAGTATCTAAGAAATGTACTTGTTGCTTATTTTGATGATTCAAATCAACAGTAAAATGTAGAACGGATTTTTCTTCAAAACTATCCCTCAGTTTAAACAAATCAGACTCATTTTCCACAAGAAGAAAAATATCGTCGACATATCTAGCGTATAATAATGGTTTGGGATTGAAATTTAACAGAACAGTTGTCTCTAAATTTCCCATATAAAAATTGGCGAATGTAGGTCCGAGTGGAGACCCCATGGCGACAACGTCGACTTGGAGGTATAAATTATTATTAGGATGTCGAAATGGTGATTCTGAAGTACAGATAGTCAAAATTTGTTTCAAAAGCTCTTCAGGAATTCTTGGAGGAGGCAACGTTGAATGATTATACACGTAACGGCATATAATTGAAATTGTCTCTTGAACAGGTACATTAGTAAATAAACTTTCAAAATCTAAAGATGCACAAATTCCTTTATTCTTGCAACCGTGAACCAAGTCAACAAAATCCAGAGACGATTTTAGACTATATTGATTAGGACAAAATGGAAAAATTATCATGTTGATATATTTAGCTAAATGATATGTAGGAGTAGGGCATTGAGAGATTATTGGACGTAAAGGATTACCAGCTTTGTGAGTTTTCACCATACCGTATAAGTAACCAGGTGCAAAATCTCCTATTAAAATAGACATTTTATCTTCGTCGAGACAATTATTTAATTTAAATATTAATTAGAAGTCTCAGTCTCTCGTAGTCTAATGTTAAGTAGCTCCGAGAGACTGAGACTTCTAGCCATCATTTTTTGGTGATGGTCGGTGGCTCAGTTGGTAAGAGCGCTTGCATTTAGGCGAGGCGGTGTTGCCGTAGACACGTGGGTTCGATTCCTAGTAGAGTCTTATAAATATTTGCGTTACTTGTGGTGACAGTTAGTCATCCTATTTGTAGGCTCTTGAAACATTTCAACGCATTTCAACGCAGTGTTTCACTTCGCAAAACATTACCTATCTGGCAGCAGACTAGCTGTCGAGTCGAGCTGAAGTAAGGAGTTCTGAGCCTATCATAGTCGTAGTCTAATAATAAGTAGCTCCGAGAGACTGAGACTTCTAGCCATCATTTTTTGGTGATGGTCGGTGGCTCAGTTGGTAAGAGCGCTTGAATTTAGGCGAGGCGGTGTTGCCGTAGACACGTGGGTTCGATTCCTAGTAGAGTCTTATAAATATTTGCGTTACTTGTGGTGACAGTTAGTCATCCTATTTGTAGGCTCTTGAAACATTTCAACGCTGTGTTTCACTTCGCAATATATATATATATATATATATATATATATATATATATATATATATATATATATATATATATATATATATATATATATATATATTCTTTTAGGCAAACTCGATTGAAAAAAGTGGCGCACTTGGCTGAATCGATTTTATTTTTAATTTTTTCCAATACTCTAAATCGGTTTAAAAATACTTTATTACCAAACACAAACTACATAATCTTATAGGCTAATAGATCTATTTCGGCAATTTTTTGCCGTCATCAGAGCCGTTTAACTTTTTAAAATAAAATTCTACAAGTGAAACAACTTTTGATAAATAATAATTATTCTAATTCTATTGTTGATGCAACTATAAATAAATTTATGTCACGTATTACTGATAAAAAACATGTTTCAAAACCTAATACCAATAACTCATCAAATTCTTGTATAATTCCATTATATTATGCTAATCAGATGTCTAATAATTATAAAATAGATGAAAAAGTGTTGAAAAACATTGTGTATGATAATATTAAGGTTGTAAATAAAGATAATACACCCAAGTTACACATCTATTATAACAATGGAAAAACTCATAATCTTTTAATTAAAAATAGTATAAATAATGTTTCTAGCCCTGTAGCACAAACCAACCTAGTGTACCAATTTTCGTGTCCGTTTCCACATGGTCAGGTGGAAAATTACATTGGTCATACTAGAACTACTCTGTCTCGTAGATTGACTATGCATTGTCAAAGTGGTGCCATATACCAACATATGTCAACACAACATTCAATCAAACCATCACATAAATTTCTAATTGATAACACCAGTATACTAATGAAAGAAAATCAACCCATTAAGTTAAAATTAAAAGAAGCTTTAGCTATTAATAAATGTAAGCCTTTAATTAATAAACAATGGTATTCTTTTGATTTAACTCTTAAACTTTTTGGTTCTCTAAATAGTAATATAACTAATAATAATAATAATAATAAATGTTTTAACTCATTTACAACTTCTGTCAAAAATATGCATGTTAATAGTGCCAATGTTTCTTCAGGTATTTCTTCGTTGAATGAATGTTTTGTACCAGACGTTTGTGTTTCAAAGGTTATAGATAATGTATGTGATTCTTCTTCCAGTCACGTCCTTGAAGTTGACTGTAATTCCGTTGTTAAAGGCTTTACTAACTGATCTTAATTATTTAGTTATTACAGTTATTATTATAATTATTTTAATTTAAATATTTTTTATGTTGTTACATTTGTATATAATGAATTTAAATTTTATTTAAATTGTATTTTAATTCCTTTCAATTAATTGTATCTTTTACCATTTAGTCACTGCATTTTATTTTAAAAAGTTAAACGGCTCTGATGATGGCAAAAAATTGCCGAAATAGATCTATTAGCCTATAAGATTATGGAGTTTGTGTTTGGTAATAAAGTATTTTTAAACCGATTTAGAGTATTGGAAAAAATTAAAAATAAAATCGATTCAGCCAAGTGCGCCACTTTTTTCAATCGAGTTTGCCTAAAAGAACATATAGCGCCGAAGTATTCAAAAAATATATATATATAAATATATATATATAAATATATATATATATATAAATATATATATATATATATATATATATATATATATATATATATATATATATATATATATATATATATATATATATATATATATATATATATATATATATATATATATATATATATATATATATATATATATATATATATATATATATATATATATATATATATACTAGTTGACCCAGCAAACGTTGTTTTGCCTTATAAATTATTTTAGTTTTTTTTTATTAAAAGTTTAATGTACAAATTCTGTCAATTTAAAAAAAAAACAATGATTTTTGTCAGACCATCTTTAGCCAACACAAACAAACTGGATGGTTTGCCCTCGCAAGAACATGCCACGTATAGGTTATTGTTCGTGAGAAAAATATGGCGTGCCCAAATCTAAGCCACAAACAGACATTGTTTGGCCTTGCGACTTATTAATTGTCATTGCGAATGCCATATATATATATATGTATATATATATATATATATATATATATATATATATATATATATATATATATATATATATATATATATATATATATATATATATATATATATATATAATTCAAATAATTAGGTTTTTCGTCAATGCAGGCTCGGTTAAATTTTATAGACCAAGTTTATATATATAATATAACTTTATAAAAAACCACGTTTTTGTGAACTGAAAAGAAGAAAACAATTTTACTCTGGGCTGTGAAAAATAACTTGATGGAGGTATGCAATAATTGTCGACATTCGTATAGCAAACAAGCCATACATTTTTAACACTTAGTACGTGGGGCGCTATTTATATTCAAAAAAGCATTCTATCCTGTTTAAAAAAATAGCAGATGGTTTGTTTGAGTAAAAGGCGCCCCACGTTTTAAGTGTTAAAAATGTTTGGCTTCAGTTCACAAATATTTCTGGATCACTTGTAGGGTTGTTACAGTTACTGAATCTAAAACTGAAACATTCAGTTAACTGAATCTTTTTAGATTCAGTAACTTCAACTGAAACTGAAACTGAATCTTTTTTAAAAACTGTAACTGAAACTGAATCTATTGAGAAAACTGAATATAACTGAATCTTTTAGAATGAATATTTTTTATCATTTTATTATATTATTTTTATGTTTGCGGTTAAATGTTTTGATTCTATGGCACGGACGATAACTCGGTCGAAGTTAGGAATAGTTCTTTTTTTTTCGTGTTAGTGTTCTGTTGCTTGCGTTGTTTTTCGAAGATTTTCAAGTTTTTAGAATTACCAGAATAGAAGATACTTGTGTTAGTAATAACATTGTTATGGACAAATCTACCGAGGAAGAAGTATCGTTTATTCAACAAAATGAGTCGGAATCTGCTTTAGGACCTTCAACGAAAAAAGCTAGATTCAACAAAACAAGACCTATACTAACCCGGTACATAAAAGGTTTACAGGAGTTGGAGCCGATATTAAGTGCAATATTTGTTCTGTAATTTTGAAGGGTAAAAATGTCAAAAATTTAGAGTCTCACTTGAGGAAGCATGAAACAGAATACGCAGAGTATTTAGAGGAAAAAAATAGCTATGATATCAAAAACACAAAGTAAGTCTATTAAACGACCTTTTTCATATTTGAAAAACCAGGCAACAATTGAAAACTGTTTTGTTGTTAAAGAACGCAAAAATGACATTAAAAAAGGCTCCAATGCCTATAATAAGGCTGTCCATGCTATCGCTTCAGCATTTGCTGCAAACAGTTCGCCATTTCTTTTGATCGAAGACCTTCTATTAAAAATATGTTTGCAGTTGTGTCGGAAGGTCGTTTACTAACCTTGCCGAACCAACACGATATATCCACAAAAGTGTCCGAATTAGTAAAAGAATTAAAAAGATCTGTTGAATTATCATTGAATTCAGCGAAGTATGTGTCAATCACAACAGATGGTCTCGGCCATGTTATTCATCGGTAAGGATGGGAAATACTTGCCATTATTTTGATCGAAACATCAATAAAATAAAAAGAGCTCTTCTGAGTTGTAGAACAATTACGCAACCCCATACAGGCTTTGCTCTTAGCAGATGTTGACATAATTTGGGTGACGACAAGCTGGGAGCTGAAGTCTTTTATAAATTCAAGAAGGAATTTTTAAGCTAAATACATTTTTTAAACATGTCTGTGTTGCAAAATGTTTTTTATAGTAAATTTCTTCTTGGTAGTTTACCTAAAAAAATTGAAAAAAAAAAAAACTGAATCTAACTGTAACTGAAACTGAAACTGAATCTTTAAAGATTCAGTTTACTGAAACTGAAACTGAATCTTTGTAAAGTTTCAGTTACTTTAACTGAAACTGAAACTGAATCTTTTTTCAAAACTGTAACAACCCTAATCACTTGCAAGGCGAGCACAATTGTTATTTGGGTCATTTGTTGCCAACATTGTTACGCATTCAAGACAAACATATCCTTATGCAATACTAGCAGTGCCCGTAGCGGCTTCGCTCGCATGAAATTATAGAATTTGAACCGTGCATCCATAGGTGTCGGCTCGGCCCGTCGACAACTTGGCCCAGCCCGTTTCAAAACCAAAATTCCTGGCCCGGCACGGCCTGTCTAATTTGGGCCCGGCCCGTTTTTACTGGCCTAGAAATTCTATATACTTGATGAAAAACTTCGGCCCGTCCCACGTTGACTTCAGGTTTGGCCCGGCCCGTCTGAAGACCCTAAAACTACAAAAATGACTATATGCTTAGTGAAAAACCTTGGCCCGTACCACCTTGATTTAAGGTTTAGCCTGGCCCGTAAGAAGACCCTAAAATAACGGCTTGGCACGACCGGTGATAAACTGGACTCAGCTACTTTAAACCGGCACAAAACCTCAAAATACTAAGTTTTACATCTGTAATGCTTGCAGTTGTTGAGTAGCAGTTATTTTAAAATCAAATAACCCTTATTTTGACCCCACATTTGAAGTCATGGAAACCAAAGTTTTAAAAAATGGTGAAACACTTATATCGTTATTTTTTGAGGCACTGGTGGCAGAGCGGTAGAGCGTTCGCCTGTCGATCGTTAAGAAATTAGAGAGTTTGAACCGTGCATCCATAGTAGAGATCATTTTTTTAGGTCTCGGCTCGGCCCGTCGACAAATTAGCCCAGCCCGTTTTAAAAACCCAAACTCCTGGCCCAGCACAGCCCGTCTGAATTAGGCCCGCCCCTTTTTTACAGGCCTAGAAGCTCTATATACTTGATGAAAAACTTCGGCCCGTCCCACCTTGACCTCAGGTTTGGCCCGGCCAAACTGAAGACCCTAAAATCACTAAAATATCTATATACTTGGTGAAAAACCTCGGCCCGTCCCACTTTGATTTAAGGTTTGGCCTGGCCCGTGTGAAGACTCTAAAATAACGGCTTGGCCCGGCCGATGATAAACTGGACTTAGCTACTTTTAACCGGCACAAAACTTCAAAATACTAATTTTTACATTTGTAGCACTTACAGTTTGTGAGTAGCAAATAATCCTTATTTCCACCCCACATTTGAGGTCCTGGAAACCAAATTTTAAAAAAATGCTAAAACACGTATTTCATTATTTTTGGAGTAGAAACTAAATACTAATTTTTACTTCTGTAGCATTAACAGTTTTTGAGTAGTAGCTACTTTAAAAACCAAATAACCCAAAAAATGATGAAACACGTATATCTTTTTTTTTGAGTAGATACTAAGTATTGATTTTTACATCTGTGGCAATTACAGTTGTTGAGTAGCAGTTACTTTAAAAACCAAATAACCTATTTTCCACCCCACATTTGAAGTCCTGGAAACCAAATTTTCAAAAAATTGTGAAACCCGTTTATCATTTTTTTTAGAATAGAAACTAAATACTAATTTTTACTTTTGTAGCATTAACAGTTTTTGAATAGAAGCTACTTTAAAAACCAAATAACCCAATTTTCCAACCCACATTTGAGATCCGGGAAACCAAATTTGTAAAAAATGGTGAAACACGTATATCTTTATTTTTAGAAAAAAAACTAAATAATAATTTTTACATCTGTGGTATTTACTGTTTTTGAGTAGCAGTTACTATAAAAGACAATTAGCCCTATTTTCCACCCCACATTTGAAGTCCTGGAAACCAAATTTTCAAAAAATGCTAAAACACGTATTTCATTATTTTTGGAGTAGAAACTAAATTCTAATTTTTACTCCTGTAGCATTAACAGTTTTTGAGTAGAAGCTACTTTAAAAACCAAATAACCCAATTTTCCAACCCACATTTGAGGTCCGGGAAACCGAATTTTCAAAAAATGGTGAAACACGTATCTTTTTATTTTTCAAAAAGAATCTATATACCAAATTTCAAAATCTCCTCATTTTTTGTTTTCGAGATATACATTGTTTTAGAAAAAAGTTTGTTTGTTTTCCAGTTTTTTCCCCTCAGGAGCAAAATTTTCAAAAATCCTTTCTTAGCGGATGTTTACGCTATAAAAGTAATATAAGTTTCAAATTTCACGTTCCTAGGATGAGGCGTTTGAGCTCGGCGTTGATTATCAGTCAGTCATCAGTCAGTCAGTCAGTCAGTCAGGACATGTTCTTTTATATATATAGATAAATATGGCGTATTGTGCACCATTGGGCAAGGAAATAAAAGAAGCCATGGCTAAGCGATTCAGGTCTTATTTAATTCTTAACATTGGTGTTAGCGACTACATCTGGGCAGCTGTATCTCATCTTTTTTACAACGTTTTTATTAGGTCACAATGTTGTTTATGTGTTTGTCCGATGTCTCTGGGCATGTACTTACAGTTATGATTTTTGGATATGTTATAGATTAATGTTGATAGAATATAAATACCAATTCTGAGAATGGTTAGCCAACTAATAAAAAAGTTGTGTGCAGACAAATCATAACTGACTACTTCTCGCTTTCTACTTCTCCCTCTCTCACTTTCTCTCTCGCATGGATGCCATGCGCGAGAGTGAGAAAATGAAAGGAGGAAGACGAACTTTGATTAGCATGCATGCTGTAACGAACGAATAATCATGAATATGAATGAACTTGAATGAAGATGCAACAGGAGGAAGAGGATTAGTAGGAAAAAGTTCGATGAGCCTGCATGCTGTAAATAATCATGAATATGAATGAACTTGTCGCACAGTGTGTAATCCGCGGATGGAGATGTGCGGCTTTCCACCGATACCTATAAATAGGACATCAAATTTCGGGCTTCCTCCTATTTTGCTTTGTGAGGTGAGTGATGTTTTCGTTTGCACGTAATTTATTTATTAGTTGGCGCGGATTTTCAATTTCAAATTCAAAAAGCTCAAATTCTTATACAATTTCACCCATCAAAAACAAAAAAGTAGAAAATAATTAATTAATAAAAAATACATTTTTTAAGCAACAACGTTTTTCTTGCGCCCTAAAAAGTATAAAATAATATTCCTATAATTCATATACAACGGAAAACGTTGCGGGCACATTATAGGCTACGGCTACAACATCAACGACTTTAATAAAACAAATGGTTATAAAAAAAATAATGCGCCCACAAGGTTTTAAGTTGTATATGAATTATAGGAATATTGTTTTATACTTTTTAGGGCGCAAGAAAAACGTTTTTTTTAAATGTATTTTTTTAAAGATTAAGATCGGTCCCAGCTGACAGCCTGGAAAGAATAATAAGACTTGTTCTGGTGAATGATTGAATGTTAGACAATATTAAGGTGGCATAAGTCCAGGTTAATAGGCCTCAAGGTCAAGGCCACCGAACTAAACAAGATTTTGTCGGTGAAACTAACATCGATGAAAGTAGCACATCTAATTTAGTCATGCTAGAAAGTAATGATATTTTTCCTTTGAATATGTAGCAGCTTCATCAAATGAAGTTGTCACAGATGTTGAAGTTTTTCAATATCTTGATGACAAGTCTACTTCATTTGATATTTTACACAGTGAAGCAAATTTTTTCAGATACAACACTGGACCATCTTCTGTGCCGGTTGAGCGGCTGTTTTCATATGCAGGGATGGTGCTCAACAAAAAAGAGCGTGTATGATTGATGAAAATTTTCAGCAGCAGTTACTGTTAAAGGCAAAGAATGAACTTGTTTTGTGATTTTTTTTTATTTTTCTCATTTATATCTCAGATTATATATGTTGAATAAATTGTATTTGTATTTTAAATAAAAGTATTTTGGAACACGTATTTCGTATTTTAGTATTTTGAACCCCTTGAAGAAGTATTTGGTGTTTTAGTATTTTAAATATTTTTCTGAAGTATTTTAGTGTTTGGTATTTCAAATACTTTTAGCTCAATAATTTGCTCACCTCTGTTTCTAACAAGCTGCAGACACTGTCATACAACGAATTCCATCTTGGGGCATGGACACATCGGTTGAGAGTTCATTATAGCAAAATAATCTTCGCAAAATGTTGGTGATCGCGAACATTTGTTCCAAGCAGCTGTACATTTATCAAACGTACTATGGTGGATCCTTACGTACTTATGATTATTTTTAATTATTTCATTCATATCACTTGTAGCTATTAGGCTGAGAGTATGACTGCTGCATCTGTAATGCAGAGGAAGTGTTATTTCAAACTCTTCATCTTCATCAATTTTCAAGATTTTATGCAAAGAGTTTTCTTTTATAAAATTGAAACATTAAAGTATTTCTTAAAAAGTGTTTTGATATGTGTTTTAAAATACAAATACTCTAAAAACGTATTTGAAATACAAAATTACAAAATACTTCATCGTTGGCATTTAAATACCAAATAAAATATTTATTTTATTTTGAAAATACGTATTTTAAATACTTGTATTTGAAATAGTGCCCACCTCTGATAATTAATAAGAAAGAACGGTAAGATGAGCAGACGAGGCCGATGCGACCAACTGACCTCAAAATGACTCCGGGCGCCGAGTTGGTATTTAGTCATGGGCCGCTGCGGCCAATGCGGTATTTAGTTACACCGGTCAACAGTATATATACGGTCAACCAGTATGCCATTCTGCAGTCTGCGGTCAGCTTTTTACCTTGCCTCTGTTTCGAGAGTTTGGCTTGGGTGCGTGAGTTGTTGCGTATTAGCTTTTGTTTACCTTCTTCTGTTTTGTTAGAAAGGAGTAACTCAAATGGGCAAAACCAAAATGGTTTCTACGTTGTTTTTTGTTTTGTCTAGTTTTCTTTTATTTTTTAGTTGCGTTCATCGCTGTTTTCTGATCAGTTACGACGTTCCTGAAGTTAGCTCGTTATAACTACTTATAACTATTACCAAGCCGGTAACCGGGGCAATAAGCGGTAAAAGTGCTGTTGTTCCGTCGGTTTTGCCAAAACGATTGATTCTTCGATTAATTAATGGTAATCATGTAGAATAGGTCCAGAAATTATTTTCGGTGTTTTTAATTATTTTCCCGCAATAATAATTATATATTTGTAATCACAATAATAACTCCAATTTAATGATCCAAGCAGTTTATTAATTTTTGATAATAAAATTATTATAATTAGAAAGAAAAATAAATTAGTAATTGACTGATCCAATTAATTTCTTAAAATTATAATTAGAAAAGAAGTTAAAGCCAGAAAAGCGTCAGGTAGTAGAAAAAAAGGTAATCTTTCCCACGAACGGCCCGTGTGGCGGATTAATACATAATTCTCGGCTATAATTAACTATAAACACGATGAAAAGTAACCACTAGTTTAAACATTATGATAATTAGTATAAATAATTTATTTAAAATAGGAAAATGTTATATAAAATTATTTTAATTAATTAAATAATGTAATTATAATTTAAAAAATTTGAGTTTTAAGGAAAAGTGTAAACGAAGGAATCGCATTATGTTATATAACGTTATAACTATTACCATGGCGGTAGGCGCCGGTATAGAATATTCAAACTCAGAATTTGTACCTTTATTTAAAATATTAGTGAAATTAAAAAAAAATTATTTTGAAACTTTTTATGCGACTACCTAGGATAGGGTTAGGGGTAGGGATAGGGTTATGGGTAAGGTTAGGGTAGGGTTAAGGGTAAGGTAAGGGTAAGGTTAGGGTTAGGGATAAAGTTAGGGGTAAGGTTAGGGTTTCATTTTAATACGGGATTGCAATTTTACAGATTGCAATCACGGCGAACCGCCGGGGCAATAGCAGCGACCTTATATAAAGTGACTAGCGGGGTTTACTTCGTTTTTTCTCTCGCCTTTTGTTCTTTATCGTTTTACATAGAAAAAGTTTTAAAATTTTAAAATAATTTTTTTTATAACTGATAGTTTGTTTTTTAAATAAAATTTTATTATAAACTAATTTTATTTCTTTTTTATTCATTTCATTCATACGATCATCGTATCTCACCACTCACAACTACGATGTAAATAGTAAGCTTCTGCGTCCCGTTATTTTTTTTGGAACGATACGATATGATTTCCGAAATTTGCCTCGAATTAAACGATACAATACGAGACGACTCGAACAATAACGATACGATACGGTATCGGGATCTCGACTGAAGTGGAAATTTTGTCTCGAATGAAACGAGATAACATAGAATGATGAACTATACGCGACAGACAATATAATAACTTAACTACATTAAAGGAATTCATTGAAAAAAATATATAAATATTAAAATATTTCAAAATTTATAAAAATTTACCAAATTTAATTTTTTTTTACAACTTTAAATAAGTTTCATTTGTTTAGTTTCGGTACATCTATTTTTCTAAATTTAGATTCTAAATAAAACGCTACCGCCGATAGTAAGTATTTATTTACTTTATTTAGTACGCATTATGGGGTAGTTTATCAATTTAATTAAATGATTTTACTTGCCAATGAAAAAAAAATTAAAATTATTTTTTCAAGTAATTGAAAAGTAGAAAACCTTCTAGCACACCAAAAGAACGACATTTTTAGGCAATTCAATAGTGAAAGTGGAAAAACCAATGGAGATAGAAATAGATTGCAGATTACTGAGATTGAGATTACTAGATTACTAAGATTAAATTAAAATGATACTGTTTCCTGCAGTCTTTGCATCTGGCAAGATTTACTTCTCCATCCTTGTCATTGACTTTCTGCGTGACCGTCTCTTCCTCAAAGTACTCCCAGATTTGACCCCGGTGACGCGGCATGATAATGATGACAAACACGAGAAAGTGAATCTATGCAAGAATTAAAAAAGTTAAAAAAAAACCAGCGTGTTTATTTATAGGCTATGGCGAATGCGGTTAGCAATAGCAAGAAAGAAGCTGAGAAAGTTTCGAATTCCAGCTGCAGACAATACGGGCTACGGCACTGTCGTGCACACTACAGGTGGCACACACAGCCAAGAATATCATCGAGATTATAAAGATATATCTTAGATGAGCTACTATTACGGTCAATTACGGATATCGAAACACTAAAATAATCATTCCAATTCTATGTTACAAATTTGAAAAAATAAGTTTATGAAACAGACTAAACCAAAACATAAACATAGAATGATCATTACTATTACATTACTCATTATTCTCATTAATAATAATAGTCATCGATGTCAGCGAGTACGATTGCCTTGTAGGGCTTGTAGTATCAGTAGTGTGCAGAGCTCGACTAGCAGCCTAAGAGGAGCGTGGCTGTTTTGCTGCCGGTTCCCAGACTAAAAATAGTAAATAATGGGGCTGTCTGGAAAACCGAATTTAAAGTGGGGATGATAATAGTTATAAACTTCTGTCAATAGGTAGATTAATTAATCAATGTTGATGAATCAATTGCAAATATTCACAGTTGTGACAATCGTTAATTAAATATGGATGACTTTCGTTATTTATTGGAAAATATTTTTAAAAAATCTCGATATTTTTTCGGGATTTTTATCGGGAATGAAATTTTAAGTATCGCTAATTATATCGATACGAGACTTCTTCCGCAGGCTGTATCGTTTCAATGGCGATACGGGATCTCCCGTATCGTTTTGAAATCTCGATTGAATTCGAGATAACGATATCGGGTCGCAGATGCTTAGTAAATAGTGCTTGGAAGGGTACTACTTAACGTTTTCAAAGTTTCTCAAATTACGATAAATATTTTTTTTTACATTCAATTTGGTATAAAATTTGTTTTTTTATGTTATTGTAACAAAATAATAAAAATACGACTATTTTTTCGGCACGGGCCGTCCGTAGGAAAGATTACCGAAAAAAATTATTCTCATAAAAAAAACAAACTAAAAGTGAAGTGAAGTGAAATAAAATGTAAAATAAATTATTTGTGCGAGTTTTTATAAAATATTTTCAAGAAATAAATTACTTATTTAATTGAATTTGAGTACCGTAGTCTCAAACCAGGTGGCAAATTCTTTGCTGAAACTCTGTTTCTTTAATTGAAAACTATCCAGTTTTATCTTTCTCTGAAAAACTGCTCGGACTTGAATAAACTATCATTTTTTTCTGTAAATAATGTTAATCTGACTGCATGATTAATATTTTATCTTGTGATTGTTACATTTTCTTTTGCAAATAACTTTATTTTTGACTACGCTATAAACCGTTTCTGTTCGACTGCGCTATTCATAGTTTTTGTTGTGGTTTTCTTGCGCATTTCGTGTGTTTTCCGAGAGAATTTTATTATAAAAAATTAATAAACTGCTTGGATCATTAAATTGGAGTTGTTATTGTGATTACAAATATATAATTATTATAAGGGAAAAATAATTAAAAACACCGAAAAATTTCTGCCGATATTCTCCATGTTTACCATTTTCTAAAGGGTTAGGACTAGGGTTTCATTTTAGACTTGTTTTACTTTCTTAGGTAGACTGCCGGCACAGTAGCAATTTTACTGATTGCAAGCACGACGAACCGCCGGGGCAATAGCAGCGACCAAGTTAGTTCGGTAAAGGTGGAGAATAATAGGTACATGAAGTTAGCAACGATTTCGGCTACGAATGCTATTTTAGACACAAAAAGTAAATTTTAGACAGAAATAAATTTGTACGATCAAAAAGTTTAATTGATTCCTATAGTACATTATGTGCTTAATCCAAAAATTAAATTAAAAAAATTTGAACTTTAAGTGACAAACGTTAATAACCGAGACCCCTCGATTTTTCAGTTTGGCTTAGAAAAACCAGAAATAAATAGGAAAAAAATATAAATAATTTTGTGCGATCGCCTATTTTTTGGAATTTAGTTCTAAATTATTTCCTCAATTCAAATATGTAAAAAATATTTTATAACAACTGAACTTTAGGTGCCAGACACTATTGACCGTTTATCTTCTATACCGATTTCCCCATCTGAAAGTTCATTGGAATTAGAAAGTAAAGATAAATAACAGCGTTCGATCAAAAAATTTAATTGATTCCTATAGTAAATTATGTGCTTAATCCAAAAATTTAAAAAATAATTAAAAAAAATTTGAATTTTAGGTGACAGACGGTAATAACCGAGGCCCCTCGATTTTTCAGTTTGACTTCGAAAAACCGGAAATAAATAGGAAAAAATATAAATAATGTTATGCGATCACCAATTTTTTGGAATTTAGTTGTAAATTATTTTCTGAATTCAAATATGTAAATACATTTTTTTATAACAACTGAACTTTATGTGCCAGATGATATTGACCGTTTCCCTTCTATACCGAAATAGTTGCCGGAATCGTTGCTAACTTCATGGCCCTGAGAATAGTGCTATAAATTATTTCCGGTGTTTTTAATTATATTTTTATTATAAAACTAACAGGGTACCCGGTGTTGCCCGGGGTTTTTAGAGGTTTTTCTAATGCTTGTCTCTTTCGCTCTCGTTTCCTTCCCCGCTTGCTCTCCCGTTCCCGGTCGCTTTCCTGTTCCTGGTCGCTTTCCCTTTCCCACTTGTCCTTTTGATCTCGGTCGTTTTCTTGCTTTCCCGTTTCCGCCCATTTATGTATATGTATGTATGTGTAATCGTTGCTAGGCGCCTAGCGTGCGGCTGCCTTCGTCCCGTTTTTTTGTCGTTTATTTAATTTTGAGAATTAAATTAAAAATTCTCAATTCTAAAGTTAATTTTCTATATCATCTACTAAATTTGCATTTTGTTCTGTTTTCGGACTGAAATGATTAAATGCTATATTATATTGTCGGACTAATTGTTTCCATAGCTGCCGGTTATGCGCTCGCCTGTTACATGGTTTGAAGCCGTGTCAACTGTTATAATTTAAACTAAATTGCGATATTTATTTGAAAAACCAAACTTAAATCAAATATTAAGTTCCTTAAACTGGTAGACTCCACACGGCGTTGAACAACAATGGTATGTCGTAAATCAACAAACGGAAGAAGAACCAAAGAACTAAATAAATAATCTACAAAAATAAATCGTTGAAATAAATGCATTCCAACAGCAGCATCATCATGTGTAAACTCGCTCTACATACCTATTCTCGAAGTGAACTTCTTTCGGTCAATTTTCAGAACAACTGTTACCCAACAAGAGTATTTCTCCTTACTCTTAAGAAAATGCATTTGCTGCGCTCAAATGTACGACAATACCACTACAGGGAGCGACGGGCTGGCCATTGTTCTTGAATCTCTTTCAGACTGAGACTTGTGGCTCCTTCCGCTAGTGACGTCCGTGTAGTACCAACCTCCTCTTCATCTACTCCTGATCTTCGTTGGTCACCTCGCCGCAGTGATCACAACTGGGAAACCAGTAAAACCAGGCAAGAAACCAAGGATCTACAACGAAAGAATTTATCGATAAATGCTACCTCACCTAGGGCAGCTGATGTGTCAGCATTGGGGACCCATGGTTTGGACAAAAAAGTGGACTACTGGCCGAACGACTAAATTGATCAAACCAAAGAATGAAATACGAATCGCCGCGTGGAACGTAAGAACAGGTCATCACGTCGGCCAAAAGGAGATTATCGCCACCGAAATTGCCAATTGCAAAATATTGATCTCCGCCATATCGGAACTACGACTTACCGGATCCGGGACGATGACGATTAGTCCGCTGATGACCGACGAGACTATTATGCTCTTCTACTCCGGTGGTGACAAGCAAGAGGCGGGTGTTGGATTTATGGTCGGCCAGCGAGCTGCCCACAGCATCGTCGCCTTCCAACCAATTCTGAACGTCTAGCAGTCCTCTCCATCGATGGCACAATCAAGACGCACATCCTATCCATCTATGCGCTGACCGAAACAAGCTCAGATTAGAGGTGTGCGCTGGGACGACTTTTCGTCTCATCCCCAACCATCCCCGTGAGTGTCATCCCCATCCATCCCCGCCATTATCGTCCCCATCCACAACCGTCTCTGCAGTGTTTCATCCCCATCCCCAACCATCCCCGCAGTCCATAAATCTTTCATCCCCATCCGTCCCCGCACCGTTTATTCCCAATTTTTATTCAATCCTGTACTAGTCATTATTTTTAGTACATCATTTCAACCAAATTATAACTTAAGTGTTTATATATATATATATATATATAGAATTGTAATTACACTGTAATAGGAATCAATACAATTTATTTATTTGAGACCATGAATAAATAAAAGTCCATCGACGTTTTTTTCACTTAGCTGAGTTCGTCTATCATTTATTGTTAGTCCACCCATTGAAAATACTCCTTCAGAGGATGTGCTTGCTGCTGGCACACTCAAAATATTTTTTGCGACTTGGGATAGTTTTGGCCATTTCTTTGAGTTTTTTTCCCAAAAACTGAGCAAATCACCGTTTACACCATCCTTTAATGCCAAATAGTCAGCAACCTTATAAAAATAATTAACATTGTGAAACTCGTTGCTCATGTAAGCAAAAGTAATTAATAACAATGAACCAGTCTAAAAAAAACCTTTCTTGCTTTTAATATAAAGATAATTTAATAATAAAACTTTATTCGAAACTGAACCTGTTGACGTTGTGGTGTACAAGCTGGCATAAAAGTCGTCCTCAAGTTTTCTTTTTTTGACGGGTTGTTGTTCTGAAAAGTCATCTTGTGGCTCAGAATTTAATGTTATGTCATCTATGAGCTTTTGTAGATCTGTAACAAAAACGAAAAAAGTTCAAATATTATATGTAAAACCTAATAACCTAATAATGTGAAACAAATTAATCAAACCTTCAATAGCAGTTTCTCGCATTACTTTTGGAAGAACATCGGGATTATCTTTTAACCTGGGGTGCAACAAAGTAGCAACGAAATGTAAAGGTGCAACAACAAAGTACTTTTCAAGATGCCAATGAAGACACTTTTTTATCTGTGCAATTGTGGAGCCTTCTGTTGCAGTTGAGAGTAATTTATTTGATAGCTGCAATTTCGTTGGTACCACTAAGTGCAGCGTTGGGTCTTTGTCTGATGAAAGGTGTTCTGTAGCCACTTCGAATGGCTCTAAAACTTAAATAACTGCTTTCAAAAGATTCGTTTTCATTTCATACATCAGTGGAGAAAATTTCTTCATTGGCTGATCATCATTTCCAACCAAGTTATGTATACAGGAAAAATTTTTTACAACAGAATTTAACATGGTTAGGACACTGTTCCATCTTGTTAGAACACATTGTTTCAGCGTTGTATCAAGCTGGCTATTCAGCTTTGTTCTCTTAGCCAGCGTTACCAAATCTTTGCATAATTTGATGTGTTTTAGAACATATTTTGGCATTGTTGCTAAGTCGCTTCTATTATCGGATGTTGATCGCAAACTGGGCGACAACACTAAGTTGATGTTATGGCACGAGCAACCCAGCCATGTTTTGCCTCGAAATGCAGCTACCATGTTACTTGCATTGTCAGTAACATAGACGTTTTCTGATCTTAATGCATTAAACTTGATTAAAATTTCTTTCACCGTATTGTGAATATTGGTTCCTGTGTGTTTTTCATTTACAACTCTCGTTGAAAGAATATTTGAGCACACTTTCCAACAACCGTCATCAACCACAAACTGAACAGTCACGGCCAAATAACTGTCATTGGTTCTCTGATGTGTCCACAAATCTGTTGTGACACCAAATGCCTTGATGGTTGCTAACCGCTGGACAAGTTCTAGCTTTACTTGCCTCACAACACTTTCTAGACGTTGAGAAATAGTAGTACGGTCAGGCAAAATATTATCGATATCCTCTACTTGACCATATTTGGCTCCAACGTTTATGAGTTTTTTGACCAAATGTCTAAACCCCTCACCTTCAACTATTGAAAAAAGCCTGTAAAGTTTTAATATAATTTTAAATAAAAAATTGTTAGATGTGGATTAAACTTAATTATATTTTCTGAGCAAAACCAACCTGATATCCTTGGCACACATATCCGCAATAGAATTGGCCAACTCAGTTTTTACAGCTGGTGGAACTGTGGTCGACGTCACGCCTGCTGTAAACCCTTTATATGACAACAGACTTTTCTGTGGTACTGGTCATTGTGACATACTAAAATCGATGTGAGTGCTTAACCCACTGGTACCATCGTGAGATTTCCACTTCAGAATTGAGTTGCATTTTTCACATTTAACGAATGCCACCGGCTTGTTATCTACTCTGACTAGCTTGAATGACTTCCAAACAACACTCTTTCCTTTGTCACATTCGTATGTACTGACACGATCACTGTTGGAGTTAACTAATTTTTGAATGTCAGCCTTTTCCATATTTAACTTGAAATTCGAACTACGATTTCAAAAATTAAACAAATAATGCAACCTACGACTTGAAAACTTTCGGTAATTCCTTATCAGCGATAAACAACGGCGCGTTGCAAAGATTAAAAAACTTTAGCAATGATAATTATTACTTGATATATTTTTGGTAAAGTAAAAAATAATTATTTTTGATAAAATAAAGTTATTTTAATTTTGTGGTGATACCGCAAAAACTCGTCCCCATCCCCGCGGTAGTCCCGCAATGTTTTTCCATCCCCGCGGTAACCCCGCAAAGTCATCCCCATTACCTCATTCGCCCCTTTTTCCGCGGTATTCCCGCTGTCTCCACTACCGTGCACACCTCTAGCTCAGATGCAGCAAAAGACGCTTTCTACGCCGATCTACAAGCTGCGACTGATTCTATACCGCAAACCAAAGTTACCATATTGGCAGGCGACTTTAACGCCTACGTCGGCGACAACTGTAATGGTTGGGAAGAAACGCTTGGAGAAACCCGTCGGGGAAAGATTCGCCATGCTCAACTACGTTCTGATCAACAAGCCCTGGATTTCGGATGAGTGTCTGGATTTGGTAGCTGAGCGGAAGAGAATCAAGCACGTCGATTTCGAACGACTTAATCAAGAGGTTAGGCGGAAAATGAAGATCAAGCGAGAGGCGTATTGCAGCCGAAATAGAAGAAGCCGCATCACGACATGAATATTGGGCGGAAAAACGAAATCGATCAACGATAACATCAGGAAAACGGATGGAAAGTTTGTTAGTTCGTCCTCCGATCGATTACAGAGGTGGCGGGAATTTTTCCACGAACTATACAATCACGATCCGCCTGCCGCACCAGCCGCGGACCCGCTACAAATCGATCAAACGCAGATCCTATTTCCCGTTGATGTACCAATGATCGCCGAAGTGAAAGCGGCAGTCAAATCGCTCAAGAACAGAAAAGCGCCGGGCATCGATCAAATTACAGCCTAGATGATCAAAGCTGGTGGTGGCACTCTATTGCAACGTCTACACATCCTATTGACATGCATTTGGGACACGGAGTGCGTACCATCAGCATGGAAGAAAGCTCGTTTTCAGTTGTAGAGAGGGTGACGGGTATGTCACCACGAGAGATACAACAACTGACTTTTGTAAGTGGTAGATCGGAGGTATGAGAGTCTACGGATCTATCACGAGTATTGTCTTGCACATCACTTGTACGCTGATGACAAGTTACAGAAGCAGGTAAACTTGTCGTCGAGTTGCCACCCATGCTATCGGAAGAGATCGTTTGTTTGTTAGAGTTGAGCATGGTGTTATTTGTCACAACATGATCAGTCGGACCGCGTCCATATTGTAACAATAAAGTTCGATTGAAACGATCATCTTGAACATTGATCGTGGGGCGGTGTCTCAAGATCAACAAAGCCTCTTTGATCTTTAATCGGTCAGGGTCTGTATCAGAGGCAATAACTTCAGTGTTATCACCAAGCAGTTTTTTAATAGGTTTTTGATGGTGAACTGTAGTAAGATGAGCAAAGAGGCTTCCGCCCTGTGTGTGCATTGCTAATCGTCGAGAAAGAGTTGTGCGAGTATGTCCTATATATGTCGCCGGATGGTCGTGTTTGTAAGGACAAGTGAACATATACACAACATTGGTTTTCTGAAGTTTGCCACTGTTATTTGGATTATTTTTTAACACGAGGTTATGAGTTCTACTACTGTTGTAATAGACATGTAGTTTCAAGTCATGTGAAGATGGGTCTGCAACACGCACGTTGTTGTAGATTATTTTCTTTATTGCCTGTTCATCTTTTTTTATAGTCTTGATGCATTTGAGCTTTGTAAAAGAGTGGTACTGATGTCTTTAGCCGAGTCGTCATTTTGTCGAGAATTGAGAATTTTTGTATCCATAAATTTCCGAATTGCATTATCAACCATTCTATTTGAATAATCGTTATTGATTAGAAGAGTTTTTATTCTTGTTACTTCTTTATCGAAGTCTACCTGAGTTGAAGAGTAGTTAAGAGCTCTGTTCAGGTAGCCAAATATTACGCTCGTCTTATATTGATCGGGACAGTAACTGTCGCCACTAAGACAGTTAGCGCCAAAATTTGGTTTAGAATAGACTGAAGACGTGAGACCATCTTCTGTTTTAGTTATTAAAAGGTCGAGATACGGAAGCTGCATGTCAAAGCTGCTAATCTCGATTGTGAAGTTTAAAACTGAATTTATCTGAAGTTGAGTTTTTATGTTCTCAGCTTCTGACATATCGTGACATAGAACGAAAATATCGTCTACGTATCTTGCATATAATTTTGGTGGCTTTATTGAAGTGAAAACTTTGTTTTCGACGTAACTCATATAGAACTCGGCAAACGTTGGTCCGAGAGGTGAACCCATAGCGACTCCATCTGTTTGGATGTAAAGGTCACCATTCGGATGAAGAAATGGAGTGTTCAGAGTACATAATCGAAGAATTTCTTTAACAATATTTTGTTTGACAGGAGGAGGCTTGAGTGATTTATTTTTGAAAACACAATCGAGGATGATATCAATAGTGTCGTTGACCGGGACGTTTGTAAATAGACTTTCTGCGTCTAATTTTACCATAAGTCCATTGGTGTTATCGACGGTTCTCATGCGTCCGACAAAATCAGTAGTAGATTGAAGAGAATATCGACTGGGCAGATATGGAACAATCATTCGATTGATTGATTTTGCTAGCTGAAACGTAGGTGCTGGTCGTTGAGATATTATTGGTCGCACTGGGCAGTTTGATTTATGGAGTTTAACATTGCCGTAAAGATAAGCTGGTGAGTAGTCGCCTACTATTTGCTTGATTTTATTGTTTTTCAGACCGGAGTTGAGAGTTGCAATGAGTTTATTTGCTTCCTTTTTTATTGAGATAGTCGGATCTTTTTTTATCTTTGAAAATTTGGTTTCGTCAGAAAGAATTGTATTTAACTTATTATAGTAATCGGCTTTGTCTAATATAACATATGTTGACGACTTGTCCGCCTTCCGCAAAACGATTTCATTGTTGGTTTTAAGTGCTTTAGCAGCTACAGCCAAATGTTGTGGAAGAAATGTTCTTTTTTTATTTCTATGAATGTAACTCTCAGCAATTAAAGATGCTTTTAAGCCTTCTTTAACAAGTACTTGTTGATTTGTGCTTAAACGTGTGATCTGCTCGTATAGAATTTCAAGTTCTGTCTGCTTTTGAAGACGATCATATCGACCACCGACGTGGCGATTAAAGCCCATTTGCAAGAATTCTATCTGGTCTTTAGTCAGTACGTGTTTTGACATATTAACGTAATGAGAAACATCACTTTTCATGAGATATTGTCCACCGTAAAGTCGAGACAACTTGTCAACAATAACGTTTCTCTTTTGATCAGACACTCACCGTCCACTAGGACAACACGCCATCAGTCTGCAAAACAACACTTCAGCTCAACAGATCGCCGCTCGCAACAGCTCTTCTGAAGATACTACCACTCAACCGTCCCACGATTCCTCACCAGCCTTTAATAATGCAATTTCGCCTAATAAACACATCTTTCCTGATATCATTAATAATCCTAATATTACTTCTCGTCGAAAACGAGAATAAAAAGATACCGATAGAGGTTGATTCTTCATTCCTTTCCGATACCGTGTAACAATAGTTATATTTCATTTATAGTTATAAACCTCATTTTACCATATATTACTAAATATTTTCAATAATTTCTCATTTCACCTTTTAATAACAACTTTTGCCCTATCATAGCAACATACTTACTAACTACACCTGCTTCCATTCATGTTACCTAAGTTGTATACATTTCAGTTGTGCCCTTCGACGTTTTGATTTCTGTTCTGTTTTGCATTTATAGCGTGGTACGTTCATTTTATTTTGTTAAACAGTTACTTTATTTTCGGGCTCTGAGGATGGAAAAAAGTTTTCCGAAACTGCAGTCAGCCCATGTCCAGCTAATAATAAAATGACTGACATCAAAAATTGTCTTTCGTCTTCTAAGTTAGGATTTATTGAGGCTTTGTCGCGAAAACTGATAAACGCAAAATGGGCCATTATTTTTAATGGGGCGTGCCTTAAGGAGTATATATATATATATATATATATATATATATATATATATATATATATATATATATATATATATATATATATATATATATATATATATAATTAACGGGAGAGCAAGGAGGAACGAGAGAGCAAACGGGAATGGGAGAGCAAGCGGGGAAGGAAACAGGAGCAAGAGAGAAGAACGATAGAAAAACTTTCAAAAACCCCGGGCATTGTACACTCGATTGCTCTTCGAGATTGATTTTTTTTAAATTATCATAATTCTAATTTTTATCCGGAGCAATACTTATTCTATATATGTGGTCGGTACCACAATCCAATTCAGTAATGCCATTGGTGTCTTGATGGTCACTTGATCATCTGCATAATAAAACCATTTTATGCAAAAAAGCAGCATTCAATTCACAAGATGTAAATTCTTCAGATAACTTCCGATGGTTTCAGTCCTTTTTATCTCTATCTTCTGTGCAGAGTTTTCAGGGAATGAAGCTTGCTTAATGATTCCTCTATTAGTCTCATTCTTCCTTCATCATGTTTTTATCATCGAGAACCCAGCTGAGATCTCTAGCGCCAAAGCCCCACGGCCAGCTCTATCTATCCCATTAACAATACTGTTACATTCCACCACTCCAATAGTGCCATCTTGAGAGACATCTTTTGTATGACTAGATTTCAGGACTAAACAATCATCATCAAATATCACATACAGAAACCTTATGGATGACATTGAAGTATTCTAAGTCGCTCTTTGTCTCCACTACTAGAACAGTATTTGTGGAAATTGGATTCTGTGCTCCAAACAGTTTCTCAGAATCATTTATTACAAATCGTGTGGCAAAGATTTTTTTTATAAAATCAATATATGGTTATGATTTAAAAAATATATGTACATATGTTGTTTTATCAACTGTTGAATAATAAAAAGAGTTTTGCTATTTTAGAATTTTAAAATTAGAAGAAACTCTACTTTTTTGTTTAACTTGTACATATTGAAAATTAAATTCATTATTTGCATTAAGCAGTAGCTTAGAGGTGTTTTTTTGTAGGGGTACATTTCCTCCAACACTGAACCCAATCAGAAAATTTTCACTACAAAAAAAATTATTTGCAGCTGAGAGTAATTAAACTAATCACCTCCAAATAACTATTTGGCTCAAATCTAATGCAAAAAAACCCGAACCCTCTTGGTATATACCTAGTTTTCTAGCTTATTTTCCTCATGAGCCAAAGTGTATTATTAAGCTCCCTTTTTAGGAATAAGTTTTCATTTCAGAATAAATTGAAAAGCTTTGTAGTTGCGTGAGATTAATATATACAAAATAATGTTTCAATTCGACATGTGTTAAATCAACTCATTGATAGAAAAAAATCATTAATGCTAAACTGATTGACAAGTTTTGGTTTCAGTTTGAGTAAACTTTTTATTACCTAATTGTGACATTCATTATTTTTTGCAGGCAAAAAATGGATGATTTCAGAAATGAAAGTCATCCTGGCTCAAAAAGGTCTGTTGTATTAGACGAAGCCACACCAAAAACCAGTAACACAAGTACAGACACTGAAAGTTGTAAAACTGTTGAAGAACTAAAGAAAGATAAACGGAAGAACAAAAAAACTTACAGTGCCAGAAAAATGGCCCAGTTTTGGAAATCACTCATTCATAGAAAATGTATTTCTTTCCAGGAGTGCCCAACAACATCAGAAAATGTTGATGAGAAGGACAATGATTCTTATAATCATGGTTCAATGGATCAATCTTGTGTTGGAAGCCCATCTAATAACACTCAACAAGACCAGATTCTGGAATGTTCTTCCGGTTTCGTGTCACCAGCTTCACCAAACAAAACAAAGTTTTCAATTGATGAACAATTTAGTGAGATATCTATCTCCAGGGATAGTTTGCAGGGATTTAAAAAATCTTTTATTGAAAAGAATTTTCACTCAGCCATTGGTACAATTCACACTCAGATTGATTACGTCCATTGGCTTGTACCTGATTTATTGAAAATAACTAACTGTAATTATTATTGGGGTGTCATGGATCGGTTTGAAGCGGAAAAATTGCTTGAGAGTCGTGCTGAGGGAACTTTTCTTCTTAGAGATAGTGCACAAGAGGAGTTTCTTTTCTCTGTAAGCTTCAGAAGGTATGGAAGGTCACTACATGCTCGAATTGAACAGTGGGATCACAAATTCAGTTTTGATTCTCATGACTCAAGTGTTTTTGCATCCAAAAGTGTTTGTGGTTTAATTGAACACTACAAAGATCCTTCATGTTGCATGTTTTTTGAACCCATGCTCACAATCCCATTATCACGAACAAAGCCGTTTTCACTTCAGCACTTGTGTCGAGTAACTATTTGTAACATCATAAGTTATGATGGCATAAGTTTTTTACCTATTCCTAAATCGCTAATGCAATATCTTCAATATTATCATTATAAGCAAAAAGTGAGAGTAAGACAGTTTTAATATGAAGTTAGAAAGCCAAGGGAATTGGTAATGAACCATGTATTACTTGAAAATCATTTTACTGTTGTGCAATTGTAGAGTTTTGTTGTAAAAATTGTGTTAACAAGTACCATTTTTTTCAAGAATATGTAAATTTGGATATTTAGAGTGTATTTGCATATCTATATATAAAATTGAATGTCTGTCTGTTTGTTTGTCTCTCCTTTATGCATTGTTACGCCATTCATCCAATCGTAATAAAATTTTCACACAATCATGAAATAGAGGAAGGTTTCTGAGAAAAAAATTCAGATCGGTCACAAAGCGGAGGAGCGAGAAGCGAGAGGAAAAGGGAAAGCAATAAGGAGCGAGAAAACAACCGGGAGGCATATTCACAGATTATACCCTGTTTTTTTATACAGGAGGCTTCTGATTGGCTCCAGATGATCTAGTTTGTTGTGATTGGTTGACTACTATAGTCACGTGATCATTGCTGTTAGTGTATGTAAATAAACAAAACATTCACTTACACTGATCACCGATGTCGTTACAACCGTAAACTTGGGGTGTTCATATCTTGGAAACTATCTACATTTTAATAAAGATGTTTATATCTTATTAATTTTTAATTAAAAGCTACATAATTCTTCAACAATATACATTAAGATGTTTTTTTGACAATTTTATGTCAACGTCAAGGGTCGCACCAATATTTAAAATTTATAAAGCATCTTGTACTGTATCTGTAAAGTACATTTTTTCTAACAATCATTGCTTTCCATGGCTAGCTACCTAACTAGCTGTTTTTGGATAAAAAATTGACTTCAAAAAAAATTTTTCTTTTATTTGGGAGAAAAGAATTCTAAAACTTTTATTTTATGATCAACTAGCAGTGCCCGTAGCGGCTTCGCTCGCATGAAATTAGAGAATTTGAACCGTGCATACATAGTAGAGTACTGCACGGATCAATTTTTTAGGTCTCAACTTGGCCCAGCCCGTTTCAAAAACCGAAATTCCTGGCCCGGCACGGCCCGTCTAATATGGGCCCGGCCCGTTTTTACAGGCCTAGAAGTTCTATATACATAATGAAAAACTTCGGCCGGTCCCACCTTGACTTCAGGTTTGGCCGGCCCGTCTGAACACCTTAAAATCGCTAAAATGTCTATATACTTGGTTAAAAATCTTGGCCCGTTCCACCTTGATTTAAGGTTTGGACAGGGCCGTATGAAGACCCTAAAATAATGGCTTGGCCCGTCCGTCCGGTGATAAACTGAACTCATCTACTTTTAACCGGCATAAAACCTCAAAATACTAATTTTCACTTCTGTAGCACTTACAATTTTTGAGTAGAAGTTATTTTATAATCAAATAACCCTTTTTCCACTTCACATTTGAGGTCCTGGAAACCAAATTTTCAAAAAATGGTGAAACACGTATATCATTATTTTTAGAGTAGAAACTAAATACTAATTTTACTTTTGTAGCATTTACAGTTTTCGAGTAGCAGTTACATTAAAAACCAAATAACCTTATTTTCCACCCCACATTTGAGGTCCTGGAAATCAAATTTTTAAAAAATGGTAAAACATATATCTTTATTTTTAGAATAGAAACTAAATACTAATTTTTACATCTGTGGTATTTACAGTTTTTGAGTATCAGTTACTTTAAAAAACAAATAACCCTATTTTCCACCCCACATTTGAAGTCCTGGAAACCAAATTTTCAAAAAATGCTAAAACACGTATTTTATTATTTTTGGAGTAGAAACTAAATACTAATTTTTACACCTGTAGCATTCACAGTTTTTGAGTAGCAGCTTCTTTAAAAACCAAATAACCTAATTTTCCAACCCACATTTGAGGTCCGGGAAACCGAATTTTTAAAAAATGGTGAAACACGTATATTTTTATTTTTCAAGAAGAATCCATATACCAAATTTCAAAATCTTCTCATTTTTGGTTTTCGAGATATACACTGTTTTAGAAAAAAGTTTGTTTTCCAGTTTCTTCCCCTCAGGAACAACATTTTCAAAAATCCTTTCTTAGTGGATGCTTACGCAATAAAAGTAATATAAGTTTCAAATTTCACGTTCCTAGGATGAGGCGTTTGAGCTCGGCGTTGATTATCAGTCAGTCAGTCAGGACATGTTCTTTTATATATATATAGATTTTAAATTTAATAAAGTCTCGGATAATTTTAGAAAAAACAACACATTTCTAATCTAATTTTAATAAATGTTCAAGTTAAATGTCTAATTTTTGTCACCATACAATTTAGCATTTGGTTGATTTAAGTTGATATTATAGTTCAAGTTGCGTGGTTCAGCGGCCAGCATCAAAATTTGTTGTGCAGTTGTTTCATATGACACAAAATATTTTGAAACATTTTATTGTTGGCAGCATCTTTTTGAACCTTTTTAAGTAATATCTTCCATATCATCATTTTTCAAACTATCAAAACTCAATGGTATCACCAAATTAATATTTTTGTCTTGTGTTTCTTTTCTATTTGCTGCCTCTTCCACAATATTTGGAACTGCTGCACTGCTGCAGAAGATGTAGGTTCACTTATGAGAGAATCGTAAAAGTCAAGTGTCTCAGCTTTATTTCCAAAAGCCAATATTGACATTACTTTTTATAGTGGGCAGACACAGGGGGAGCATTTGTCATTATTTTATTGAAAGATTTCATGACACCAGTCTGATGCTTGCAAAATTCCCATGCACACCATCTGCAATGGGATCCTCTGCTGTGAAAATTTCAGTGCCATTTGATATATAAGCCGGCAACTTCTGCTTTAATATCTGAATGCAAAAAATTTTAACTCTATGTCAGGATAGATAAAGCAAGTTGATTAACATTTTTAATTGATTAATTAGCTGTGATTAAAATTTAAATAATACTACAATTTAATTACTTTTCAGTAACCACACTTTTACATAGCTCTAACCAAATGCAAAGTAATCTCTGTTTTTTTTTAAATATTTATATGAAAAAAACAATATTTTCTTTTTGAATAGCTTGTTAGTAATTGTTATTAAAATACAACTCACTTTAGAAGAATCTGCTGTTTGACGGGGCCCAAGGTGTTTTTCTCTCCAAACAGTGTGCCACCACAGCACAGTTCGAGATGTTGGATTTTTTGATGAATCTGCAAAATCTTTCAGTGGCCCCCTTTTACCTCCATTTATCTTGATGAAATTGTATTGCCTTTGCAATACCTTATCCATCATGAAAATATCCTACACACAATAAACAATGAATATTATTTTTGAGAACCAAAAACTAAAAGGATAACACAAAACTTATGCAGTATTCCAATAAATGTAATATTGTATGTTCCTGCAACATATTTCAGATTAGTAGCTTAGAGTTTTAAATACCTTCAAATATTTCACGCATCTCTTTTCCAGCTGGAAGTAATGACAATGCTTGAGCATTTCCAGCTGTGTGGTTGTGGTTAAAGTTGAATTCTATTTGACAATTCATACCTTGCTGTGGGGGAAATGCCAATAGCTCGAATTTTGACATTTGCCTGAATCGATCTAGCCAGTCGGGCAAATAGCGTACGAAGTCGGGCAAATGGCGTACGAAGTCGGGCAAATGGCGTATGAAGTCGGGCAAATGGCGTACGAAATCGGGCATATGGCGAACGAAGTCGAGCAAATGTCGTACAAAATCGGGCAAATGCCGTTCGAATGTCAAGCCAAAAAGGTTAGTAGCCGGACAAAAACTCGTAAAAACATGACCAAAACCGCCGTGGTCATACACAACCTCTAGAAGCCGGCCACATTAGTTTATTATTGACTCGTATCACCTTTCGATGTTTAAGTCGCGTCATAAAATAATAAAACAAATAGTCAACATAATGTCTGGAATTGACGCAAGCAATACATCAGACCACTGTAAGCAGAGCTGGCGAACCTCACAATGGTGCCTCAGATTTGACCCTCTAATTAAAATGGCATTTGGTTTTGTAGCTAGAGTAACCAAAAATAAACATTGAATCAAGTTTTCAATATTTATTGGTAAAAAATTGAAAAAAAAACCTTTTAAGTCAAAACAATAATATCGGTGTGTAGAGTATGGACATCAATCTCATTTAGTTCATAGGCTATCCAAAGCTCTCACACCTTTTCGTCTGTTTCTTTCGCTAGACTCTAGCAACTAAAGTAACAAAATATAAACATTGAATCAATTTTTTAATACTTATTGCTAACAAATTTAATAATTTTTTAGGTCAAAACATTAACAATGTCGGTGTGTAGAGTATCGACATTAATCTGGTTGAATGAATGAATAAATGAATGTTAGACAATATTTAAGGTGGCGTAAGTTCATGTCAATGGGCCTCAAGGCAACCAAACAGGTGTGTTTTTAGGACCTTTCTGAAGCCTTCAATGGTGCAAGCGGATGTAACTTCTGGTGGAAGTTGGTTCCAGATTTTTGGCCTAGCAACCTCAAATGACCTATCTCCAGCAATCTTGAGGCGTCCTGCCGGAGCGAAGAGAAGCGACGACGAAGAGGATCAAAGTCGTTTTCGACATGGCATGTCATGTAGGCGTTGGAGTGTTGAGGCGAGATACTGTGTGGCCATCTCTCTGAGGCACTTGAAAATGATGAGTGCCAACTTAAAGACTATCCTGCGTTCAATTCTAAGCCAGCTTCTCGACGCGAGCCTGTCGGTTGGTCTCGTAGGATCAGGAAGTAGATATTTAAGGTGGCGTAAGTCCATGTCAATGGGCCTCAAGGCAACCAAACAGGTGTATATACCTTACAAAACAGAGAAAAATAATTTCTCAAAAAATAGCTAAAACAGCTTTTAAAAGTTAAAATTCAGTAAATTAAAAAAAATCTCAAACTTAACAAAATGCATTTATGACGCAAGACTACAATAATTCATAAACTAACCAGCACTTGAAAACCGCCTACGAAAAAAAATAAATAGCTTAAACAAAAAAAACCGCCAACAAAAAAAAATCTTTCAATGAACGAAATAAAAAAAAGCCTAAGAAAAAACGCCTTTATTGGCTAATAATGAAAAAATCAGCCTTTAATGTCTGATAATGACAAAAAAAGACTGGCCTATTCTTTGAACGGAAAGCAATCGAAGTTTTCAAGTTTCACTTCGATTCCAAACTTTTTTAATTGCTGATTTCGGGAAGAACCGTCTACGAAAAACCCGCAGGCCTACACATCACTTAGGTGATTTATTTATTTCCAACTTGTTTATATTGAGTAATGACGTACGCTCAAAATTGGAAAAACCCCGCTTTGCTGATTTGTTTATTTTCTACTTGTTTATATTGTGTGATGACGAACGCTCAAAATTATTGGGAAAACCCGCCTTCGGTGATTTGTTTATTTTCAATTTGTTCATATTGTGTGATGACGTAATCTCAAAATTATTGGAAAAACCCGCCGGCGTACTTCGCAGATTTGTTTATTTTCAACTTGTTTATACTGAGTTATGACGTGATGCTCCTAACATAAAAGCGCAATGATGTATTATGTATATCACCCGATTACATCTGCAGCTCTGAAAAAACTCACGATGATAGATTATGAGACGCTTTTTTGTTAAAATGTTTAAATAAAAAGTTATTAGCCGCGAAAGTTTAACGCTTTGCATCGTACGTCATCTTTAAATATAAACAAGTTGAAAATAAATAAATCACTGAACTCCGCCTTGCTAATTGCGAGCCAGTCCCAACCCTGGATAAAGGAGGAGGGACAGTTAAAAGGATCACGACAGGAAATACTTTATGTGCTTCCTACTCAGCCAATTCAGTCTTAAAACACTTGGTGTAAAAGACTATAAACTATCATAAAAAAATAAAATTAAAAAAAAATCATTGAGGGCGGGTTTTCCCATTAATTTCAAGATTACGTCATCACACAATATAAACAAGTTGAAAATAAACAAATCACCAAAGGCGGGTTTATAGTCTTTTATAGTAGGAAGCACATAAAGTATTTCCTGTCGTAGATCAAAGTTTGATCCTTTTAACTGTACCTCTTCCTTTATCCAGGGTTGGGACTGGCTCGCAATTAGCGAGGCCGAGTTCAGTGATTTACAGTGATGGGCACTTTAACTACTGTAGTTGTAACTACTGTAGTTATAACTACATTTATAGTAGTTACATGGTAGTTATAACTACTTTTGTTTTTGAGTAGTTGCCATGTAGTTATAACTACTTTTATGATCTAGTTTGGTAGTTATAACTAGTCTAACTACTTTGACTTAGCGCTGTAACAAAATTATTAAAAAGCCAGATAATTTAAAAATATAATCTAAAGCATCGAATGTTCAATCACTGAAGGATTATCCATTCGTAGAATGAGCTTTCATAAAAGCCAATTCTACTCTTCCAAGCATGGCTGGTATGATTTTGACACCTCGAAGGTGCAAAATGAGTGACACTTTATTTGACCGTATGGTTCCAGTTTTAACAAATTTTGAACTTTGTCATTCAACCTTTATGTATCAATAAACACTTTGTTTTTCTAAAATTTGCTTAAAAATACTTTGTTTTTATTATATTTGCTTAAAAATACTTTGTTTTTACCAATGCTTTTATTAACTCGTCGTCTCTGTTTCTCTGTCTGTCTGTTTCTCTGTCTGTCTGTTTCTCTGTCTGTCTGTTTCTCTGTCTGTCTGTTTCTCTGTCTGTCTGTTTCTCTGTCTGTTTCAAATCTTGCAATCAATTTTTGAGTCACTTCCTGATGATAGATTTTTTTCAAATTTTGCATACATGCTCAAAATAGAAGACAATGCAATATTCAATTATTAGTTTTACAATAAGTCAATTAATTTAGTTAATTTTAATTAATTTATATATATTTATGTATATGTGTACGTGTGTGTGTTTATTATATTTTTTTATCTAGGAATTTATGTATATGTGTTTGCAAAAAATTGATTGCAAAATTTGTGTTTTAATTACATATAAGAGCATTGGTTTTAAAAATTCGTTTTTAATTTACTTGTTATTATATTTGCTTAAAAATACTTTGTTTTTATTATATTTAGTTAACAATCATTATTATTCTTTAAAAGAATTATTAAATGCAAATTTATTTTTTGTTGTTGTGTTTTTATATCTTACAGTACATGTTTTATAAATATACGAGTAGTTAAAAAGTAGTTGGAAAGTAGTTAACTACTTTAGTAGTAGTTAACAAACTAGTTATAACTACCTCTATTCTAAAGTAGTTAACATGTAGTTATAACTACTTCTGTCATTAGGTAGTTGGTATGTAGTTGTAACTACAATTGAAGTAGTTGGTGCCCATCACTGGTGATTTATTTATTTTCAACTTGTTTATATTTAAAGATGACGTACGATGCAAAGCGTTAAACTTTTGCGGCTAATAACTTTTTATTTAAACATTTTGACAGAAAGTGTCCAAACAAACCGTGTTCAGCGCCTCATAATCTATCAACGTGAGTTTTTTCAGACCTGCAGATGCTATTCGGGTGACATGCATAATACATCATTGCGCTTTTATGTTAGGAACCGGTACATGACGCACGCTTCGCGCGCGAAGCGTGAGTTTTTCAGCCAGTCCCAGATAAATTTTTACCTGAAAACGTTTTAGATTGGTCTTCTCTTTGAATGGCTGATTTTGAAAAAACCGCCTACGAAGAAACAACCTATAACGGCTGATAATGTAAAAAACCGCCTACAAAAACCTTATATTGCTTGTTATTGAAGAAAACAGCCTTCGAAAAAAACGCAATTTTTTTAGTTGTTATCGGAAAAAAACCGCCTGCGAAAAAAACAAACTGTTATGGCTTATATCGAAAAGCCTAAGAAAAAAAACAAAGTTAATGGAAAGATAATAATAAAAACCCCTACGAAAAAAAACCTTCGGTGATTTATTTATTTTCAACTTGTTTATATTGTGTGATGACGTACGCTCAAAATTTGGAAAAACCCGCTCGGTGATTTGTTTATTTTTAAATTGTTTATATTGTGTGAGGACGTAATCTAAAAATTGGAAAAAAAACCCGCCGACTACTACTTCAGTGATTTATTTATGTGATGACGTAATCTCAAAATTATTGGAAAACACGCATTCGGTGATTTGTTTATTTTCAACTTGTTTATATTATATAATGACGTGATCTCAAAATTATTGGGAAAACCCGCCTTCGGTGATTTGTTTATTTTTAAATTGTTTATATTGAAAGATGACGTACGATGCATTATATATATCCGCAAAGCGTTAATCTTTCGCGGCTAATAACGTTATATTTAAACATTTTAACAAAAAAGTGTCTTAACAAACCGTGTTCAGCGTCTCATAATCTATCAACGTGAGTTTTTTTCAGACCTACAAATGCTAATCGGGTGACATAATACATCATTGCGCTTTTATGGTGGGAAACCAGCCCTTGACGCACGTTTTGCGCTGCAAAGTGTGTGAATTTTTCCAGCTAGTCGCAAAGGATTTTTCACTTGGAAACGTTTTGGAATTGTCTTTTCTTTGAAAGGCTAAATTTAAAAAAACAGCCTAATGGCTGACATTGGGAAAACCGCCTACGAATATTCAACTTGCTTATAATGTGTGATGACGTAATCTCAAAACTATTGGAAAAACACGTCTTCGGTGATTTGTTTATTTTCAACTTGTTTATATTGTTTGATGACGTAAGCTCAAAATTGGGAAAAAACCGCCGGCCTTCTACTTTGGTTATTTTTTATTTTCAAATTGTTTATATTGAAAGATGACGTACAAAGCATTATATATATCCGCAAAGCGTTAAACTTTCGCGGCAAAGTGCCCTAACAAACCGTGTTCAGCGTCTCATAATCTATCAATGTGAGTTTTTTCAAACCTCCAGGTGGTAATCGGGTGACATAATACATCATTGCGGTTTTATGTTAGGAATCAGCCCTTGAAGCACGCTTCGCGCGCTAACCGTGTGGGTTTTTTAGCCAGTCGCATATGATTTTTTAATTGAAAACGTTTTGGAATGGTCTTATCTTTGATTGGAAGATTTTTTAAAAACTGCCTACAAAAAAACCTTTAATGGGCGATATTTGAAAAAACCGCCTATAAAAAACACAATATTTATTGGATTGTATTCGAAAAAACAGCCTATATATATATATATATATATATATATATATATATATATATATATATATATATATATATATATATATATATATATATATATATTTGTTGCGAATAAACTGTGGAATCAATTTATCTTTGAGACACGCTCCAAGAAACACAACTCGCCATTTGGCAGAAACAACTTTTCAAGCCAAATTCTCGACCTTTCGGCACAAAACTCTCTGTTCGAGACTACAATTAGCCAAAAACTTTTCCATTAAACTTTTATTGTCAGACCGACGGACCGTTTCAGCTATGTCAGCCATCCTCAGGGTCAAAAGTAAAACGAGAAAAGTAAACAAACAGAAAGAACCGAAATTGTCAAAGAATTAGCACACTAACAAAAGAAAAAAAAAACAAAAAACGAAAAAACACTCTACCTATCAAATCAAAAGAATATAAAATTTATACTATTGGAAATCAATTTTTGCGCTTTCGCTGTGTTATATTAGAAGAGACAAGAATTTCCTCAGATACATTACAATGAGATTCGTCAGGAGCAGCCTCAACAGCCAAAGTATTTGTGTCAGAGGACGAGTCAGAAGTATCATCATTTATGTTATCCTCGTCGTTAGAAGGAATACAGGGTAACCGATGCATATTGCTTTCTTTGACACTGAATAAGTGGAGAATCTGTGGAAATTTATCAAATTGTTTATTAATTGCGGGTCTCATTAATAAGATATAGAGAGCCTCTTTAATTTTCAGCCGGAAAGAGTCGGATTCACTTGTTAAAATCGAAACACCTTCTTCAAGTTCTTTTCGTGTTAGCTTTTTCAAATGAATACATTCATAATGATTAAGAATACATCACGACCCTTGTCAGCGTCAGACCCAGCCGAACTCACAGATGTTTTCATTTTGGTTACAAAATTGTTAATAAAACCGTCGACAAAGCTATTAGAATAATTGTTGTTAACCAATAACTGCTTGATTCTAACTATTTCTTTATGGAAATCTAACCAGGTTTCGGAAAAACGATAAGCTCTGAGGAGTTAACTATTAATAACACTTCTTTTATATCTGTCCGGACACTCGCTGTCACCATTTAGGCATGTTCCATTATTAGTTGGTTTGATGAAGACTTTGGTAGTAGGACCAGATTCAGTTATTGTGATGATGGTGTCGAGAAAATTTACTTGTTTTTTACTGTCATTTAAGTCGTAGGTAAATTTCAAAACTGAATTGCTCTCGAAAGTATTCTTTGAAGCAACGACTTCACGTACAGACCTCACAAGAAGAAAGATATCATCCATATATCGCGCATAAACAATTGGGGTTTCTTCTATTTCAGCGAAAGCAATCTCCTCCAAACGACCCATGTAAAAGTTAGCAAAGGTTGGTCCCAATGGAGATCCCACCGCCAATCCATCAAGTTTTTGGCTAATTGTAGTCTCGAACAGAGAGTTTTGTGCCGAAAGGTCGAGAATTTGGCTCGAAAAGTTGTTTCTGCCAAATGGCGAGTTGTGTTTCTTGGAGCGTGTCTCAAAGATATATATATATATATATATATATATATATATATATATATATATATATATATATATATATATATATATATAAGACTCTACTAGGAATCGAACCCACGTGTCTACGGCAACACCGCCTCGCCTAAATGCAAGCGCTCTTACCAGCTGAGCCACCAACCATCCCAAAAAGGATGGCTAGAAGTCTCAGTCTTTCGGAGCTACTTAACATTAGACTACGACTATGATAGGTACAGAACTCCTTACTTCGGCTCGACAGCTTATTCTGCTGCCAGATAGATAATTTATGAAGTGAAACATTGCGTTGAAATGTTTCAAGAGCCTACAATTATATATATCCGCAAAGCGTTAATCTTTCGCGGCTAATAACTTTTTATTTAAACATTTTAACAAAAATGTGTCTTAACAAACCGTGTTCAGCGTCTCATAATCTATCAACGTGAGTTTTTTCAGACCTGCAGATGCTAATCGGGTTACATAATACATAATACATAATACATCATTGCGCTTTTATGTTGGGGAACCAGCACCTGACGGACGCTTCGCGCGCGAAGCGTGCGAGTTTTTTTCAGCTAGTCGCAGACAATTTTTCACTTGGAAACGTTTTAGAATGGTCTTCTCTTTGAATGGCTAAATTTGAACAAAACCGTCTACGAAAAAAACAAGCTTTAATGGCTGATATTGAAAAAACCACCTACGAATAAAACCACCTCAGTTTATTTTCAATTTGTTTATAATGTGTGATGACGTAATCTCAAAATTATAGAAAAAACACGCCGTCGGTGATTTGTTTATTTTCAACTTGTTTATATTCTTTGATGACGTAATCTTAAAATTGGAAAAACAAGCCGGCCTTCTAGTGATTTATTTATTTTCAACATGTTTATAATGAAAGATGACGTACGATGCATTATTTATATCAACAAAGCGTTAAACTTTCGTGGCTAATAACTTTTTATTTAAACATTTTTAACATAAAGTGGCTCAACAAATTGTGTTCAGCGTCTCATAATCTATAAACGTGAGTTTTTGCAGACCTGCAGATACTAATCGGGTGACATAATACATATTACATCATTGCGCTTTTATAGTAGGGAACCAGCACTCAACGCACGCTTCGCGCGTGAAGCTTGTGAGTTTTTACCTAATAATAGTAAAGGTAGTCGCACTCAAATAGCACTAAGCTCAAAAACAACACCAATGCGCTTATATAGTAATAACTTTACGCACGCTTCGCAATCACAGCATGTGATTATTTCAGCCAGTAGCAGATGATGCTTTACTTCAAAATGTTTTGGAATGGTCTTCTAATTGATTGGAAAAACACAATATTAAATGAATAGTATCGAAAACAACAGCCTACGAAAAAAACAACATTTATTGGGTGATCGTGAAAAAACCGCCTACGAAAAACAATTTTAAATGGATAGTATCAAAAACAACAGCCGACGAAAAAAAACCTTACGCAGGCTTCGCAAGCGAAGCGGGTGACTATTTTAGCCAGTAGCTGATGATTTTTCACTTGAAAACGTTTTGGAAGGGTCTTCTCTTTGATTGGATGATTTTGGAAAATCTGCTTTTAAAAAAAACCTTTAATGGGTGATATTGGAAAAAACCCATATTTATTGGGTGATAGCGAAAAAGCCGCCTACGAAAAAAACCTATATTAGATGTTTTTGGAAATAACAGCCTACGAAAAACACAATATTTTTTTCAATTATCGCTCATTAAAGTTTTTTTTGTAGGCAGTTTTTCAAAAATCATCCAATCAAAGATAAGACTATTCCAAAACGTTTTCAAGTAAAAAATCATCTGCTTGCTAAAATAGTCACACGCTTCGCGTGCGAAGGGTGCGTAAAGTTATTACTATAATAGCACATTGGTGTTGTTTTTGAGCTTAGAGTGCAATTTGAGTGTGACTACCTTGACTATTAATAAGTAAAAACTCACACGCTTTGCGCGCGAAGCGTGCATCAAGTGCCGGTTCCCAATTCCCAATATAAAAGCGCAATGATGTATTATGTCACCCGATTACCATCTGCAGGTCTGAAAAAACTCACATTGATAGATTATGAGACGCTGAACACGGTTTGTTTGGGCACTTTTTTGTTAAAATGTTTAAATAAATTTATTTGCCGCGAAAGTTTAACGCTTTGCGGATATATATAATGCATCGTACGTCATCGCTGAATATAAACAAGTTGAAAATAAACAAATCACCGAATTCGGGTTTTCCCAAAAATTTTGAGATTACGTCATCACACAATATAAACAAATTGAAAATAAACAAATCACCGAAGGAATGTTTTCCAATAATGTTGGGATTACGTCATCACACATTACAAACAACTTGAAAATAAATAGATGTGGTTAGATTCGTAGGCGGTTTTTTCAAATCAGCCATTAAAGGTTGTTTTTTTGTAGACGGTTTTTTCAAATTTAGCCATTCAAAGAAAAGACCACTCCAAAACGTTTTTAATTAAAAAATCATCTGCGACTTGCTGAAAATACTCACACGCTTTGCGCGCGAATCGTGCGTCAAGTGCTGGTTCCCTACTATAAAAGCGCAATGATGTAATATGTATTATGTATGTATGTCACCCGATTAGCATCTACAGGTCTGAAAAAACTCACGTTGATAGATTATGAGACGCTGAACACGGTTTGTTAGGGCACTTTTTTGTTAAAATGTTTAAATAAAAAGTTATTAGCCGCGAAAGTTTAACGCTTTGCGAATATATATAATGCATCGTACGTCATCGCTGAATATAAACAAGTTGAAAATAAATAAATCACCGAAGTAGTAGTCGGCGGGTTTTCCCCAATTTTAAAAAAGTTATAAATTATTATTAAGGACAATTTAATATTTTGCAATTATTATGCATCTTATTTTAATTATTATTATTAACGAAGATTAACTATTTTGCTAATATTATTCCGATTATTGGAAAGTTCGACGCTTTGCGGATACATTTAATGAAATTATTATTAACGACATTTTACTATTTTGCAATTATTAATCCTCTTATTTTAATTATTAATCCTCTTATTTTAATTATTAATATTATTATTAATAACGAAAATTAACTAATTTGCTAATATTATTCCTATTAATGGATATATTTAAGGAAATTATTATTAACGACATTATTAATTTTAATACATTATATATAATATGTTAATATATTAAATAAAAAGTTTAAATGTTGTTATTTGTTCATTTCGTAGGCGGTTTTTTCACTATCACCCAATAAATGTTGTTTTTTTCGTAGGCTGTTTTTCCGATACCATCAAAAAATAGTGTTTTTCATAGGCGGATTTTTCACTATCACCCATTTTACATAAATTTTTTCGTAGGCTGTTTTTTTTCAAATCGACCATTAAAGGTTTTTTTTACGTAGGCATTTTTTCCTAAATCATCCAATCAAATAGAATACCATTCCAAAACGTGTCCAAGTAAAAAATCATCTGCTACTAACTATTTTAGTCACACGCTTTGCTTGCGATGCGTGCTTCAAGTTATTACTATATTAGCGCATTGGTGTTGTTTTTCTGCTTAGATTGCTATTTAAGTGCGACTACTTTTACTATTAATATGTAAAAACTCACACGCTTTGCGCGCGAAGCGTGCGTCAAGTGCTGGTCCCTACTATAAAAGCGCAATGAAGTATTATGTATGTATTATGTATTATGTATGTCACCCGATTACCATCTGCAGGTCTGAAAATACTCACGTTGATAGATTATGAGACGCTGAACAAGGTTTGTTAGGGCAATTTTTTGTTAAAATGTTTAAACAAAAAGTTATTAGCCGTGAAAATTCTACGCTTTGCGGATATATATAATGCATCGTACGTCATCACTCAATATAAACAAGTTGAAGTAGTAGTCGGCGGGATTTTCCCAATTTTAAACAAGTTGTAAATTATTATTAACGACAATTTACTATTTTGCAATTATTATTCTTATTTTAATTATTCATAATATTTTTATTAACGAAGATTAACTATTTTGCTAATATTATTCCTATTATTGGAAAGTTCGACGCTTTGCGGATACATTTAATGAAATTATTAATAACGACATTTTACTATTTTGCAATTATTATTCCTCTTATTGTAATTATTAATAACTAGAGATAGCCCGTCAAAAATGACGGAAGTTTTAAAATACGGCGCCCGTTATTATAAAAATAGTCAACAAAAACAAAATGACATTTGATAACAATAAAAAAAATTTTTATATAAGCAAATTTAATTAAATTTTTTATTGAGTTTAATTTTTCAATTTACTAACGTATTTCATATAAATTCAAAGGATGTGAAAATTAAAGTGTGCAATAATTAGTTGTTATTATTATTAAAGAATTTCAGTATACACGACATTTCTTGTGAATTGACGGCCATCGTTGAGAAGTGGTCCTTGCTGTGGATTTGGTTCAATATGTACTTTGACTTGACGGGAATTTCTTGATCGAGAGAGAGCGACATACTGTTGTCCGTGAGAAAATACTGTTGTTTCTAATTGAATTCTTACGTGGTCGAATGATTGCCCTTGACTTTTGTTTATCGTGATTGCGTAAGCCGGTATGATCGGAAATTGCCTTCGTTTTAAAATGAATGGAAGAGTGGTTTCTGATGGAGCTAAATCAATGCGAGGAATAAGAACGGAATCTCCCTTATTGCATTCAGAGATAATTTTTGCTTTGATGCAATTTTGCGCGAGCTCTTCAATCACTAAACGTGTTCCATTACACATGCCCTTTTTCGGATTAAGATTTCTTAACAGCATTATGATGACTCCTTTTTTCAATAGCAAAGCATGAGGAGGCATTCCTGAGGGGGTCTGTTCATTAAGAAATTCAACTGGAAAATTGAGAGTATCATTTGGGTCCTCGCTAACTAATGAATCAGCGCTATAGTAAATTTGTGCATCGCCATGGATTAATTCAATTATTCGTCGATTCATTTCTAGCGTCTGTGCGTTTGTTGGAGCAACAATGACTCTCTTTGACAGCTCTTCCGTTGACATATGCTCAATGTTAGCGAAGATGATATTTATGAGATCTTGTTCCTACTATAAAAGCGCAATGATGTATGTATTATGTATGTCACCGGATTAGCATTTGCAGGTCTGAAAAAACTCACGTTTATATTATGAGACGCTGAACACAATTTGTTAAGCCACTTTATGTTAAAAATGTTTAAATAAAAAGTTATTTGCCGCGAAAGTTCTACGCTTTGCGGATATATATATATATATATATATATATATATATATATATATATATATATATATATATATATATATATATATATATATATATATATATATATATATATATATATATATATATATATATATATATATATATATATATATATATATATATATATATATATATATATATATATATATATATATATATATATATATATATATATATATATATATATATATATATATATATATATATATATATATATATATATATATATATATAATGCATCGGACGTCATCTTTCAATATAAACAAGTTGAAAATAAACAAATTTTTGAAGTAGAAAGCCGGCAGGTTTTCCCCTTTTGTAATTATATAAAAATATAAATTATTCCAATATTTTAATCATTAATAATATTATTATTAATAAAGAAAATTAACTAATTTGCTAATATTATTCCTATTATTGGAAAGTTCGACGCTTTGCGGATATATTTAATAAAATTATTATTAACGACATTTTACTATTTTGCAATTATTATTCCTCTTATTTTAATTAATAATAATACTATTATTTACGAAAACTAACTAATTTGCTAATATTATTCCGATTATTGGAAAGTTCGACGCTTTGCGGATACATTTAATGAAATTATTATTAACGACATTTTACTATTTTGCAATTATTATTCCTCTTATTTTAATAATTGATGATTAATAATAATTTCATTAAATGTATCCGCAAAGCGTCGTAAATATTAATATTATTAATAACATTTTACTGTTTTGCAATTATTATTCCTCTTATTGTAATAATTGCTAATATTATTCTTATTATTGGAAAGTTCGACGCTTTGCGGATATATTTAGTGAAATTATTATTAACGACATTTTACTATTTTGCAATTATTACTCCTCTTATTTTAATTATTAATAATAGTATTATTTACGAAAATTAACTAATTTGCTAACATTATTCCTATTATTGGAAAGTTCGACGCTTTGCGGAAATATTTTGAGCATACGTCATAACTCAATATAAACAAGTTGAAAATAAATCAATCACCGAAGTAGTACATCGATGGGTTTTCCCAATATCAGCCACTAGCAGTGCCCGTAGCGGCTTCGCTCGCATAAAATTAGAGAGTTTGAACCGTGCATCCATAGTAGAGATCAATTTTTTAGGTCTCGGCCCGGCCCGTCGACAACTTAGCCCAGCCCGTTTTAAAAACCCAAACTCCTGGCCCGGCACAGCCCGTCTGAATTAGGCCCGGCCTACATTCTTACAGGCCTAGAAATTCTATATACTTGATGAAAAACTTCGGCCCGTCCCACCTTGACTTCAGGTTTGGCCCGGCCCAACTGAAGACCCTAAAATCACTAAAATATCCTTATACTTGGTGAAAAACCTCGGCCCGTCCCACTTTGATTTAAGGTTTGGCCTGGCCCGTGTGAAGACTCTAAAATAACGGCTTGGCCCGGACGGTGTTAAACTGGACTTAGCTACATTTAACCGGAACAAAACTTCAAAATACTAATTTTTACATTTGTAGCACTTACAGTTTTTGCAGTTATTTTGAAATCAAATAACCCTTATTTCCACCCCACATTTGAGGTCCTGGAAACCAAAGTTTTAAAAATGTTGAAGCACTTATATCATTATTTTTTGAGTAAATACTAAATACTAATTTTGACATCTGTAGCATTCACAGTTTTTGAGTAGCAGTTACTTTAAAAACCAAAGAAACCTTTTTTCCACCCCACATTTGAGGTCCTGAAAACCAAAATTTCAAAAAATGGTGAAACAAATATATTATTATTTTTAGAGAAAAAACTAAATACTAATTTTTACAACTGTGGTCTTTACAGTTTTTGAGTAGCAGTTACTTTAAAAAACAAATAACCCTATTTTCCACCCCACATTTGAGGTCCTGAAAACCAAATTTTCAAAAAATGGTAAAACACGTATATCATTACTTTTGGAGTAAAAACTAAATACTAATTTTTACTTCTGTAGCATTCACAGTTTTTGAGTAATAGCTACATTAAACCTATATTCCAACTTACATTTGAGGTCCTGGAAACCAAATGTTCAAAAAATGGTGAAACACGTATCTTTTTATTTTTTAAGAAGAATCCATATACCAAATTTCAAAATCTCATTTTTGGTTTTCGAGATATACATTGTTTTAGAAAAAAAATTGTTTTCCAGTTTTTTCCCCTCAGGAGCAAAATTTTCAAAAATCCTTTCTTAGTGGGTGTTTACACTATAAAAGTAATATAAGTTCCAAATTTCACTTTTCTAGGATGAGGCGTTTGAGCTCGGCGTTGATTATCAGTCAGTCAGTCAGTCAGTCAGTCAGTCAGGACATGTTCTTTTATATATATAGATTGAAGGTGGGGTTTTTTGTAGGCGGTTTTTTTCATTATCAGCCATTAAAGAGTGGGTTTTTTCGTAGGATTTTTTTCAATATCGTCTAATAAAAGTTGTTTTTTTCATAGGCTTTTTTTTCGCTATTATCCGTTACCGTTTTTTTCCGTAGGTTGTTGTTTCCGATACCATCCAATGAATATTGTGTTTTTCGTAGGCGGTTATTTTCAAAAACATACAATATAGGTTTTTTCCTAAGCGGTTTTTCCACTATCACCCATTAAATGTAAACAACCGAACGAACAGGTAAATAAACACGAGAGTACAAATTTTTTTGCTTCGCGATGTCTCGCAAGGCATTAAAATCTGAAAATATTATGTTGGAAGAACAAAACTTGGAGTCTTTGGCTGAAAAGTTGAAGGAAAAATTGTTGCCAACTCTTATAGTTGAACTCAGGGACTTCATTAACGAGGCGATAATGAGGAATGTAACTGAAGCAGTTAAAACTGAACTCAAACCATACGTCAAAGAATTGAATAGAATTAGTAAAGAGAACAAGTTTTTGAGCCTCAGAGCTGAGCAGTTGGAGGCCCAGTCAAGAGCAAATAACCTTGTAATTCATGGTTTGCCGGAATCAACCTATGCAGAGGCCTCAACAAATGCTGAGGCGGATAATACTCAAAAGGCTCCTTCACGAAGAGATACAATTCAATGTATCTTGAAATGCTGCAACTCAAAACTCGGTGTCGCCGTTTCTGAAAATGATATCTCCGCCGGATTTAGAATACCAGGCATCAAAAATGCGCCCCGTCCAATTGTTGTTACCTTTACTTCGAAGTCCATTAGAGACAAGGTTTACATTTCAAGAAAATTACTACGCAAACAGGATGGTGGCCCCAGGATCTACATCAAAGGGAAGCTCAGGTCTTTTTGCAAAGGGAAGAGCCTTGCTCAGAGAGGGAAAGATAGCCTCTGTCTGGACCCTGAATGGTAATGTCTATGTCAAGAGGATTGAATCTGACAGACCATCGAGGATATCTTCGATGGAGGACTTACAGAAATATCAGTAAGATGGCTACCAATATAGAAGATATTAGTTTTGGTTCTTTGGACGATAGAAATTTTTTGTTTGATGCTCACCTCGATCCTGATGTAAATTTATTTGTCTCATCTTATATAGACTCAGATAAATATGTGACGCCTCAGAAACTAAACAATCTAACTCGCAGTTTTCGAAGTGACGATCTTCCTCTTCTTCACATCAATTGCAGAAGCCTTCTGAATAAAATTAATGATCTGACTATTTTGCAACACAATAGTAAAGCGAAAATCCTGGCAGTAACTGAAACTTGGCTGGACGAGAAAAAACTGGATAGTATCTCAATGCCTGGTTTCAAGTTCTTATCTAAGCATCGTATTGGTAGAGTACATAATGATGAAGCGAAGAATAAATTTTGTGATTTTTTGAAAAGGGCTGAATGGCTGGAAGTGTTTCATGCTTATGAAGATGGAAATGCACAATTGGCTTACTCCATCTTTGCTGAAAGATACAAAAAGATCTACTCAGATTGCTTTCCTCTGATAACTACTAATCACATATGTAAAAAGGGGAAAAATGGGTGTGAATGGATGACCCCAGCACTTCTCAAATCTGGCCATACCAAACATAAACTTTATAAAAAATATTTGAAAAATCCTACTCCTACAAATAAGAAAAAATTTGTGGATTACAGGAATCGATTTAAGTCAATAAAACTGGCAACTATTTGACAATATTACTCTAATAAATTGCAGTTACATCAGATGAATCTAAAGAAAATATGGGTGATTATTAAATCTATTATGAACAGACATGCAACTAATAACACTACTAATAAATATGTCGCACCTGACGGTAGGACATTAGTTTTGCCACTTGAAATAGCCGAGGAATTTAACAGATACTTTTCAGAGATTGGACCTATATACCTATTGTCTATATACTTGGTTAAAAATCTCGGCCCGTCCCACCTTGATTTAAGGTTTGGGCAGGGCCGTATGAAGACCCTAAAATAACGGCTTGGCCCGTCAGTCCGGTGATAAACTGAACTCATCTACTTTTAACCGGCACAAAATCTCAAAATACTAATTTTCACATCTGTAGCACTTACAGTTTTTGAGTAGCAGTTACTTTAAAAAACAAATAACCCTATTTTCCACCCCACATTTGAAGTCCTGGGAACCAAATTTTCAAAAAATGCTAAAACACTTATTTCATTATTTTTGGAGTAGAAACTAAATACTAATTTTTACTCCTGTAGGATTCACAGTTTTTGAGTAGCAGCTACTTTAAAAAAAAATTACCCAATTTTCCAACACACATTTGAGGTCCGGGAAACCGAATTTTCAAAAAATGGTGAAACAGGTATATTTTTATTTTTCATTTCAAATTTTTTCATTTTATTTTTAAATTTCAAAATCTCCTCATTTTTGGTTTTCGAGATATACATTGTTTCAGAAAAACGTTTGTTTTCCAGTTTCTTCCGCTCAGGAGCAAAATTTTCAAAAATCCTTCCTTAGTGGATGCTTACGCAATAAAAGTAATATAAGTTTTTTCGTAGGCGGTTTTTTCCAATATCACCCATTAAAGGTTTTTTTGTAGGCAGATTTTCTAAAATCATCCAATCAAAGAGAAGACCATTTCAAAACGTTTTCAAGTGAAAAATCACCAGCTACTGGCTAAAATAGTCACACGCTTCGCTTGCGAAGCGTGCGTAAAGTTATTACTATAATAGCGCATTGGTGTTGTTTTTGAGCTTAGAGTGCGATTTGAGTGCAACTACCTTTACTATTAATATGTAAGAAGTGCGTCAAGTCCTGGTCCTACTATAAAAGCGCAATGATGTATTATGTATTATGTATGTTTTGCAAGTCTGAAAAAACTCACGTTGATAGATTATGAGACGCTGAACAAGGTTTGTTAGGGCACATTTTTGTTAACATGTTTAAATACAAAGTTATTAGCCGCCAAATAAATCACCAAAGTAGTAGTCGGCGGGGTTTTCCTAATTTTAAACAAGTTGTAAATTATTATTAACGACAATTTACTATTTTGCAATTATTATTCCTCTAATATTATTTATTAATAATATTATTATTAACGAAAATTAACTAATGTGCTAATATTATTCCTATTATTGGAAAGTTTGACGCTTTGCAAATATATTTTGACCATACGTCATAATTCAATATAAACAAATTGAAAATAAATAAATCACCGAAGTAGTACATCGGCGGGTATTCCCAAAATCAGCAATTGAAGGTTGGATTTCTTTTGTAGGCGATTTTTTAATTATCAGCCATTAAAGGTTAGGTTTTTTTCGTAGGCTCTTATTCACTATTACCCATTAAATGTTGTTTTTTTCCTAGGCTGTTTTTTCCAATATTGCCCATTAAAGGTTTTTTTTTCGTAGTCAGTTTTTCAAATATCATCCAATCAAAGATAAGACCACTCCAAAACGTTTTCAATTAAAAAATCATCTGCGACTGGCTGAAAAAGCCCACACGCTTCGCGAGCGAAGCGTGCGGCAAGGGCTGGTTTCCTACTATAAAAGCGCAATGATGTATTATGTATTATGTATTATGAAAAAACTCACGTTGGTAGATTATGAGACGCTGAACACGGTTTGTTAGGGCACTTTTTTGTTAAAATGTTTAAATAAAAAGTTTAACGCTTTGCGGATATATATAATGCATCGTACGTCATCGCTGAATATAAACAAGTTGAAAATAAATAAATCACCGAAGTAGTAGTCGGCGGGTTTTCCCCAATTTTAAAAAAGTTATAAATTATTATTAACGACAATTTACTATTTTGCAATTATTATTCCTCTTATTTTAATTATTATTATTAACGAAGATTAACTATTTTGCTAATATTATTCCGATTATTGGAAAGTTCGACGCTTTGCGGATACATTTAATGAAATTATTATTAACGACATTTTACTATTTTGCAATTATTATTCCTCTTATTTTAATTATTAATAATATTATTATTTAAGAAAATTAACTAATTTGCTAATAATATTCCTATTATTGGAAAGTTCGACGCTTTGTGGATATATTTAATGAAATTATTATTAACGACATTATTTATTTTAATACATTATATATAATATATTAATATATTAAATAAAAAGTTATTAGCCGCGAAAGTTTAACGCTTTGCAAATATAATTTGAGCATACGTCATAACTCATTATAAACAAGTTGAAAATAAATAAATCTCCGAAGTAGTACATCGGCAGGTTTTCCCAATATCAACCATTAAAGATTGGGTTTTTTGTTCGCGTTTTTTTTCATTATCAGCCATTAAACGTTGGGTTGTTTTTAGGCTTTTTTTCACTAGCTTTTTTTTCACTATCACCCAAAATATGTTGTTCATTTCGTAGGCGGTTTTTTCACTATCACCCAATAAATGTTGTTTTTTCGTAGGCTGTTTTTCCGATACCATCAAATAAATAGTGTTTTTCATAGGCGGTTTTTTCACTATTACCCATTTAACATAGTTTTATTCGTAGGCTGTTTTTTCCAAATCGCCCATTAAAGGTTTTTTTGACGTAGGCATTTTTACTAAATAATCCAATCAAATAGAAGACCATTCCTAAACGTGTCCAAGTAAAAAATCATCTGCTACTAACTATTTTAGTCACACGCTTCGCTTGCGAAGCGTGCGTAAGGTTATTACTATATTATCGCATTGGTGTTGTTTTTGTGCTTAGAGTGCTATTTGAGTTCGATTACCATTACTATTAATATGTAAAAACTCACACGCTTCGCGCGCGAACCGTGCGTCAATTGCTGGTTTCCTACTATAAAAGCGCAATGATGTATTATGTATTATGTATTATGTCACCCGATTCGCATCTGCAGGTCTGAAAAACCTCACATTGATAGATTATGAGACGCTGAACACGGTTTGTTAGGGCACTTTTTTGTTAAAATGTTTAAATAAAAAGTTATTAGCCGCGAAAGTTTAACGCTTTGCGGATATATATAATGCATCGCTGAATATAAACAAGTTGAAAATAAATAAATCACCAAAGTAGTAGTCGGCGGAGTTTTCCCAATTTTAAACAAGTTGTAAATTATTATTAACGACAATTTACTATTTTGCAATTATTATTCTCTTATTTTAATTATTAATAATATTATTATTAACACAAATTAACTAATTTGCTAATATTATTCCTATTATTGGAAAGTTCGACGTTTTGCGGATATATTTAATGAAATTAATATTAACGACATTTTACTATTTTGCAATTATTATTGCTCTTATTTTAATTATTAATAACTAACGGGGGTGCCCGGCGTAACCCGAGGTTTTTAGAGGTTTTTCTAATGTTTGTCTTTCTCGCTCAGGTTTCCTTCCTCGCTTGCTCTCCGCACCAGCTCGCTTTCGCGTTCCCGGTCGCTTTCTCCTTCCCGGTCGCTTTTCCTTTCCCGTTTGCCTTCCCGTTCCCGGTCGCTTTCCCGTTCCCGCTTGCTCTCCCGTTCCCGCTCACGCTTGTTTTCCCGTTCCCGCTCACGCTTGCTCTCCCATTCCCGCTCACGCTTGCTCTCCCGATCCCGTTAACGCATGCTCTCCCGTTCTCTCTCACGCTTGCTCTCCCGTTCCCGTTCTTGCTCATTTTCTCGTTTTCATTCTTTCCTAACTTTTTTTAGCGCATCAAAACGTAAAATAGATTTGCTAAAACTGACGAAAACTTGCTTGAAGCTTTCAAACGTTGTTAAGTAAACTAAATATGAGTGGCAGAGCGGTAGAGCGTTTGCCTGTCGATCGTTAGGTCGGCAGTTCGAATCTCGCCGGCGTCACCAGCGTAACTCCCTTAAGTAGGGTTGTTACAGTTTTGAAAAAAGATTCAGTTTCAGTTTCAGTTAAAGTAACTGAAACTTTACAAAGATTCAGTTTCAGTTTCAGTAAACTGAATCTTTAAAGATTCAGTTTCAGTTTCAGTTACAGTTAGATTCAGTTTTTTTTTTCAATTTTTTTAGGTAAACTACCAAGAAGAAATTTACTATAAAAAACATTTTGCAACACAGACATGTTTAAAAAATGTATTTAGCTTAAAAATTCCTTCTTGAATTTATAAAAGACTTCAGCTCCCAGCTTGTCGTCACCCAAATTATGCCAACATCTGCTAAGAGCAAAGCCTGTATGGGGTTGCGTAATTGTTCTACAACTCAGAAGAGCTCTTTTTATTTTATTGATGTTTCGATCAAAATAATGGCAAGTATTTCCCATCCTTACCGATGAATAACATGGCCGAGACCATCTATTGTGATTGACACATACTTCGCTGAATTCAATGATAATTCAACAGATCTTTTTAATTCTTTTACTAATTCGGACACTTTTGTAGATATATCGTGTAGGTTCGGCAAGGTTAGTAAACGACCTTCCGACACAACTGCAAACATATTTTTAATAGAAGGTCTTCGATCAAAAGAAATGGCGAACTGTTTGCAGCAAATGCTGAAGCGATAGCATGGACAGCCTTATTATAGGCATTGGAGCCTTTTTTAATGTCATTTTTGCGTTCTTTAACAACAAAACAGTTTTCAATTGTTGCCTGGTTTTTCAAATATGAAAAGGGTCGTTTAATAGACTTACTTTGTGTTTTTGATATCATAGCTATTTTTTTCCTCTAAATACTCTGCGTATTCTGTTTCATGCTTTCTCAAGTGAGACTCTAAATTTTTGACATTTTTACCCTTCAAAATTACAGAACAAATATTGCACTTAATATCGGCTCCAACTCCTGTAAACCTTTTATGTACCGGGTTAGTATAGGTCTTGTTTTGTTGAATCTAGCTTTTTTCGTTGAAGGTCCTAAAGCAGATTCCGACTCATTTTGTTGAATAAACAATACTTCTTCCTCGGTAGATTTGTCCATAACAATGTTATTACTAACACAAGTATCTTCCATTCTGGTAATTCTAAAAACTTGAAAATCTTCGAAAAACAACGCAAGCAACAGAACACTAACACGAAAAAAAAAGAACTATTCCTAACTTCGACCGAGTTATCGTCCGTGCCATAGAATCAAAACATTTAACCACAAACATAAAAATAATATAATAAAATGATAAAAAATATTCATTCTAAAAGATTCAGTTATATTCAGTTTTTTCAATAGATTCAGTTTCAGTTACAGTTTTTAAAAAAGATTCAGTTTCAGTTTCTGTTGAAGTTACTGAATCTAAAAAGATTCAGTTAACTGAATGTTTCAGTTTTAGATTCAGTAACTGTAACAACCCTACCCTTAAGCAAGGAGTTCACTCGCATTGCTAAAAGGGTAGGCGCCTATAAATGGCTGCTTCTGCAAATGCCCTTTCTCACCTTCGAGCAAGATTTAAGTCTTGGAAACGGCGTTGTGAAAGAAAGAAAGAAAGAAATAAATATATATTTATATATATATATATATATATATATATATATATATATATATATATATATATATATATATATATATATATATATATATATATATATTGATGTATGATTGAGCGAGCGGGAATTATATATATACTATTACTTTTCTCGATAACATTTCGTTTTTAGTAGAAACATCTGGTAAAAATTTATATGACTGGACTTGTCTCAATACAAGCTAACTATTGGTACAAAATTTATCTGATTTTGATACCTGGTTTTGTCAAATACTGTTGAATAGTTTAGTAAGTTTAGTTCTGTTGTCGTTTGTTGCCACTCCTGTAAGTTGTACTACATACTGTAATGTTGCGTAAAAGGCAAGGGGAGGTTTTGGACTTGGTAATGGAAGGTAAAACAATCGAAGCATTATCAGATAAGATTAAAGAAAAAATACTTTCCAGTCTGGAACATGGCATTAAAGAAATGATGAAGAACTTAATGTTGGAGACAGTGGCAAAAGTGATAAGGGACGAAATTAAGCCACTGGTTGATAAATAAAGTCCATAACGGAGGAAAACAAAACTCTACAGATTCGAGTTGACAGACTGGAGACGCAATTGAGAAGCAACGATCTCGTCATTCACGGAATCCCTGAATCGTCCTACGCTGAGGTGGCTTCGGGTGTGACTGCTGGGGAAGGTGATTCCTCTAAACATATGTCTCGGCAGGATACAATGAGTGCTGTCGTGGAGTGCTGCAGGACGAAGTTAGATCTCGACTTATCTAAGAAGGATATTACTGCCAGGTACTGAATACCTGGCATTAAAAATGCACCACGACCGATAGTTATAACTCTCGCTTCAAAAACAGTGTGACTGCAGGGGAAGGTGATTCCTCTAAACATATGTCTCGGCAGGATAAAATGAATGCTGTCGTGGAGTGCTGCAGGACGAAGTTAGATCTCGACATATCTATGAAGGATATTACTGCCGGGTACTGAATACCTGGCATTAAAAATGCACCACGACCGATAGTTATAACTCTCGCTTCAAAAACAGAGACCGAATTAACTCTTCAAGACGCCTACTTTACAAACAAGAAGATAAACATAAAATTTATATCAACGAACATTTAACTAAGAGGTGCTCAGAAATCTTTTCGAGAGGCAGGAAACTACTCAAATTAAAATCCTAAGTCTCGAGGAGGTTGAAAAGTTACAGACTTGTTAAAATGGCTTCTGATACGACGAACACTGAAGAAGAACGTTTAAGTTTACTGAAGTTTATAAGAAGCTCCTCTTCGTTTGATTATAACATTGATCCTGATGAAAATATCTTCCACCCAATCTATGATAATAAAAATGTTTATGTTACTTCTGATAAGTTAAACGAGCTAACCGGTCGATTAGCTTTTGATCATTTTTCATTTCTTCACGTCAATTGCAGAAGCTTAAAAAATAAATTGCATGACTTAGCAATGTTACTTCAGTGGAGTAGATCTAGGATTTCGGCGGTTACAGAGACCTGGCTGGAGGACAATTCATCTTTGAGCGTGGAAATACCAGGCTTTGTTCTCGTATCTAGACATAGAGTTATGAAAAAAGGTGGCGGTGTTGGTTTTTTTATTGACTCTGACTTAAAATATTCTGTTCTTGATGTTAGTTCCTAGAGTGTTGATAATACTTCATTTGAAATTCTCTTGGTATCTGTGGAGTGTCGAGAAATTGGAAATTTTACTGTTGGAGTAATCTATCGCCCACCGGATACCAATATACGTGTTTTTAATGCAGAGTTGAGTAACATTTTGGATTACGTTGATAGAAAAAAGATGAAGATATTTCTACTGGGCGACTTCAACATTGATTTTCTTGACAAAGAATGGAACTCACTTACAGCTGAGTTTTTTAATTTACTAGCTTTCCACTGCCTTCTTCCAGCCTTTACAACGCCAACTAGAAAATGCCCTTCAACCGCCACCGCAATTGATAATATATTTACTAATTATCCACTACAGAAAACTCTCGCCAGGATTGTACTCGATGATGTCTCGGACCACTTCCCTATTTTTCTCTCTGCCACATTATCGACACCTGATTGCGTCGGAAAAAATCATGTCTCTTCTTTAAAAAGGAGTTTCGTTAATAAAGAAATTGTTGAGCAAACGCTGCATGGAGCCGATTGGTCTAGGGTAATAGAGGTGGCCGAGTGTGGCGACGTGTCATCCGCCTATTCAATGTTTATCAATAGATACCTTGAGATATATAATAATTCTTTTCCTCTGGTGAGCTGCAGCGGCAAATCTAACGGACCTAACAAGTGTGATAAAGAATGGATGACACCTGAACTTATGAAAAGCTGCAAGAAAAAAAATGCGCTTTACCGAGCATACACCAGGAATCCATCTCCGTCTAACTAGCAGAAATTTACTACATTTAGAAACCTCTTTAAATCAACTAAGGTAAAATCCATCAAACAACTCTACTCTGAAAAGTTTAAATTAAACAACAACAACATGAAAGGAACATGGAATTTAATTGGGAGCATTTTAAATAAAAAGACCAACATAGAACAATGCAAGACTTTCTGTACGGATGACGGTAGTCTATTAACATCTTCTCCTGTTATTGCTGAGTCATTCAATAATTACTTTTCTAATATTGGCTCCAACCTCGCAAGAAAGATATCCCCACCGGATACAGCGTTTGAAAAATATCTTGGCAATCCTGTGACTCACTCTTTTTATATCGCACCCACTACGCCCGATGAGATTATCAAAATAGCTTCAAACTTAAAGATCACTCACAGCTGCGGAAACGATGGTGTCGACCCATGCATCGCACGAAATTCAATTACGGCGATCGCTTGTCCTCTGTCTGCTATAATAAATTGCTTAATATCTTCAGGGGTATTCCCCGCTCAACTAAAAACAGCTAAAGTCATTCCAATTTACAAATCTGGGAAAAAATAAAACTTTTCTAATTACTGACCAATATCTGTCTTGTGCTATTTCTCAAAGTTTTTTAAGAAAGTGATGCACTCCAGACTTTATAATTATCTTGTTAAATTTTCCATTATTACACCCAATCAGTTTGGATTTAGAAAAAATCACTCAACTTATATGCCACTGGTTATGTTACACTCAAAGATTGCCTAGGCCATGGATCGTGGGAAATATGTAGTTGGCATCTTCCTGGACCTAGCTAAAGCCTTCGATACGGTTGATCACGGCATTCTGGTGGAAAAATTGAGGCACTATGGAATCCGGGGAACTCCACTATCATGGTTCAGTGACTATCTTAACTGTAGATCACAATGCGTCCAGTACAGCAATTCTATCTCTTCGATGATAAGCAGGTAACTTGCGGGGTGCCTCAAGGGTCGGTGCTGGGAGCGCTTCTATTCCTCATCTAGATTAACAACCTATGCTCAGTTTCAGATCGCCTTGAATTTGTTTTGTTTGCGGACGATACTATACAGTAAGCCCGCTACGAAAATTAATAAAGAATTTTACTTAAAAAACAAAGTTGTTGTCCGTAGATTAGAATCTTATGTTACAAAAATCATAAACAAAAAATGGGCAGTTATTTTTAACGGAGCATGCAGGAAAGAAAATCTACTGCCGAGTTACGCAAAAAACACAATATATATATATATATATATATATATATATATATATATATATATATATATATATATATATATATATATATATATATATATATATATATATATATATATATATATATATATATATATATATATATATATATATATATATATATATATATATATGAAAAAGCTAACACGAAAAGAACTTGAAGAAGGTGTTTCGATTTTAACAAGTGAATCCGACTCTTTCCGGCTGAAAATTAAAGAGGCTATCTATATCTTATTAATGAGACCCGCAATTATTAAACAATTTGATAAATTTCCACAGATTCTCCACTTATTCAGTGTCAAAGAAAGCAATATGCATCGGTTACCCTGTATTCCTTCTAACGACGAGGATAACATAAATGATGATACTTCTGACTCGTCCTCTGACACAAATACTTTGGCTGTTGAGGCTGCTCCTGACGAATCTCATTGTAATGTATCTGAGGAAATTCTTGTCTCTTCTAATATAACACAGCGAAAGCGCAAAAATTGATTTCCAATAGTATAAATTTTATATTTTTTTGATTTGATAGGTAGAGTGTTTTTTCATTTTTTCTTTTGTTAGTGTTCTAATTCTTTGACAATTTCGGTTCTTTCTGTTTGTTTACTTTTCTCGTTTTACTTTTGACCCTGAGGATGGCTGACATAGCTGAAACGGTCCGTCGGTCTGACAATAAAAGTTTAATGGAAAAGTTTTTGGCTAATTGTAGTTTCGAACAGAGAGTTTTGTGCCGAAAGGTCGAGAATTTGGCTCGAAAAGTTGTTTCTGCCAAATGCGAAAGGATATAGTTGTGATAGTTGTCATTACTATAGCTCTTTTGAATAAAGCTAAAAGAACATGTCCTTTTTTGAATAAAAATTATTATTTCACTTTTTTCATCCTTAGAGGTAAGGGAACTTTTTTGAAAAAAAAAACAAAAATGAAATTTATATTCATAAATTCAGTGTTGGGTAAAATCATTTTTGAAATGATTTGAAATCAAAATCAAAATCGTCAAGAAAAATATGATTTCAAATCAAAATCAAAATCATTAATTACAAAATGATTTCAAATCAAAATCACTTTTAAAAATGATTTCAAATCATCAAATCAAAATCTTTTTTTTTTTATAAATTATTATTACACGGTATGGTTTAATTTAACATAATTTTGTCTATAAAATTATGTTTTAACACAATTTGATCTAAAATCACTTAAACAATGAAATGTGACTAAAGTTTAATCATCTTCAAAAGCAACAATTTCTCAAATATTGAATCAGTCAAACTATTTCTTCTGTGAGTTTCAATTAAACTGGCGGAACTGAACAGTCTTTCGACAGGAGCTGACGAAGGCAGTGTTGTATTATATCTTATGAACACTTTTTTAATTAATTCATATGAACTAAAAATGGCAAAAGTACTGTCAACATCCGATAAATAGTTCATCATTTTTATCTTAATGTTGTAGACATTTTTAAAGGTACCGATGGTCTGTGAAGACCACTGGTCATCATAGTAGCCGTAGTCATTATCAATTCGTTCCAAGCTTTGACTTTTGAGTCCATCAGCAGTAGCTGACACAGATATGACGCTCATCCTTTAAATATTAAAATCAACAAAATTCAACTGCATTTGAGTTTTCGGCATATTAAGATAGTAACGTATTTGATTTAATAATTGTTCGGTAGGAAAGTACGGTTTTACCGTATCTATTATTATTATAGTATAATTATAGCACGTTACCTTCAAATGACGAAGAAAATTTTGATCCTGAAATTGACTTAGCGCAATTAACTCATTTAGCTACCACTCTGTCACCTTTCCCGCTAGTTATTTAAAATAAATTACCATCAAGTAAGGAAGGCAAATTACACATTCTTACGCAATTCAAATCGCAATCTATACTATCTGCCATGTTGTTAAAAACTATTTGTATAAGTTACCGCTCAAAGCGATTGTTGGCTTGGCATAGAAATAGCGGCATAGAAAAAATATGTTATGATTTTGATTTTCGAATATTAAAATAAAATCGAAAATCGTCAAAAAATGATTTCAAATCAAAATCATAATTAAACTTTGCAAAATGATTTCAAATCAAAAATCAAAAATCAATATTTTGATTTGAAATCGTGATTTGAAATCATTTGATTTCAAATCCTACCCAACACTGCATAAATTACACAGAAACTTTCTTCGATTGCAAGTGGTTTCATCAAAAAAAATTTTTGTCATAAGCATAATATATATATTAGGAATGCCACGGGTACGACTTTTCGGGTTCGGGTTTGGGTTTGAGACTTTCCAAAAACCGGGCTCGGGTTCGGGTTTCAAAATTAAAAACTTTCGGGTTCGGGTCGAGTTTTGTAAGTAAGATTTACATATTTTTATAAATACGTTTGGGAGTGAATTTTGGGCTTTATATTATTTAGAATTGGTTTAATTGATTGAGCGAAATAATTGGGAAGTTCTGTGATTACAATAATAAACAAATATGAACTACAGTACATATTTATGTTGTTTAGTCTTGCTTGTAGTTTAAATTTGGAAAAAGCTATTTTGATAACAGGGAGTTCTTGTTATATAAAAGTAATCTTGGGTTATATCTAGGTTTCTGGATAAGTTATTATGTAAGAAATTACAAAAAATTTAAATTCATCGATTAGTACTTTCGCAAAGAGCACTAAGTCTGGCGACTTAGTGCTCTAGCTCGGGTTCGGGTATCAAGTTTTCACATTTTCGGGTTCGAGTTCGGGTTTGGGTATCAAGTTTTCACATTTTCGAGTTCGGGTTCGGGTATCAAGTTTTCACATTTTCGGGTTCGGGTATAAAGTTTTCACATTTTCGGGTTCGTGTTTGGCTATCAAATTTTCACACTTTCGGGTTCGAGTTCAGGTTCGGGTATCAGAAAAAGACCGGGTAGTACCGAACTCGGGTTTGGGTACCCGTGACATCCCTAATATATTCATGTAAATCACTGATTTGATGATCAACTTCCTATTGAAAAGCCTTAACGGATTCAGAACATTTATAAGGGACATTAATTAATTATTTATTATTAAGAGCTTCGAAGGTATAAATAGCCTTAACAAAGCCTTCATTTATTATTTTCCAATAAACTGCAAAACCATTCTATTGAGCCCGGTATACGATTTGGTGATATAGTAAAATTGGTGATCAGAAGTGGGATACAAGAATGGTTTTGAAAGCATTGGATGAGCTCTTGATACTCGAGTTGAGGCGGGAACTTAGAAAACGAAAGCTCAGTGATAAAGGAAGAAAGTCTGAGCTCGTGGACCGCCTCCAGACGTCATTGGAGAACAATGGGTTTGATCCGGAAGAGTATGAGTTCGAAGCAGAAAATGAATTGGTGAAGGCGCTGAATAAAATGGCGGAGGAAAACAGAGCAGCACAGCAAGAAAGGAAGAAATTTCTTGAACTCCTCAAAGGTGACACAAACAATTGCGGAAACAAAAAAGACGGTCAAGATGAACCATGCAAGAATGTACAAGATGAACCATGCAAGGATGGTCATGGTGATGAGTCTTAAAAAGATGTTCAAGATGAACCATGCAAAGATATTCAAGATGAACCATGCAAAGATGTTCAAGATGAACCATGCAAAGATGTTCAAGATGAACCATGCAAAGATGTTCAAGATGAACCAGGCAAAGATGTTCAAGATGAACCATGCAAAGATGTTCAAGATGAACCATGCAAAGATGGTCATGATGATGAGCCTGTCAAAGACGGTCATGATGATGTGCCTGTCAAAGACGGTCATGATAATGAACCTTGCAAGGATGCCCAAGATGAACCATTCAAAGATGGTGTCAGTGATACAGTCGGTTTGGACGTCGAAAACAAAACTAAAGAAGATGAGAAGAATGTTGAAAACGAAATGCAAAATGATGAGGATGAAAGTGACGATGATGATTATAATAATGGCAATAACAACTATGGCTTTTACCCATACAGCGACTGTTCTGAAACGGAAGCCTCCATAACAGACGACGGCACCGAATATTCAGGGTCAGATTTTAGTGACGAATCTGACTCGGATGAAGCAACCGAGGATTTAGAAACGGACAAAATTCCAATGGAGAAATAGATCAAAATTAACTTGACAAAAAAAGATGACACTGATTTGAAAGACGATGGCGATAATTTGAAGAAAGATCTGCTGGACGATACGAAAGTTGACACCGACGAAAGAGCCGAGTTGGAATGTGAAAAAAAAAGTTCGATTGTACCTTGGAAGAAAACAAATATGACGGTGATGAACTTCTCCAAAACAACAATATCAATGCAGCAAGCAAAAACTCTGAAAAAGATGAGCCAAGAACAGAGAACGGTACCGAGGGTTCTAAATCAGATGAATCCACAAAGGATTCTAGATCAGAGAGACTAAGAGTCATTGTAAAATCAAATAACAGTTTGATGAAGGGATTTATTGGATTTATGGAACGTGTTTTCGAAAAACCTTTTGAAGAGTTTCTTGAGAAAGATCTAAAAGATGTGACGGAAGAAGAAAAAGCAGACAGTTCCGATAAACCGTGCAAAGATGTTCAGGACGAGGCATGCAAAAAAGGCTGATGAACCAAAGAAAGACTCGGTTGATGAGCCAAAGAAGGACTGGAATAAACTGCATCAAACGGTCAAGAGATTTGACCAAGTTGTTTGCAAATTGCAGTCAAAGCCACGAGTAAAGATCAAGGTATTTTGGTGTTCGTGGCTGAGTCGCATTTCTCAAAAGCGACTATGCTGTTCGGGACGAACAGAATTAAAAAGGGGCTAATCATGTAAAATCACTGATTTGATGATCAACTTCCTATTGATAAGCCTTAACGGATTCAGAACATTTATTAGAAACATTAATTAATTATTTATTATTAAGAGCTTTGAAGGTATAAATAGCCTTAACAAAGCCTTCATTTAGTATTTTCCAATAAACTGCAAAACCATTCTATGAGCCCGGTATACGATTTAGTGATATCGTAACTATATATATATATATATATATATATATATATATATATATATATATATATATATATATATATATATATATATATATATATATATATATATATATATATATATATACTAGCGGGGTTACCCGGCGTTGCCCGGGGTTTTTTAGAGGTTTTTCTAATGTTTGTCTCTCTCGCTCCCGTTTCCTTCTCCACTTTCCCGTTTTCGTCGCGTTCCCGGTCGCTTTTCCGCTCTCGGTCGTTTTCCAGCTCCCGTTCGCTTTCCCGCTCAGAAGTTTTGTTATCGATTTTCTCTCTTGCTCGCGTTTCCTTCCAAGCTGGCTCTCCCGATTCCAGTCGCTTTCCGCGTTCCCGGTCGCTTTCCGCGTTCCCGGTCGCTTTCCCGTTCCCGGTCGCTTTCCAGTTCCCGGTCGCTTTCCCGTTCCCGGTCGCTTTCCCGTTCCCGGTCGCTTTCCCGTTCCCGGTCGCTTTCCCGTTCCCGCTCACGCTTGCTCTCCCGTTCCCGCTCACGCTTGCTCTCCCGTTCCCGGTCATGCTTGCTCTCCCATTCCCGGTCACGGTTGCTCTCCCGTTCACGCTCATTTTTTCTTTTCCATTCTTTCATAACTTCTGTTAGCCTATAAAACGTAAAATAGATTTGCTAAGACTATATATATATATTAGAGATGGGAATCGAACCCAAAATTAGAAGTTCGAGTTCGGTTCGGTTGATCATTTTTGGGTTCGGGTTCGGTTCGGGTTCGGTCCCCTTTGGGTTCGAGTTCGGTTCGGGTTCAGTTGCTGTGGGGTTCGAGTTCAGTTCGGGTTCGGTTGCTGTGGGGTTCGAGTTCGGTTCGACTTTTATTCGAGTTCGAATGTAATCGACCAGTTAAAGTTTGTTCGAGTTTAGCTCGAAATGTGATGACTATTGATTGAGTTTAGTTCAATTTTTTAATACACAAATAATAGGTACATTTATTTTAACATTATTTAAAATAAGAACAAATCAGAAATTGTAATTGTATTTTAAAAATATTAGTTGCTCTTTCAAAATCTGTTGAATGCAAATAAAGTAAATGTAAAAAATAAAAGTATTTTAAATAGCACCATACTTATAAAAATATTTTAAATAACACTATAATTATAGTCCCAAACTGTAATGACTTTGAATGTTATAATAGTTTAATAGACATAATTTAAATTTAATCATTTCATCTTTACCATCTTCAAAAGGCAAACACACTTGAAACTATTCCAAATAGGACTCTTTGTCCATGTCGCATCTACTAATCGCGCCTGATTTTGAGACACCAGCTTATCAAAGTTTTTACAATCACTTCTAACTTTCGCTATATCAAGTTTTTTCGATGGAGAAGAAACAATGATACAATCCATTATCAATTATTGGATAGAAATGCCGCCACTTATAACAATGAAAACAATAACAAAACAAATAACGCTGGTCCGTTTTTTCTTTTTCAAGATAAAAAAGCAAAGAAAAATAATCAAATAAGTGATATTAAAAAGCTTGGCCCAATATTGTCATTTAATTTTCTAGGCTGGCTTTTTTTAATTTTGTTCAGATGATGTTTTAACTGGGTTCGAGTTCGGTTCGAGTTCGACCATTAATGGGTTCGAGTTCGGTTCGACTTCGACCGTCATTGGGTTCGAGTTCGGTTCGAGTTCGGTGCATAAAAATTTGGGTTCGTTCGAGTTTGGTTCGAAATGCTAAAATGTGGGTTCGAGTTCGAAAAGTTCGGTTCGAGTTCGGTTCGACTCCCATCTCTAATATATATATGAATGTTTGTGGGTTAGTTTGTCTATTATAAAAACGGGAAAGCGACCCGGAACGGACAGTGAGCGGGAACGGAAAAGCAAGCGTGAGCGGGAATGGGAGAGCAAACGTGAGCGGGAAAGCGACCGGGAGTGGTAAAGCGACCGGGAGCGGGAAAGCGACCGGCAGCGGGAAAACGACCGAAAACGGGAAAGCGAACGGGAGTGGGAAAGCAGGTGGGAAAGGAAACGGGAGAGAAAGAGACAAACATTAAAAAAACCTCTAAAAAACCCGGGCAACGCCGGGTATCTCCGCTAGTACATACATAAACACACACACAGACACACATACATGCACATACACATACATACATACACACATACATACGCACATACATATATATATATATAGTTCCCGCTCGCTCACCCGCTCCGCTCCGCTCATTTTGTGACGGATTTCAAATTTTTTTTTTATATTTGACTTCCCTTGACTCTCAAGGTTGTGTGAAAATTTCATTACGATCGGATGAATGGTGTAGCAATGCATTAAGGACATTAACATATATACATATATACAAACATTCATTTTTATATATATAGATATATATATATATATATATATATATATATATATATATATATATATATATATATATATATATATATATATATATATATATATATATATATATATATATATATATATATATATATATATATATATATATATATATATATATATATATATATATATATATATATATATATATATATATATATATATATATATATATTGACAATATTTGGGTATCAAATTCTCGCATAAACACGCTCTATTAAATGCTACGGCCCATTTTCTACAACACCATTTAATTACTACTGCTTCAAACCGTCTAAATTTTCTTCCCGAATTAACTACACAGTCAACAGTACACAAAACTTTATTGTCACAAGGGGTTGACCGGCCGGTTTCGGCTTTATCCATCTTCAGAACCCCTATAATAATGTAAGGAAAATCAATGTATAGAATATTAGACGAAAGCCGAATATATAAAGATAGAGAAACACTAATAAAACCATTCGAATATAAAACTAAAAACATAAAATTCTAAACACATACCAGCGATCAGAGATGTAGTACTTGGTACTCGTACTCGTACTCGAGTACAACTCGAGTACCGTTTTCAAGTACTCGTACTCGTACTTGTACTCGGAACCTTGGTACTCGTACTCGTACTCGTACTCGTTATTCCACTCAGTACTCGTACTCGTACTCGTTATTCCACTAAGTACTCGTACTCGTACTCGCATAATCGACACCTTCTCTAAAAAAAAGTTTGCTTGTTTACTAAACAGTTGTTTGGGATAATATTTCGTTTATACTTGCTGAACTCTAGTATAACATATATTTTATATCTAGGTACCAATTTTTAATAATAGTTTTCTTTGTTATTTCTGCTTAAGTATCATTATTCTTCTAATCACTTATTAACAGTCATCAAAGTTTCCATAATTTAGAATTTGAATTTCTTGTACCCACTGTTGTTAAAAGAGATTTCTAAATAATTGCATATCACATTCGTTTATATTTGCACTTTGCAGTCACAATTTTGCATTTTTTAAATTTGGTTGTGTTTTTTCAGAACTGGTTAAATTCTTTGTTGAATCAACTAATTCTCTCTTTGGCATCATTACTCAGTCACCTGCTGTTACGTTGGTGCCGCCATCTGGGTCACCCCCACCAGCCAAAAAGTCAAAGTTGTTTCACAAGTATTCATCGGCGTTAGATGACACCTGCCTTGATGTCGATGCACAGTTGACCAGATATCTTGAGATGAGGATCACTTGTGATGTGGATGATGCACTAACGTTTTGGCAGAATCGGTAACCGGATAAAACAGAACATGATGAAACAGAACATGATAAAACAGAACATGATAAAACAGAACATGATAAAACAGAACAGTGAAAAAACAGAACAGTGAAGAAACAGAACAGTGAGAAAACAGAACAGTGAAGAAACAGAACATTGAACAAACAGAACAGTGATAAAACAGAACATTGCGTATATTTTTTCAACTTTTTCGTGATATACAAAATGTCCGAGATGAAATTGCGTTGAAATGTTTCAAGAGCCTACAAATAGGATGACTAACTGTCACCACAAGTAACGCAAATATTTATAAGGCTCTACTAGGAATATATATATATATATATATATATATATATTCGTTAAGACACGCGCTGTTAAAAACTATACGCCATTTAAGGTTTATTACTTTTTTGCACAGATTTTCAATACGTCGCTTTTTTATAGTAAACAAACTAGAACTATTGTTTAAAGACATAATTTATTTAATCTATTGCCTACTGGCCAGTTTCGACGAAATTGTCATCTTCAGGGCAAATAAACATCGAACGTAAACATAGACAAGATACGAGAATAATAGAGTCTAAATACAGAGTTTAAATTAAATATATAACTCAGGAATTTATAAAAAAAAAAAGGAGAAATGGAGCTATTATAGAAATTTGAACATATTAAAATCAATAGAATATATAAATAAAAAGAGACCTAATATGTAATGTTAAAATCCAGTAAATTTACATATTAGGTCTCTTTTTATTTATATATTCTATTCTATGGCGAGGGACTACAGTCAAGGCACTTAAGTAACTCCAGTCATGTACCAAGCGCGTAGAGAAGCCAACTTGACACCACCATGCAAAGATTCTGGAGTAGTAAATGCATGTGCGGTCATGGTGATGGAAGGTAAAAGGAATGAGGTCCAATTAAAATGTGGCTGCTTTTCACCGGTAATAGCGGATGGTTGTTTTCACTCAGGAGAAAAGTTTAATTTAATCAGAGGGTTTGTGAACAGAAAACCGGTAAAAGTTTTGAGGGACACTGGCTGTACTGCCATAATGGTAAAGGAATCATTAGTGCACCCGCGTCAGATGACCGGAAGAGCAAGACCCTGTGTTTTGATCGACGGCACAGTTCGGGTAGCTCCAACAGCAGTGGTAAAAATCAAAACAGACTGGTTCAGAGGAACCAGAGAGGTTGTGTACATGAAAAACCTACTCTGCGATCTCGTGCTGGGAAATGTTGAAGGAGTAAGAGGTTTGGATGCAATGGCTGCAGGAAAACGCTTTGGTCAGAAACCACAGAAACCAGCTCTTAACTACGACAGCACACAGAGAAATGATTGGGCAAATTATAGAAAAACGTCGGCTAACTCGGATCTGTATCAAAGCAAGAAAAGAAACACGTGTGCCACTTCAAAGTTGGGAAATAAAGTTGAGGTAAAAGTTCAAGCTTTGAATCCGCCAAAAGAAAGACCAAGGCTCAATCTTCTGTCTAGAGGCCAACATGGAGGGGCGGGGAAAGATGGAAAGTTGAATACGGTAATCTTCGGAGACGCCCGCCCTGTTGACACAACACGCAGAGACAGAGATTGAGAATAGGTTAAAGTAAACCACATCAAAGGCAAGGAAAACATCGGTGCTGACTTTCTTAGTCGTAAAGAGAGTGACGATGTAATCAGAAACGCTGACGCGTTCCTTTTTTCGAAGAGGGGGGGATATGTAAGATGAAGATGATTCATCTTACGTATTTTCGTGATATTTGTTTATTTTTATTTTTATTTTATTATGTGTGCATTTTATAATGATTGGATATGTTGAAACAATAAGTCATTTATGTATGTATGTATGTGTATATGTATGTATATATATGTGTATATATATATGTATATATATATATATGTATATATATATTTGTGCTCTTGTGACATTGTGTGTGCGTATAATTATTTTTTATCTTTAATATATATATATATATATATATATATGTATTTACAGTATTTCGGCACTAAATGTTCATTTAAACATGCTCTGTTGAAATATACAGAGGCGCTGGTGGCAGAGCGGTAGAGCGCTCGCCTGTTGATCGTTAGGTCGGCAGTTCAAGCCTCACCTGCGTCACCAGCGTAACTCCCTTAGGCAAGGAGTTCACTCGCATTGCTTTCTCATGTCTATGAAAATAGCGTGTTCTTCGAAGTTTCCGATCCAAAGGAACCTTCGTAAGCGCCTCTGACTTATCTGGCGCTATATAAATTCATCATTATTATTATTTAGAAGACACGGTTTTGTCAATTAAACGCTTAAAATATTTTAAGTGAGAGAAAACACTTTTACTAAATCTAAAATCAAACGTTTTATTAGCAACCAACTTGCAAGTTTCAGCCATTGCGGCCATCGTCAGGGTTGTTTTGATTGTCTTAATGTAACTAAAAGTTAATACATACAGTACATAATAATAATTAAAATCGGGACGAGGAACGTTAAATTAAGCAGAAAATAATTAATAAAATAATAATAAAAATAAAATAATAATAATAAAATCAAAATAAAAATACTTTAAAAATTATATTAATTTAAATCGAGAGATAATAATTTAAATTTATAAAATTCATCAAAAGTTTTAAGAAATGTGAAACAGACAAAGAAGCTTATGTATCATATCAAAACAATGTCATCTCCTACGTCTAATTGTAATATTAAGGTTATCAGTTAAGTGAGACAAGCTCAACGGACCAGATATCCCCTCTGAAACACATGTACCATCAACAGACACTCCAGAAAATCCGTCATCCACCTGAGAAATCTCTGCACAACCCTTTATCCGGTGCATTCGGACGGAATCATGGCAACCGGATAAACAACCATCATAAAACTCAACATCTGTTCGATCAACGAGACTTTGACCAGGCAATCCCGACAAGCAACATGTATCAAAACAACCCTGACGATGGCCGCAATGGCTGAAACTTGCAAGTTGGTTGCTAATAAAACGTTTGATTTTAGATTTAGTAAAAGTGTTTTCTCTCACTTAAAATATTTTAAGCGTTTAATTGACAAAACCGTGTCTTCTAAATGGCGTGTATATTTCAACAGAGCATGTTTAAATGAATGTATATATGTATGTATATATGTATGTATATATATATATATATATATATATATATATATATATATATATATATATATATATATATATATATATATATATATATATATATCGTGGGCAAGTTAAATTACGTGAACTATCTCATATAATAGAAAAAGTTTGCAACAAAACTACAAATTTATAATGGGCGTTATCATTATAAATTTGTATTTTTAGCCCATAAACAAATTAAATCAACAATAAAACCACTTTTTAGTGCCCGTTTATTTATTGACTGCTCTCTGATATAAAACTGAAAACGAGGAGAGTTGACACGTCAGCAGGTGGAGGGAAGTGGTTGAAAAGCGATGTTGCCAGATCGCTAATGGTTTTAAGTTCCGAGAAATCGGCACTGTTTCAACTCACCTTTGTTTCAAATCACCTCGGTCTCCCCCACTTTCTTTTAAAACATGAAATTGATTTTATTGTATTACAAACAGATTTCAAAGTAGAAATTTTTTCAGCGAAATTTCAATATCAATTGTATTTATAGATATTTTGTGTTTACAACTTTTAATAGATTAGCTGTTATTAAATAATTTGTTATAGGCAATTTGGAAAATAACAGGTTTAAATGTATTTAAGTTATATTTATTAATGTAGTAAATTAAGATCTATTTCTTTAATTATTTTGTCGCACACAATTTTATTTAATGCAAATATTAATATAATTTTCTCTAAACAATCACGATCAAATTTCACGCGAATTAAAGCTCCGTCTAATTTGATCGTGTATGTGATTGCACATGCGCACGAGATGAAAAATAAAATGGAAAGCCGACGTGAGAAAGTGAAAACAAATCGGCGAGCAGCATAGCTCGTCCGGGCCCAACGCTGCCGTCATGAATACCATTTTCATAGGGCTGGTAGTCTGAAACTAGTAAGGAAGAGCGTAGGGCTTTAGTCACGCGTAGCGTAACGTAAGCGCGCGTCATGAATACGGGCCCTGGCGTTTTATCGTTTGAAATACGTGTTGCTCGCAGCTAAACGATCACTTTTAGCGTCTGTTTTCTCGAACTTTAGTGTGAATTTTCCAGCTCTATTTTCCTATCAATCACTGCAACGGAAATGTTCGGAACATTGTCGGCAACGACCTTCTCAGTGGCGCAGCCAGAAATTTTTTCGGGGGGGGAACTGATTAGTAAAGTTTTCTGAACAATTTATGACTATGGGCACCCACAGTCGCGCGTCATGACTCATGAATACGGGCCCAGTGGTACTACCTCGCAGGGGCGCAGCCAGAAATTTTTTCGGGGTGCCCGGTGGAGAAAGTGATTTTAAAGAGTTTTTGTTCCACGCTTTTGAGAACATTGTGAAAAGAATGTAAACATTTGTATTAATAATAATAATTTTACTGAAAAAAATTACGACCTACAAAAGTCAAGGCTTAACGACAGTTTAAGCAATAATTAGTAAAAACAAACCATAAGACATTTAATTTCGAACAGTAAATTACATCACGAACTACCTCGCAGGGGCGCAGCCAGAAATTTTTTCGGGGTGCCCGGTGGAGAAAGTGATTTTAAAGAGTTTTTGTTCCACGCTTTTGAGAACATTGTGAAAAGAATGTAAACATTTGTATTAATAATAATAATTTTACTGAAAAAAATTACGACCTACAAAAGTCAAGGCTTAACGACAGTTTAAGCAATAATTAGTAAAAACAAACCATAAGACATTTAATTTCGAACAGTAAATTACATCACGAACTTCAGCCAACGTTTGTTTATATTATACAAATATTACAAACTACCTGTACCCGATCACGCGTTGATGTGGGTTAGTTTGACTTACTAAATGCACTCAATGGTCCCGATGGCTAAGCAATAAAAGCCTAAGAATGGTTTTTTTGCTCATAAAACATGAAATAACGTGCCGTTTTTTTTCAAATAGAAACATTTTCCTTAATAAGGACTATGTTGTTTCCAAATTTCAAAGAAATAGGCGCTGGAGGCAGAGCGTTCGCCTGTCGATCCTTAGGTCGGCAGTTCAAGCCTCACCGGCGTCACTCCCTTAAGCAAGGAGTTCACCCGCATTGCTAAAGGGGTAGGCACCTATAAATGAATGCCTCATTGATCACTTTGCGCGCTGCTGCAAACAACATGGCGCTTTGTAAGCTGCCGGCCGCGCTAAAAACTTTGTTCGCGTGTATTTCTGTTATTTTTTATATAATTAAAACTTAACTTTTGATTTAGTAATTAGTAATGCAGTTGTCGCGAGAATTTCGATACCTTAACTTATGAAATAGTAACTTTGAATCCTTCGAAAAGGGATTGCGATAATCCGATCTATTTCTAGAGACTTGTCGTTCTATATTACACCAAACTTGAATATAAATTTGGACACCTTAAAGCAGAAGAATCTCGATTGATTTCTGAACTTTTGAACTTGAAAGAATTTTTTTAAAAGATTTTAATTAATTAAATTTTAAATCTGTTAATTACCATCAAATGGAGAAGGTGGCAGCGACGCGCGGATGTTCACTCATCACTTACACAAGGGGGCAGTTGTTTGCTATAAGAAGGACGGCCGCCTCGAACCACAATTTGTTGTACAACCCAACTCCGCTGTACGAACTTAAATCTTTAGGACTGCTCAGATATAGAGGCAGTCGAAGACAGAGCCATAGTAAAAAATCAGACAAGAAGAAGTTAAAAAAAAAGAATACACGCCCAAGAGTCCTGGAGAACATTGAAAGGCACCACCAAGTAGAGCCCGAACGGAAAGAGAACTCCTGTTTCACACCCTCTATATATGTCTTGAATATCAACAGCCTTGCCAAACCACATGCAATTCAACATCTGCGTGCCGATGTACTTTCAATAGGCCCCGACGTTGTGGTATTAACTGAAAGCAAGCTCAATAGAAATCACACAGACGAAGAGTTTGGAATACCGGGATACCTTTGTTACAGACGAGATCGGTCACAACTTAAATCAAATGGAAAGCCGAGAGGTGGTGGAGGTCTGGTGACCTACGTGTCGGTCAAGTACCAATCCAGCATATACAACCAAAAAATGGAGGATTCGCGAATAGAACTCTTGTGGATAATGTTGGAAAATGGTGGGCGCAGGGTAATTGTTGGGGCGGTTTACCATCCTCCTAAGCCGATTTACAATGAGCAAGATTTTCTCCTCCAACTTGAACAGGTGATGGCCGCAGTTCACCATGACCATGGAGATACCAAGATAGTCATAACCGGTGATTTCAACCAGCTAAAAGATAGCGACCTGCGACTGCTAGGACTGTTTAAAGAAGAGACCGAAGCCACTAGAGCTGGTCATCATCTGGATAGGGTCTATACATCGGAGCCAATGTACCGAAACATCTCAGTAATTGTTCCTACGGTTAAAACGGACCACAAGGCCATTTACGCCTCGGCAATAGATTACGACACTCATCGACCGCCCAAGAACAAGGCCAAACTGAAGTGCCGCCTGCACAGACCAGCCCAGCACGCTGCATACTTGGCAGCTTTCTCAAAAACGCGACAAGAAGAGGATACAAACAGTGACTTCGTATTCGACGTCGATGACCGTTTCTACCTGCAGATGCAGAGATTGTTGGATAGGTTCTACCCAATCAGGAACATCACAGTAACAGATCGCGACCCTCCGTATATCACACCAGAGATCAAGCTGCTGTTGCGAAAAAAGAACGGACTGATGCGAAAAGGGAAGATAGAGGCTGCTGATGCAATTTCTCTAAAGATCAGAAAAGGAACAATCGCCAGAAACTGTTCCACACTTACGGGTTCCGGAACCATCAGAGGCCCAAAGGACTTGTGGGAGCGAGTTAGGCAAGTGACTGGTAAGGATAAACGACGAAAGAACAACTCTACCACTAAAGCAATCACTGCAGACAAACTCAATGACCATTACGCAACCATCTCGACGGAAAGCAACTACGAGGCTCCTGCAGAAAAACATAGCGTCTGCCGAAATTCAAGATTTTTCTCTGCCTGGCAAGTCTTCCGTGCTTTGGACAGACTAAAAACCTCCGCCTCCGGAATGGATGAAATTCCCTCTTGGTTCTACCGAGTCTCGGCACCAATACTTGCCAAACCGCTCGCCTTTCTATTTAACTTGTCGTTAAACCAATCACAGATACCAGACCGGTGGAGGAGATGTCAGATAACCCCGGTTTCAAAAGTAGTTAATCCTCAGGGAAGCCACGAGTACAGACCCATTTCAATTACACCAATACTCTCAAGGATTATGGAAAAGATGGTAGTACAGCGATTCGTCTATCCTATCCTGGGAAGTTCCGGGTACAACCACTACTTCCATGACCAATATGCTTTCCGTCCAACGGGATCCACAACGGCGGCACTAATCAGCCTGACACTACACATTTCCGAACAACTACAAATCCACCCGTATGTCCACGTTATAGCACTGGACTTTTCAAAGGCCTTCGATACTGTCCGCCACTCAGAGCTTATGAGAAAGTTTGCCAAACTACCAATAGAAGACGAGGCGTACAACTGGCTGGTTGACTTCCTTAGAGGGCGAATGCACTGCACTAAATTCCAAAACCAAGTGTCGTCTTTAAAAGAAATAAATGCAAGCATCGTCCAAGGTTCAGGAATTGGACCCAGTTGCTACATTGTTGCGGCATCAGACCTCTCCCCCAGCATAGATGGTAACCGTCTAGAGAAATATGCAGATGATACATACCTTATAGTACCACCGGGTAATTCTCACTTAATCGTTGATGAGCTCGCGAACATACAGATATGGGCAAAAAGAAATAACCTAAATTTAAACGATTCAAAAACAAAAGAGTTGGTTGTGCGTCGCCCCAGAACAAAGGCAAACACACTCCCTACCCAGTAAACATGGTAACCATTTTGTAACGTTTCTTGTCCGTTACTTTTCAGTTACCTGGTTATGAAAAGGTTACCTGGCCCAAAGCAACTAAAAAGAAACGTTTCTGCAACGTTTCCAACGTAACGAAAAAGTAACATGTAATTTGCGACTAAAAAGAAACGTTTCTGTAACGTTTCCAATGTAACGTAAAAGTAACATGTAATTTGCGACTAAAAAGAAACGTTTCTGTAACGTTTCCAATGTAACGGAAAAGTAACGTGTAATTTGCGACTAAAAAGAAACGTTTCTGTAACGTTTCCAATGTAACGGAAAAGTAACGTGTAATTTGCGACTAAAAAGAAACGTTTCTGTAACGTTTCCAATGTAACGTAAAAGTAACATGTAATTTGCGACTAAAAAGAAACGTTTCTGCAACGTTTCCAATGTAACGTAAAAGTAACATGTAATTTGCGACTAAAAAGAAGTTACTACAACGTTTCTAATGCAGCCAAAATGTAACGATTTGTTTTATTCATAGATATCTATGGTTTTATTATTACGGATAATATAAAAATCTTTTATAGCATATATAATTTTATAGAAAAAGTAAAGTGTTTGTTTATTTATAAAACTCAATTGCTAAAAAGCATTTAATAAAGACGCTTAATAAATGGTATTTGCATTGTGTCGTATTATATTTTCCTAGATTTTGTTCTATCTCATCGGTTCACTGAGAGCGTCGAACGAGTCGCCTGGGATGAGATAAGATGCTAATCAAAAGTTAATTAACGACTCGCTTCTACAGCTCTTGTGTTAGAAATAATTTGAAGGTACAAAACAAACTATACTGGTTAAAAATCACCAATCAATTCGAAACATTAGATTTTTAAACCATTTGAAACCTCTGCTTCCTGCTGCACTACTACCCCTGCGCTGTTTGTGAATTTTTATTTTATTTATTTATTCGTGTTTTAAGAAAAGACCTGACAGAACGCAGGAAATCATAAAAAATAAGCAAAAAAACAAGAAATTAAAAGAAAGTCTGTCTAGTCTATAACGAACATTCAATATTCCGCTAATTATAATGACTGGCAATAGTTAATTTTAGACAATAATAATAGAATAACGTTATTGAATCAGCTAATAGAGTTGAAAGAAGTTAGGTTAGTAAGAGTCATAGAAGAGCATTCTAATAATAAAGTTACAAGCAAAACTAGCAGAGTGATGTTGCATTGAAGGGAGTACAAAATCATGTTTCCTCTTGCGAAGAATATGACCATGATTTATCATTACGTGGTCATATTCATTTGTAAACATTTCACTTTCATTCACACTGACATAATCTAAATGGCCATATTCTCAGGTGAGACATTCTTCTTGCTTGACCAGCGAATTGCTTGATGTCACAAGTGTCTACCAACCCGTGGGTAGTCATAGACACCTTTCACTCTTCCCCATCAGCAGTTTTTTCATAAACTGTTTGAGTTTTAACTTCGAACCCTTTACCAGGAGGTGTAATTTCTGCCGGTATAACACTTTGGAAAGAAAGCAAGGAGCTAAATCTGGCTCTTGTTTAATGCCTTTCACAGAACTAATATTGTTTGTTTCTTGTTCCTAATGTTCATTCTTGCTAAATCTTGACAAGAAACATAATCTTTTTGTTAAAAGAATGAGGTAATGTAAATAAGCCAAAGTTGAGGCTCTTTGACATTGGCTGGCAAGTTGGTAAGCTCCGCCTCCATACCAATTACGAACAACTTATATATAGTCCGAAAGTGCGCGAAAAATCTGTTTGTTGTGAGGTCACGCCGTTGTTGTTTCAGTAAATCTATCGTGTTTTGTCTGCATTTGCTAACATCTAACGAGTTTAGTTCATTCTCATTGTGTTATAATAATCAGTTAAATTCGTTGTGTTATAATAATCAGTTAGATTTTTTTATCGAAACTTTGTTACAATATGAAGAGCAGTTAGATAAAATTAGAGCCGATAATTTAGCAGATATGTGGTTGGACAGTTTACTAATATATGGGAAGTTTTGAAAGAAATTAAAAGTAATCTGGCTCTTCTTGTTAGTCCGCCAACGACAGCAGTTAATACGGCAGTTCCGGAAAACGTTCATTTCCCCATGCACTCCATGGAGTTTGACCAGTTGGATTCAAAATTAGAATCTAAAGAATTATTTGATGCTCTGGTAAGTCAATTACAGCATGTACTTAGATATCTAAAATTTTTGTATTAGGTTATCACTATCATAAATTCAAACATTTGTATAGGTGATTGACTTATAAAAGCTTGGGGGAGACACAATGGCAGAGGCGTGTCGTAGGCTGCTCCGGTACACCATGGATGATGGGCTGGCTGAAAAGTTCAATTGGAAAGGGAGTGGTGGTAAAAGAAAAATGGAAAGCACTTTTTCAAAGAACTTATCATTAGTTAGCTTAACTAAACTATTAGCAAAGTCATTTTAAGAATATTAGATATCTAACAACTATTTTTTTAAACTATTTCTCAGAAACTCTCCAAACCAATAGACGCTTCCACGATTCGTCAGCCAAGGAAATTGAGGTTGTGACAAAGAAGTGGATAAAGTTTGCACATGAGAGGCTGAACCGCAAGGAGAAGAAATGACATTTATATAGAGCTCAAAAGACTTTCTTTAAATAAACTTTTTTATAAATTTGCAAATATTGTTTCAGTTTTGTCTATTGATGAACGTAGGTATTTGAAGTGATAATAATTTGCATGAGCAAATAATAGAGGAGGTTTCTAAAGCGTTACATTGTAAACGTTTCTAAAACGTTACACAGGAAACGTTTCTAAAACGTTACACAGGAAACGTTTCTAAAACGTTACACGGGAAACGTTTCTGAAACGTTACTCAGGAAACGTTTCTTTAACGCACAGCCGATGAGCAAAACAACCGAAAAGAAACGCGTTTCTTGTAACCGAAAATGAACGGTTAAGAAACGTTACAAAGTGGTTACAATGTTTACTGGGTACCCCTTTGGTCGGAGTGGAGAGGGTGGATGTAATGAATGTGCTGGGAGTCCTGATCGACGGAAGGCTCTCATTCCGAGAGCACGTTGACTGGATCAGCACAAAATCTGCACAGTCTTTATATGCACTAAGAAACTTACGGGCTCACGGGCTGTGTGGCCGGGAGCTTTGGACGGTCACGGAGGCGACACTTATATCCAGGATCACCTACGCCTCTCAATCATGGTGGGGTTTCATAGGTTCGGGAGATCTTCGACGCATCGAGTCAGTCATTAGGAAGGTGACACGCCAGGGTTTCTTGGCTCCCGACCGCCCTGATTTTGTGCACCGATGCGCCGTGGCGGATTCAACCCTGTTCAACCAGGTTCTGTCTAACCGCCTTCACCATCTTCTCCCAGACGTCAAGAAATTGGAATATCACCTTCGTCCTCGAGCTCACGACAGAGTTATTCCGCATGCCGATTCCTTACTTAGAAAAACTTTTATCTATAGATCGCTGCACTCAAAATAACTTAAACAATGCCGAACTCTATTTTAAATCTCTGATAAAAACAAGTTTTTAGATTTTTAATTTAAGTCTTTAACTTTAGATTGTCGATTGTATTCATTTTTATTTAATTCTTATTTTTTGTATTATTATTTAAATGTAAACCGCTGTGCGTCATTGTCAGGCTGGTTAATAAAGATTTACTTACTTACTTACTCTGCAAAGAACCCTTCAGTGGCCTTGAAGCCCTTTAGGATTTACGCCACTCTAAATATAGTCAAACATTATTAAAATTTCGGAGATCATCGGCATATAACAAACGAAGTGGTACTTTATTTATATAGATATGCATCTGACTGTTTGAAAAGCAATAAGTTAACACAAAAAAGTTTTTTTTAGAACAAAATGAGGGCACCTATAAATCCGCCACTGTCTACAACTTACCTCCTTCCCGGGTTGTCAGTTTTTTTGGATAGAAAAAATGGAAAAAGTATCTACGACTACCTCCTCCGCCCCCCAGTGATAAACTATTTTCTAATTTGGGAGGAAAAGTACAGCATAACAAAGATAAAATTTTGGAATGAGGGTTTAAAAAATATTCCCCCAAGGTTTTGCTGAAATGACGCTCTTGGGGAGGGGGGTCAGAATCTGTAGTTTATTGCGTACGTAATATCTGGATGGCCAAAGTTAAATATTTAACACGAATTTAATATTTATTATTTAATGAAGTCACATCTCTTTGCTAAAAACTAAAAGCTACACAATTCTTACACTATACATGCAAGCAAAAAATAATAGCCTTGAATAAAGAGATATAAGCAAACAACTATTAAATATTAAAATATTAATAATTTAAATACTTAATTTTTAAATAAAGAACTTGGTGACCATTCAGTACCACTTACCCTACATAATAGATGGCTTCTCACCAAAAAATAAATACTACAAATTATCTTAGATTTTTTAACATTGAAGGATTGTAGGAATAAAGCATTCTTATAAAACTAAAATGTCTTTTATTCTAGAATTCTATAATCGATGCTCAAGGCTGATAACACATTAAGCAATGACCAATTTTTTGCTAGATATGTTAAATTAACACTAAAGGCATAAGCACTGCTAGTGATCCATAAGCTAACGTTGTCAACCATAGATCTCTTCCAGCCGTATTTCTGTCTTTGATTTCCTCAAAAAATAAAAGTGTTGGCAGACACTGCATTTTCTTCACTGAAACCAAAGTATTTTCAACAAGAAGCATTTCTCTAAGCACTTTTTTATTTTGGTTTGTAAATATGGCTAATTCGTTTTTACATTTAGCAAGAAAATCTTCATTTTGCACAATAACCATATTTTCATAGTCTCTAACAGGTGGCTCTAATCCTAGCAGACACCACATCTTTTCAATGTAATTTTCTAATTTTTTGTTTTGACTATTAATCCACATACATAACTCCAGTATCTCATCTTTTGAAATCAAACTGTGCTGTTTAATATTTTTTAAAGATATATGATCCAATATATAAAGGAAAATGTATGCTAAAGCAGAACCAAATACCAAACCAGCAACAGCATTAATGATCCAAAAACTGATTTGGCGATGTTCACAATTTTTTGTTTCCAACAAATATTCTGATATGGCTTTAGAAAGTGTAAAGAATCTTTCTTGTCTGATTTTATCATAAATACTGAAATCCAGAGAAAGAGATCTTATTTTTTTAAGCGTTTCCACTTCTTTAGCTAATAATTCAATACAATCATGATCCTTGGTGGAAAGTGGACCAAGCCGCATGTGGATGTCTTCTAAATGAGATTGTGCTTCAATAAACATTTGCCAACATTGATTTCTCTCTTTTTGATTGGAAGAATAATGATGTTCAGCCTAATAAAACCAAAAAGTAAACTAATGCAATTAATGAAAGCTATAGTAAATAAATATCAAAAGTAATCAAATGCAGTAAACATAAAGCATTCACAGAAAAAATGGGACTTTGACATTCTTTAAAATTAAAATTTTTTTTACAAAAAACACACATGATGTATTATAATTGTTGTGGACATTGTTAAATGTATAATTATAATAATTGACGTTTTTAATACTACTGTTTGCTGTATTAATATTATGTCTTTGATTTTCTTGGGTCTTTCTTTAGTTCTTTTCTCATTGTTGTTTCATCGATCAGTGTGTAGTGTTTTGTTGAACAAACTATACTTCCTACTATATCATTGTTATTGAGTCATAACATATTTTGACGACAAGGATTTAAAACGGCTGAAGTTTTTTTCACTGACTTCGTTTTTGAAGGAAAACCGATGCTGAAATGAAGAAAACTGATGTTGAGATGAAGAAAGTCAACAACACAAAGAGGAGTTGCGTAAAAACTTTTCAAAGACAACTGCAAACGCACAAGTCATTCAGTCGATGAAGTTTCAATCAAGTGGGTCGGTCTCGGTAGTGAAGAACAACCCAGACTTGGTATCAGAGTAGAGGAGACAAATTTTGGATTTCAGTCATGACCCAGAGTGTATTATGACATTCTCAAAATGGATTGATCGTTTTGAGGCAGTTATAATCAGCCAAGGTAGCAAGTTATGCCAACATACAGGCCTCACAGATCACACCACAGAAGATGTGACCTATGACGAAACCATGTCATTATTGGGAACAAAGTCTCGCTTTTCAGGAGGAAGTTTGACACATTTCTGTTGATTATTGATGAACTCAATTACAGCAAGCTTGGTTTAAATAGAACGACAGCATCAGCTCAAATTAAACATTGTCCAAAGAACCTTTTAAATGTTTTTGTTTCTGTGCTGCAAGGAGCTAGACATGCTGATATTCGAACCAGGTTTGAGAAGCTGTAAACGTGAAGCTGGAGCGTTTGGTGCATCGGGGAGCTCTGAAAAAGGTTGACTACAGCAACAGAGCTGACCCGATTCTTGTAGTAGCCAAGAAAAATGGAGCATTTCGAATTTCTGCGGACTTCAAGACAGGACTCAAAATGCACTGGAAATACACTGGTACCCATTACCAACTTTCTAAGAAATCTTCGCTCATATGAACCAAGACACATGGTTCACACACAGTGACTTAGCTGATGCATACTTGTAGATAGAAATATAAAAAGACCAAAAAAACCGCTGACGATTAATACAACAAAGGTCTGTTCTAATATCGGCGATCACCTTTTTGAATCAAATATGCACCTGACATCTTCCAAGAAGCAATCAACAGCATGACATCAGGACTGGAAGTCTGGCTGCATACTTGGATGAAGTGATAACGATCAGCGCAACATTGGAAGAACACAAACATAATTTACCTGCTCTTTTCAAGAAGATTGCAGAATTCGCATTTCCATTGCAAGCTGAAAAGTGCTCATTTGCAATGAGAGAAGTCATGTTCTTGGGACAGGTGACTAATAGTAAAGGCCCCAACTAGATCCTGAGAAAGGAGATCAATCACATGGATATCAAAACCCAAGGACAAAAAGCAATTAGAATCTTTCTTGGGTATAATTAGTTATTACTCTTCTTTCATATCAGAGATGCATCCTATGAGGGGCATGTTGGATGACCTGGAGATGATAGAAAATATGCATGTACTGTTCAAAACCAAAAAATGCCTTGGAGAGGTAGGTTATGATCAGTGTTAGTCAGATCTGCTTTTGACACATTATGACTAGGGTTGTCACAGTTACTGAAACTGACAGATTCAGTTAACTTAATCTTTAGATTCAGTTATTTTTAACTGAAACTGAATCTTTAAAAAAAAACTGTAACTAAAACTGAATCTATCAAGAAAACTGAATTTTTAAAGCCCTTATACTAACTTCACCGCTGGTCTTGCTTGCTTGCTCGCTTGCTTGAATGTTTGCAAACCTTGAAAGTGAAGTTTAACATGCGTGTGAACTTAGCCCCGAGGCTGGCAATGCTAAATATAAAAAAAATTGCGTGCACTGGGGCTATACGTTGTTGGACGGGGTTTAAAAAATGGAATTGAGTGGTATATTTGGGTTTTCTTCGGTTCAACAAATAAAAAAGTTATAAGCCAAAAACGACGATTTTCCGACAAAAATTGCATAAAATCAAGATTCCTCTTCTTTGAGATATTCGAACTTTTTTTTAACTGGTTGACTGGGAATATCCGAGACGCTTGTTTTTAGATAATTCAATATCAAATCCAACAATGTAACTTTCGCTTCTAAAAGTTAATAAATAGAAAAGTATTCGAATAAAACGTCGGACCGTATACCATGTTCTCCGAGCAAACCGAAACGTAAACAAACGCTGCGATTGGACAATCGAGTCTAGCTTACTGGCTAATTATGCTACTCGATAACACCTCCTAACGAACTTTAGGAAAAATTTTATTTTTAAGAAAAATCTATTGAATTTTACGAAAAAAAATTTTTATTAATAAAAGTTTTGTTGAAAAGGTAACTATTTAATAAAATTTAAGCAAATCACGCAAGTGAAATGTTTCGTTTGAAACTCTTCCTTATGAAGCATTAAGACTGTGTATTTTTGGTGAATCCACCTTCTACATTTTTCGCACTCCACCCAGTCTCCACCTGCAACCCTTTTAATTAGAAGACTGGATCGTGGGGAAGATATAAGTGTTTATTTTAATACGGACAGGGAAAGGGAAGAGTGGTTGAAAGAAATCCTGCTATCATCCGACAACATGACGAACTGTTGCCTGTATTGCGGGTCCGGTGGAGACTGGGTGGAGTGCGAAAAATGTAGAAGGTGGATTCACCAAAAATGCACACTCTTAATGCTTTCTAAGGAAGAGTTTCAAACAAAACATTTCACTTGCGTGTATTGTTTAAATTTTATTAAATAGTCACCTTTTTAACAAAACTTTTATTAATAAAAATTTTTTTTTTAAATTCAATAGATTTTTCTTAAAAATAAAATTTTCTCTAAAGTTCATTAGTTGTTATCGAGTAGGTCGCTGCTATTGCCCCGGCGGTTTGCCGTGGAAATAATCGGTAAAATTGCTACTGTCTACCTAAAATTAAATCCTAACCCTAACCCTTTAAAAAATATGTAAATCTTTATTAATTAATCGAAAGATCAATTGTTTTGGCAAAACTGACGGTACAGTAGCACTTTTACCGATTATATTATTGCCCCGGCTACCGGCGCCTACTGCCTACTCAGATGCTTAGTTATAACGTATCGAGTAGCCACTTTGCATATTTTGCATAATTAGCCACATAAAGCTAGAACCGATTGTCCAATCGCAGCGTTTGTTTACGTTTCGGTTTGCTCGAACAAATTGGTATACGGTCCGACGTTTGGTTCGATAACTTTTTTATTTATTAACTTTTAGAAGCGAAAGTTACATTGCTGGATTTGATATTGAATTATCTAAAAACAAGCATCTCGGATATTCCCAGTGCACCAGTTAAAAAAAAATTGAATATCTCGAAGAAGAGCCAAGCTTGATTTTATGCAATTTTCGTAGAAAAATAGTCGTTTTTGGCTTATAACTTTTTTATTTGTTGATCCGAAGAAAACACAAATATACCATTCGATTCCATTTTTTAAACCCCATCCAACAATGTATAGCACAGCCCCAGCGCTTCACACACGTAAATTTAACTAACTTCCAGTCATCCAACTGTGCTGAAATTTGAAATATAGTTTCGCTCCTTATGACAATGCATCTTATTAAAATTTTAAAAAATGCAAAAAAATTTTTTTTATCGGTTTTGTAAATAATTATTTTTATGTTTAGAGATTTTATTAGTTTTCCGTTGTTCAAGTGTTATTTTAAATTTAATACGTAAAATTTCATTAGTTTTGCATTGTTCAAGTGTTATTTTTAATTTTAGTCAACATTTTTGCCATCATAACATTTCCGCAAAAACCAAATAATTTTCAGAAATGTTGCCGCTATTTCAGAATAAACATGAACTTTCTAAATAGGTTTTCAAGAGTTCGGAAGAAATTTTTTTCCGAAACAAATTAAAAACAAACGTTCGGAAGAAAATTATTTTCAAAACCGAACGTCAAACTTCTATGCTTAAGTCTGATACGAAGTGCCTTTGGCTAGCAAGAAGGCACCTTATTCTCAGCTTGTTGCACAATGCATCAAACTTAGCCGCCAGTTCCATTGATGAAAAAATTACATTAATTCTAGAAATGGCGTCGTAATAAAAGTTCCAATGTGTTTCAAATTGGCCACAAAACGTCTATAATATATGCACAAACCATGAAAGCTTCTTAATTCCTGAGAATTTCTCGGAACAGGCCAATGGTTAACTGCTTCAATTTTCTCAGGGTCGGTTTCTACCCCTTCGGCAGAAACTAGATGACCAAGATATTTCACATTGCCTTTGAAAAGTGCACACTTCACCAGATTTAGCTTCCATCCCATTGGCCCACTTTCTGTTAATTTTCTTTTCGCACAATCTATTAATCTTTTTAATACTAATCCAGACTTCCAGATCAAAATAAAATAAAGCCGTTAAAAACGTGGAAGTACATTTATTTATTCGGGATTTACCTGCTGGTTTCGGCAAAATATCTATCTTCTCTATAAATAAAGGACAATGTTTGTTTCTGTACCAGGAGTGGCCAAACCATGACTCGCGAGCCGCATGCAGCTCTTCTGTGCTAAAACTGTGGCTCGCGAAAAGTGCAATCAATTTTTTTATAGATATATATATATTATATATTAGCGGGGGACCCGGCGTTGCCTGGGGTTTTTAGAGATTTTTCTAATGCTTGTCTCTCTCGCTCCAGTTTCCTTCCCCACTTGCTCTCCCATTCCCGGTCAGTTTCTCGCTCCCGGTAGCTTTCCCGCTCCCTTTCTCTTTCCTGCTTGCTCTTTTGATCTCGGTCGCTTTCCCTTGCTTTCCCGTTCCCGTTCATTTATGTATATGTATATGTGTATATATATATATATATATATATAGTCCCCGGCAGGCTTGCTGAGCCGAGCCGGAGCCGTGGAGCCGCTAATTTTTGTGGGAGCCGGAGCCGGACCCAGAGCCGAAAATATCTGGCGGCTCCGGCTCCCAACATTTTTTTATATGAGCAGAATTTTTTCAAGATGAAAAGCTTTGAAATTCTAAAATTATTTGATTGTTTATCACCCTCAAATTTGAAATGTTTTAATATTATACAAACGTCACAACAGCAACAGCCTTCAATCAAATGATAACGCGCGCGCACATCACCACAAGAAATCTTTAATGAATTGTTTTCGTTTCGTTTTAGTTTGTTTACCTGCCAAACTCTGTTTTTGGTTACATTGTTATTTTTGGACTTTTTTTTATTTTATTCAAAATTTTTAAAACTGCATTAAAAATTAATACAATTATGTTCCAAATACACACTCGAGATGCGCTTCAAGATTTGCTTTCGTTTGACGAGTGTTTATATTCTTATAAAATAATTACAATTTTTTAAATTGCATATTATTTTAACTTTATAGTAAAAATATTTTAACTCTGTGAATAATTTTATCAAGCATTTAAAATTAAATTTTTGCTGCGCCAAAAAACAAAACGTACCCTTTCGTATACATTTAAAATTGACTAAAAACAAAATGGTCGGTTTTAATATTTAACAATTGTCATATAAGTAGAGTAGATAAACTAATAAAGTGTAAGTATAAACAGTTAAAAATGTTTCAGTGAAAAGTTTGCGCAATTTTGTCTCGTGTGACACCCCCTTTATAGGGAGCCGGAGCGGTCAAATTTTCGGGAGCCGGAGCCGAGCCGTGGAAAAAAATGGCGGCTCCGCAAGCCTGGTTCCCGGTCACTCTCCTGCTCCACTCATTTTGTGACCGATTTAATTTTTTTTTCACTAAAACCTTCCTCCATTGACTCTCAGGCTTGTGTAAAAATTTCATTACAATCGGATGAATGGTGGCGCAATGCATAAGTTACACACACATAATCTTATTTTTATATATATATATATATATATATACACTCTGGGGATGTCACGGGTACCCGAACCCGAGTTCGGTACTACCCGGTCTTTTTCTGATACCCGAAAGTGTGAAAATTTGGTACCCGAACCCGAACCCGAAAATGTGAAAACTTGATACCCGAACCCGAAAATGAGAAAACTTGATACCCGAACCCGAACTCGAACCGAAAATGTGAAAACTTGATACCCGAACCCGAACCCGAAAATTTATAAGCCTAATACCCGAACTCGGAGTTGTGAACAAATAAATCTTTATAAAAGCTGTGTCTTAGAGATTAATAAATTACAAGTTTTGTTGACGTAACATATTATACTAATCGCGAGCGTAGAAGTTTTGTATTATCACCTTTGCGTAACAAATAACACAAATACGTCATTTTATTAGTGATTGTGTAAACTAAACCACTAATCCGTTTGATTATAATCAGGCCGGACCGAGCAGATAGCCATGACTCTAAACTTTTTACTTCAGTTATATAACCTTATATTTATTCATTCATATACTCAAAGTTTTTCTGATATAACAAAGACCCTTTGTTATAAAGATAATCTTGCATAATCCTAAACTTTAACTGGCAAAGTCTATAAATGATCTATGCGCCACAGTTATTTTATTGGCAAATGTGTAAGCTAGGACACTAATCCGCCTGATTGCCCGACCGGACCGAGCCGCGAAAAAATTAAAAAGGCACAATAATTTAAGAGGTAACGTATTATGCTAATCGCAAGCCATGCAAGTTTTGTATTATCAACTTTGCGTAACAAATAACACAAATAGGTCATTTTATTGGTGAGTGTGTAAACTAGACCACTAATCCGCCTTATTATCTGGCCGGACCGAGCCACGAACGAACTAAAATATTTAAGCCTCCTTCGGCCAAAGAAATCACATTATTTGGCAAGCTAAAAAAATAACTTGTTAGAGTTTATTCAATACGTGTAATGTCCAATGGATGAATTGATCGCTCTCGTTTGTATATGTATATACACTAGGTAAATTTAAAATCAATCCAGGAATTTGAAATCATAAACCAGTACCCGAACCCGAACCCGGTTTTTGGAAAACTACAAACCCGAACCCGAACCCGAAAACCTGAGTTTCACAAACCCGAACCCGAAAACTCGAGTTTTACAAACCCGAACCCAACCCGAACCCGAAAACTCTAGTTTCACAAACCCGAACCCGAAAACTCTAGTTTCACAAACCCGAACCCGAAAACTCCAAAAAGTACTACCCGTGACATCCCTAATACACTCACATATACATAAATGAACGGGAACGGAAAAGCAACTGAGAGCGAAAGAGCGAGCGGGAAAGCGACCAGGAACGGGAAAGCAAGCGAAATCGGGAAAGCGACCGGGAACGGGAGAGCAAGCGAAATCAGGAAAGCGACCGAGATAAAAAAGCAAGCAGGAAAGCGACCGGGAGCAAGAAAGCGACCGAGAACAGGAGAGCAAGTGGGGAAGGAAAGGGGAGCAAGAAAGACAAGCATTAGAAAAACCTCTAAAAACCCCGGCAACGCCGGGTACCCCCGCTAGTTTTAAATAAATACAGTAGGACCATGCTTATACGACCCCCCGTTATACGACTTTAGTGCTTATACGACCTACAAATTTTGAACAGATTGAAATTCTCTTACTCTTCCATACTAATCTGTTTCTCTTATGCGACAAACTCCGTAATGCGACCAACGACCTTGTTTTTGCGGCATTATTTGCATAAATAACTCTATTATGCGACCTGCATTAGATGAAAGCCCTTGATATTGATTGTAGGTATGTGTAATAAAAGCCAGTGAGATTTTGTTAATTTTCCTTTTTCTTTGAACTGTCATCACTAAGTGTAGTTTATTACTGGAAGAAAGCCTTAATGACATCCAAAATATTCTCCGAGTGGCTTAACCACATTACCAACAAATTTAAACTACAAAATCGACATGTTTTACTTTTCAGCGATAACTGTTCTGCCCATGGTAACATTGATCTCTTGAACATAAAAGTTCAATTTCTTCCTAAGAAAACCACATCCAAATTACAGCCATGTGATGCCGCATTATTCAAAATGTGAAGTTGAATTGTCAGAAGATGTTTTTACATCATTTAATAAGTAAGCTGGACAATGACCAAACTGCAAAAACTCAACGGGTGGCAAAATCTATTACATTACTCGACGCCATACTTTGGCTTCGAGTTTCATGGCTCAGTGTCAAAGAAGACACAATCACAAAGTGCCTTTGTAAATGCGGTTTCGGTCCATGTGATATCACAAATTCTGCAGAGGTTCTAGAATTTGATGATGATATGGCAAACCATCCAATCCTGACGGGAGTCAATTTTGAAGAGTATGTCAATTGTGATGCTAATGAGCCAACAAGTTCAAATGTCTAAGGCGTCCCAGTCGTGGTTGAACAAGAAGAGGAAACATTGAAGACATTGATTCAAAAGATTCGGATGATGAATTCATTAACAGTCAAACTGCAATTTTATATGTTAATAAGCCTTTAAAGTATTATTGTAAGCACGACAACAGTACGCTAGCGAGCCATCTCATTAAAGCATTTTTGGAGATGGGTAAATGTTAAATTTATTTAAAACAACAAACAATCTGGAACTATTTTAAATCATAACTTTTTTATATGACTGTTAGTTAACTTTAAAAAAAACTACTGATTACTCTTTGTTATATCTAAAGAAAATGCTATTTTTTCTCTTATGCGAAACTCCCACTTATAAGATTGATTTTACGTGGCAATGGAGAAGTTGCATAAGAGAGGTTTTACTGTATAACAAAGTTAAGTGCATCATCATGAAATTCAATTTGACATATCTAAGCAATAGATAGCGTGCATTAATTTTTTTTAAACGTTTGCAATTGCGATAGCATCAGCCGCTTATTAGTTACACATTAAACATACTTCCATCAGCGAAGGCTTGCTTCATCAATCCTTCAAAAAATCGTACATAACCCCAATTCTAAAAAAAACAAACCTCGATAGTGGTGATAACAGCTCTTATCGCCCCATTTCTAATCTATCCGTCATTTCAAAATTCTTGGAGAAGTTGATTCTTGTCAGAATCACTAAACATCTCAATGACAACAAACTTCTACCTCAAAACCCTCACTCGACGCCTGCAGGCCGTTATCAATGCTGCCGCCAGGCTCGCGTCGAGAAGCCGCAAATATGACCACATTACCTCAATACTCCACGAACTTCACTGGCTTTGAATTGAACGCAGGATAGAGTTTAAGTTGGCACTCATCATTTTCAAGTGCCTCAGAGAGATGGCCCCACAGTATCTTGCCTCATCACTCCAACGCCTACATGACATGCTATGTCGAAAACGACTTCGATCCTCTTCGTCGTCGCTTCTCTTCGGTCCGGCAGGGCGTCTCAAGAGTGCTCGTGATAGGTCATTTGAGGTTGCTGGGCCAAGAATCTGGAACCAACTCCCACCAGAAGTCACATCCGCTTGCACCATTGAAGACTTCAGAAAGGTCCTCAAAACACACCTGTTCGGTGGCCTTGAGGCTCATTAACATGGACTTACGCCACCTTAAATATTGTCTAACATTCATTCATTAGGGTGATGACTTTTTTACAACTTCATATCCCTGTATCATAAATTGATGAACTTTTATAAAATCTTACTTTCCAAGTGATTTGATGAAAAATCTCAAACACAAATTGATTTTAAAAAGTTTATTTTTCAGCTTTTTTGAGCATTGTTGAGATAACTCTAAGCAGAGAAATTTTTTACAACCTGAATTCAAGATTTGTCATTAGACAGGAACGTTGAGTGGAATGTTGTCCTTGTTGTGAGTGGAACGCTGTCCTTGTTGTGGCAAGAGTCATGCAAGTCTTGCAAAACATTGATCGAACTATCACAGCACTGATTGCTGGGGCAATGTTAATTGGAGATTCAAGCAGTTGAGACTTTTTGGATAGTCATTCAGAGCTGCAAATAGTATATAGAAATCTTCAGTTCTGAACAATTAACTGCTGAGCAAATGGTCAGCCCATAAGTAGGAAATGAATGAACAGACTTTATGCAGCATCTTCCAGGTTTCCGGCAAAAAAATAAACACGAGAGGGGCTAGAATGGCATGAGAGTTCCAGCGTGCATTGCTGAGATTGGGGATCTGTTGAAACTTCACGAAGACACGAGTGAGGTGGTAAAGAAACTTTATGTCGTCTCTCCATCCGCCTGTTTCCTTAATCTCAGTTTTACTGTTGTTGAAGGCTTTTTTAAATTTACCATAATTACTCATCAAACCCTGCACAAAGAAGTACTCAATGTTCGGTAATTTAGTCGAACCATGGAGTTCATCGTCCATGATAAGGCAAAGAACGCGATCCAGTACATGGTGCTGGCAACTGAAGAACTTGGGTTTGTGGTAACTTTTCTCTTGAAACATTTGGTGCAGCAGAACAAAACCAGTTTTTTTCCAGTATTTACGTTTTTTGTGTCGGAAACAATTTTCTCAATTGATCCCCACAGGTTGAACTCCTCTAGCACATCCTGAAGTCCTTCGGCGATTGTTTGATGCATTCAATGCATCAAAATTTTTGTTTTTTTCTGCAGTGCTCAACATCTTTCAAAAGTTTTGCAAGTTTTCTATAAAACCTTAGCTCTTCTTTGTGATAATATAACTTTTTCTCAACTGCTGACTGGGAATATCCGAGACGCATGATTTTAGATAATTCAATTTCAAACCCAACAATGTAATTCTCGCTTATATCATCATCATCATTTACTTTTGAAACGTCCCTTTTCCACGCTAGGCTAGGATTGGACGTTTTTTCCATATCAGGCCCCTCCACAAGTCACGATCCAGGGCAGACTGCCGCTTAAGGCCGAGCTCATCCATGTCTTTCTTCACACATTCCCACCAAGTCTTCCTACTTCTATCTTTACTTTTCACTCCTGCAACATCCACATCTCTACATGCCGAAACCCAATTGTCACGCCCGCGTAAACGCAGTGTGCGTGCCTGGACCTATATTTTTGGGAATTTCCGGCGTAGGTATTGCACAACGTTGCGTGTTTAGATTGTTGCGCGAATGTGTGAATATTTTAGCCTGTGGCCTGTAGCCTGGAGGGCTTGTGTATATAAGGCTGTCGCGATCTACTTCTTCCTTGTTCGCCGGGGTTCGCCATTGTTGGCCATGTTTGATAGAATTTGAAACTGTTTTTATATCTGTCGTGTTGTTGGTGATAGTTTTTGATAATCTTGATCTATATTCGTGAATAAAACAACTAATACTATCTAAGAGTGTCTTTAACTTTATTACGATAGACAGTCGACTTAAATTTTCTCCAGCAGTATCGACTATCGCAAAGGCGAAGTCGTGACAATCGAATCTTTGTGGTGGCAGCGGTGGGATAATCAGTCGATACATCGATCAGTTTTGGGTGAGATTCGTCCTGAGTGATAGAGTTCATCGAGTTGGTGAAGTTCTACCAAGTTTGGAGATCTGACGATTTTGGCGGCATCTGGTGGTTTTGGCGGGATCAGCGGAATTCGACCGGGATCTGCAAAACCGACCAGGGATTCGACGCAAATCGACCAGATCAAGGAGGATCATCATCGCAAGATCGACGATTGACGATTCAGTGCTGGAGAAAGAGTCCAGACAGTTTCAGACCGTTCAGTTCGACCACGTGGCGACATCCGTTTCTCAAGGAGGGCCGATCCACATCTCAGGTTAGAGATTTTATCATTGCCGGATTGCCCAGTTAGGTTTTTCTCTCTTTTTCTTCTGTGTAGTAAGGTTTCGTAAATATGTATAGAACCCCTACGGTTGAAGAGTCAGTTGTGCAGGATAGTCCAACAGGGATCCTTAGCGAGGAGCACTATCAATTTGTTGATGATAGTCGGCGTCCACGTAGAGTTAGTGAAGATGCTAACGTTAGCAAAAATTCCAAATCAGAAATAGCTGAGCGTAAGTTAGCATTGCGCGAAGCAGAATTGGCGGCGAAAGAAGCTAAGTTAGAAGAAGATAGGGCGAACCGCAGACTCGCTGAAGCTAAGTTAGAACAGGAGCGCAGACTTGCTGAAGCTAAGTTAGAACAAGACAGGGCTAAGTTAGAACAGGAGAGCAGACTCGCTGAAGCTAGGTTAGATGAGGATAGGGCAACCCGCAGACTTGCTGAAGCTAAACTAGAGCTGGAACGTGAAAGGATTCAGGACCACAATAGTCTTGAGGTTTCTTTAGCCGTTCGCACTAGTCGCTTTCAAAATGCCATGAAGGGTATAATGGCGGAGTTTCCTTCAGATCCTGCTGCAATACCGGGGTATTTTCAGTATCTAGAGAATCAATTTGTATCTTACCAAGTTGATGATGATGTAAAACCCAAAATATTACAGGCACATTTGAATAATAGAGCTCGCTCAATCTTGAGTCGATTGACCATTGCTCAGTTAGGTGACTATGAGGAATTAAAGCAAATTCTATTGCAGGAATTTCGGGTCACTCCCAGTCTTTTAAGGGAGAGGTTTTATGCTGTAAAAAGAAGACCTGGTGAGACTTATTCCCAGGTAGCTTCTGAATTACACATAGCGTTATCCTATTATATCAAAAGTAGGAATATCGATGAGAATTTCCATCAATTAGTTAGTTTGATGTGTGCCGATAGGTTGAAACAACTAATGTCTCCCAGTTGTGCAGATTTTATTTTAACTCAGGAAAAGGATGATTGGTTAAATCACCTTGAGCTTTCACGCGTTGCGGATAGCTACATGGCCACACACGAGCATGAGACTAGACCGCCCCGATTCAACAACCCAAAACCAACAGATAAAGGGTCAGGGTCTCCCATTCCTAATAGAATGACTAAAATAGCCATTGATCCTAATATGGATAAGGATAAAAAGTATGGATTATGCTTTAAATGCCATAAGAAGGGTCATTCGTTCAAGGAATGTCCTCTACAGAAATTCCCTTCCTCAAACTTACCTAATCCCAGAATTAATTGTTGTCAAACAGAAAATTCCTTTAATTGTCTCGGTGATAGGAAAACATTTGTTGATGATAAAAATTTGTCCTCTCAGTCAAAAAATTCCCATAATTGTCTCGATGATAGGAAAACATTGGTTGATGGTAAAAATGTGTCTTCTCATTCAGAAAATTCCTTTAGAGGTCTCGTTGATAGGAAAATATTGTTTGATGGTCAAAAATCTTTTCCCTGTCCCGAAGCATGTCCCATTATAGATGTTGATGATTATCACATTAGGTCTTATGAGAATGTATTTATTGATCAATTACCATCTATTCCAGCTTTGATTGATGGTGGTGCAGAAGTGTGTTGCATTAGAGAGGATTTAATCCAATCTCTTCATAGGGTACCACATAAATTTATAAAATTATCTGGCCTTAAAGGTCAACCAGAAATTGTAGGTTGTGTTAGATTAGTTGTTCGACCAGATCTTGTGGGTGATGACATTGTGAACCTAGCACCCAAGGTTCGTGCATGGTTTGCTGTCGTCCCAAATCTTAATGAGCAAATTATTATCACTAAGTAACCTATTAAAACGATATCATTGTATGATACCGTTGCATACCCTATTAAGAACAAACAAAATGCACATGACTCTGATGTGAATGTTCCCAGTCTTGAAATAAATAATTCACAATATTTTGTTTTAGATGAACCTCGTAATGATGAGCATAGTCCAGATGTTGCATTGATTCTCGGTGAAGGTGTTTCTCGTGCTGCTGATGCTAGGAAAGTTGATTCACAGACCGATACTTGTCAGGACATAGGTGTTTCTGTAGTTTCAGGTGATGATATTTGTCCAGGTGCTGATGCTAGGAAAGTTGATTCACAGACCGATACTTGTCAGGACATAGGTGCTTCTGTAGTTGCGGGTGATGATATTTGTCCAGGTGCTGATGCTAGGAAAGTTGATTCACAGACCGATACTTGTCAGGATATAGGTGTTTCTGTAGTTGCGGGTGATGATATTTGTCCAGGTGCTAATGCAGGCGGAAGTGATTCACGAACCGACGCTCGATTTTCAACCGTTAACGATGATTGTCAGGGGGTAGACGATAGTAATGATCACGATGCGTTTGCTAAAGAGCAACATGATTGTCCTTCACTTAAGTCCTTCTGGTTGCTAGGTATAGATAAGCGTAAAAACTTTTATATCGACAGGGGACTTTTGTTTCACAAGGAGAATCAGTGGGGTCATTCCATAAAACAGTTGTGTTTGCCCAGGAGTCGTATACTTGCAGTGTTACAGACGGGGCATGATGCTCCCTATTCGGGGCACATGGCTGCCAAGAGTACACGGCAGCGTATTCGACTCAGTTTTTGGTTTCCCGATATGGAGAAACAAGTTCAAACCTATTGTGAGTCGTGCCCCGTGTGCCAGTTAAGGGCACCTGTTAGAAAAAGAGATCGAGTCCCCATAACTCCCATACCAAGGGGAGACGAACTACCGTTTAATCATTTAGTTATGGATTGTATAGGGCCCATAATTCCAGCGGGTGATAGTGTGACTGTCCGACCCAAGTACAATTATGCCCTGGTTGTTGTCGATTTGTTCTCCAGATGGCCGATGGCTTATCCATTAAGGTCATTAGATGCTAAATCTGTATGTGAGATCCTTATTCAGATCTTTATGACGTTTTCCATACCGCGAGTAATTAGTTCCGATTGTGGTACGAATTTTAAAAATCAGTTAACGACGACTTTTCTGAAATGTTTGGGATGCAGTCCTAGGTTTAACACCCCAGGGCATCCTGAAGCATCCGGGTTAGTGGAGAGGTGTAACCAGAGTCTTAAGAACATGATTTTTAAATTGGTTGAGGCACATCCTAAGGAGTGGTTTAAGGTTCTTCCTTTTGTATTATGGAGTTTACGCGAGAAACCGTCATCTACAACTCATATTGCTCCTTATACATTAGTGTATGGTACTTTGCCGCGGGGACCACTTGCTATCCTCAGAGACTCTTGGAGTAACGAAAAGGAGTTACCTTTTCATTTAGGAAAGAATCCGTACAAGTACTTAGCCGATCTCAGACAAAACCTACAATTAGCTAAGGAATTTGCTGAAATTGCAGGAGACCAAGAGCAGAGCAATTATGCACGAAAATATAACATTAGAAGCAGTGATAGGTCCTTTTGTGTAGGTGACAGAGTAATAATTTTAGCACCTGTAAAAGGGGGGTCTAAATTTATGAAGAGATGGCAGGGTCCCGGGGTAATAGTGAAGGTGAAAGCACCATACTCTTATTTAGTGGAAATTGAGGGCTGTAAACACCATCTACATGCAAATAAAATTCGGAAATACCATGACCGAATAGAAACCGCCATCAATAACAATTGTTCTGTAGTATACGAGAAGGACCACGAATTTGGTTTGATTGATTTTCCAAGTAAGTTTGATCCTTATCATGATAAACCTCCGAGTTGTAGGGCAGCAAAGGGCTGTTTCGACCATCTTTCACAGGATTATCGCACACAATTATGTGATATAATTGATGATTTTCCTGAGATATTCTCAGAATCATTAGGAGTTTGTTCTGTAGTGTCTCACAAAATCGCGATTTCTCCTGACTTTACCCCCAAACACCTGAGAGCCTATAGAACCCCTGAATTGTTGAAGGTAGAAGTTGCTAATCAGATACAAGATATGCTTCACCAGGGCGTCATTGTACCATCGCAGAGTCCTATGGTAAGCCCGATGGTTTGTGTTTTGAAGGGACCTAAAAGAGAAAAGGGGGTCCGTATAGCCATCGACTATCGTCATGTTAATCGTTATACGAAGGGAGACTGCTTTCCCATCCCCGATATCCCCAACGTACTTCAGAAGGTCGGCAGAGCAAAATTCATAAGCTGTTTCGATGCACGCAAAGGGTACTGGCAAATTCCTATAGATCCGGAATCAGCATGGTTAACGGCATTTTCTGTGAAGAAGGGTTGTTTGAGTTTCGCAGAATGCCCTTTGGTCTGAAATCGGCGGGAAATACTTTCATGAGGGCGATAGCGATGATTCTTCAACCAATAAGATCCTTTACGGAGCCGTTTATTGATGATTTTGCCGTTATTTCGTCTAGTTGGGAAGAACACAAACTACATCTTTTGCAATTCTTCACCATCATTAAAAATGTAGGGTTGACCCTAAACCTGGAAAAATGTCGGTTTGTACAACCTAAGGTGGTATTTTTAGGACATGTCGTAGGTTCAGGGATTGTCGCACCTGATCCCGATAAAATCGCCATTGTACAAGAAATCAAACCTCCCACAAATAAAAAGGAAGTCAAGCGGATAATGGGGTTGTTCAGTTATTTCCGCAACTTCATACCCAATCTAGCCCAGACTGCCCATCCTATCACTGAGTTGACTAAAAAGGGTGTTCCCAACAAAATTCTTTGGGAAAGCAAACACCAGGTCGCCTTACAAAAACTCATAGACGATCTTACCAATGCCACAACCCTAAGCACAATTGATTATAGTAAAGGGTTTGGATTAGCAACGGATGCTAGTGGAGTGGCTGTTGGGTGTTGTTTGTTCCAGGGGAGTGAGAAAGGGGTAGAAGTCTCTATTGCTTTTGCCAGTCTGAAGTTAACACCTACTCAGACGAGGTGGTCCACCATAGAGAGAGAGGCTTACGCAGTCGTGTGGGCTCTAAGTAAATTCAAATCCTGGATATTGTTATCTGAGATCGTAATTTTTTCGGATCATAATCCTCTCACGTACCTTACCGAGTCAGTTTCCAAAAGCGCTAAATTGACTCGATGGGCACTTGCTATCCAGGAATTTAATCTGACTTTCAAATATAGGTCAGGTAAACAGAATATAGTAGCTGATTTCCTATCTCGATTAAATTAGGTTTGGTTGTGGCTACAATTAGATTTGTTTGCCTTATAGGTGTATAATCTTTGGTTAAGTATTTCTTTGGTTATCGTAAATTGATGTTAGTTATATGGGTAGCTTTGTAATGTTCTTTCGTTAATTTCTTTCTTTGGGCGATCCTAGGCAATGATAAAGTGGATCGGTCGTAAGTTTTTCTTTGCAGGTATCCAGGGTGAAGAGCGCTTCATTGAACAAAGAGCTGCAGGACGTTCTTCGACCACGACTTTCTTTCGCGTGTGGCTCATCGTCGTGACTGTTCTGGATTTCAGGTTCCCAAGACGAGCACCGTGAAACCCGACGACAAAAGAAGCCGTTCAGTCAACTGGATCCACTCAGCCAACCGGATCGACCCAGATCAAAGAATGAAGATATTGCCGATAACGAGAAGGATCGTTACCGACTTTGGGGGGGGGAGGTATGTCACGCCCGCGTAAACGCAGTGTGTGTGCCTGGACCTATATTTTTGGGAATTTCCGGCGTAGGTATTGCACAACGTTGCGTGTTTAGATTGTTGCGCGAATGTGTGAATATTTTAGCCTGTGGCCTGTAGCCTGGAGGGCTTGTGTATATAAGGCTGTCGCGATCTACTTCTTCCTTGTTCGCCGGGGTTCGCCATTGTTGGCCATGTTTGATAGAATTTGAAACTGTTTTTATATCTGTCGTGTTGTTGGTGATAGTTTTTGATAATCTTGATCTATATTCGTGAATAAAACAACTAATACTATCTAAGAGTGTCTTTAACTTTATTTCGATAGACAGTCGACTTAAATTTTCTCCAGCAGTATCGACTATCGCAAAGGCGAAGTCGTAACACCAATCATCTGCACTTTTATGTTCCAAATGTCCAAACCACATCAGTCTTCCACGCCTCACCACATCAGCCACACAAGAAACATCCAGAAGGCTATACAAATCCACACTGTGTGCACGATCATTCAACGAAACACCACACATCCATCTAACCATCTGCCCTTTCTAAACTTCGTACATTCTCCACCTTCATAGACCATGTTTCAGTGCCATAAACACAAGCCCTATACACCTTTCCTTTCACATGAAAGGATGCACCACGGGTAGTCTATAACTTAATAAATAAAAAAGTTATCAAATAAAATGTCGGACCGCATACCAATTTCTCCCAGAAAAACGAAACGTAAACAAGCAATACGATTGGACAAACGAGTCTTCCTCACTGCGGCTATTATGCAAAGTGGCTACTCGTTAACACCTCCTGCTGTTGTTTGTCCAATTGTATTGCTAGTTTACGTTTCGTTCTATCAACAAATATTTGTTGCAACACTCTATCATAAAATGTTTTCTGCAATACTCTAGAAAACTAATACTTTATCGTTAAAGACTTTTGCGATACTTTGTCAAGAAACTAACGGGATACCAGGCGTTGCCTCGGGTTTTTAGAGGTTTTTCTAATGCTTGTCTCTCTCGCTCCCGTTTCCTTCCACATTTGCTCTCCCGTTCCCAGTCGCTTTTTCACTCCCGGTCGCTTTCCCGCTCCCCAGGGCCAGATTAACACATATGGAGGCCCTGTTCAAGTAAAGACAAAATATGCAAAAATACCAATGAATTAAAGAAGTCAGTTGACAAAATGAATACTAAAGCTGAAACCACCAAAAAATAGACAATTTAAAAAAATATAGCAAGAATGGATAAAATTGAGAAAAAGAAAATCGATGGTAGAAAAGAGAACTCAAAGGTAGATATACTCAAAAATGAAAAAATAACATGTTTATACACAAATATAGACTGTTATTCAAATAAGAGAGAAGAACTGATGTTTTAATGTCAATGGAAAAAAAGCCTAGCATAGTAGTTTTGGTTGAAACCAACCACAAAACTTTCAAATTTGCTGCGTCCGAATCTGAATTCTCAATCATTGGATATAATATACTAACTATACTAACGCTCTCCCGCTCCCGGTTGCTTTTCCGCTCCCGGTCGCTTTTCCGCTTCCGGTCGCTCTTTCGCCCTTCACACGATAATAGTAGCCATCATGACCTCTAAAACTCAGAATTTCTGCTCCAAGAAATATGGTCGAAACCGTAATAAAGACAACCAAGTACTTTTACTTTGATACTATTTTATTTTTTCTTGGTGTTCGGCTGCTAATTTATTGTTCTTAATGTTTTTTTTATTTGTCTTAAGGCATATTGACTAAACCACCGCATTTAAAGAAACTGTTTTAGACATGGAGCGATTACGAAACTCGTACTTGTAAAACAAACTATTATTTTTAAGTTTTTAACTTCAATAATTTAATTTTTTTATTTCTTTTCCTAAATTGTCTATTTCTATTAAATTGTGCTTAATTTTTATTTTCTTTATTCCAACTGTTCACTTCTATCGCTATTGACAAATAGATCTTCACCATGAACTACATTTTAGCTTTGGGAGCAATTTTTAAATGTTCAAAAGTGCTATAATTTTTGTTGTTATTATTTTTGTTGTACATAGTCTTTACTTATGTTTTGAATATCATTTACGTTAAAAAACCGGTCATTTCTCGTCGAAATCAGCCCATGACGCTATACTAGGAAATTACCCATAAAAAAATATTTAAAAATTTGTTTTCTAACTTTTGCTCAGTCAAATCTTATCAGGATAGTTGCTTATAGAAATATAGTGTGTACCTTGAAATATAGGTTGGTTTATGTGTAAACTGAGACAAAGCTATCTTATCTCAAAGCTTTGTGGTTCGGGCCGTTAGAATAGAACCACCGTGTATCCTCCTATGCGTGTCGTAAAAGGCGACTAAAGGAAGGTTCGCAGGAAGGGCATCCGGGTAAAACTTTGCTCCAAATTCCATATGGGTAACAAAACAAAGAATTTCATGCCGGCTCGGACGTCGCCCGGTCAAACAAGGTCCGCGCTTTCTTTTCTGGGCCTAGACGAAAGTGAAAAGTTAGCTATGGGCTTGAAGAAGAATTTATGAGCTCGACCTGAAGTGACAGTCTGCCCTGGATTGTGACTTGTGGAGGGGCCTGATATGTAAAAAACGTCCAACCCTAGCATAGTGTGGAATAGGGATGTTTCAAAAATAAATGATGATGATGAGGTGCTAGGTTAGCTGAGTTGGTAGAGTGTAAGCCTTGAATGTGAGAGCTTCACCATTTGACTCCCACTCACTGCCTAGTAACCCATGTCAACGGAAACTTAGTGGGTAAAATCGTTCTCTCCGTGGGGCATGTACTGTATAATAACAGCGCCTTTGAACAACCCGGAAAAGGCGCTCTATAAATTATCAAACATTTTTTTTACATTTTTCGTTATTATGAGACGTGGAAAGATATGAACTGAAAACTGAACCAAGTCACAAAAGCATTTTTTAATTTATCAAATTTCTCCATTACGAGTTTTTTATTCACTAGAAAAAACCCTGCTCTAAGCCGAAGTGAAACCAGAGCGTTCATCGGGTGAATAAAAAAACGCATAACGGAAATATTTGATAAATTAAAAAATGCCTAGGGTGAGTGTGGTTTTGATAACCTGGTGAATAAAAAGAACAAATCCGAAACTAGCGATGCTTTGAGTACATCAGTACAACGTGTGGGAAGTTAGCCTCGAGGCTGGCAGTGCTAATTAAAAATTAAAAATAATTGAGTGCACTGGGGCTGTGCTATACATTATTGAAACTGACCATGTACTCATATGTGTGTGAAGTTAGCCTCGAGGATGGCAGTGCTAATTAAAAATAATTGCGTGCACATTGTGCTATACATTGCTGTATGGGGTTTACAAAATGGCATCAAATAGTATATTTGGGTTTTCTTCGGTTCAACAGATAAAAAAGTTATAAGCCAAAAACGACGATTTGCTGACGAAAACTGCATAAAATCAGCCTTGGCTCCTCTTTGAGAAATGCGAACTTTTTGTAACTGCTGCACTGGGAATATCCGAAAAGCTAGTTTTTAGATAATTCAATATCAAATCCAACAATGTAACTTACGCTTCTAAAAGTTAATAAATTAAAAAGTTATCGAATAAAACGTCAGACCGTATACCAATTTCTCCAAGCAAACCGAAACGTAAATAAACGCTGAGATTGACAATCGAGTCTAGCTCACTGTGACTAATTATGCAAAATATGCAAAGTGGCTACTCGTTAACACCTGCCGCCAGGTAGTAGGAAAAACTAGGTTCATAAACAGTAAACTAACTAAAGGTGAAGCGAAATGAAATGTCAAATAAATTAGTTGTCAAATAAATTTATTGTGCGAGTTTTTATAAAACAATTTAAAAAAAAAAACTTATTTTAAAAAAAAAGTATGAATTAATTTGTGTGCCTTAATTGAAAACTATCGCGTTTAACATTCTAAGAAGAACAGTTCGGACTTAAATAAACTTACATTTTTTTTTTAAATAATGTTATTTTGACTGCGTGAATACTATTTTTTGTGTTACTTTTGATAATTTTTTTTTAAGCACTGTAAATATTTCTTGTCTGCGCTATTAATAGTAATTTCTGTTTGACTTCGCTATTCATAGTTTTTGTTGCTGTTCTCTTGCGCGTTTCGTGAGTTTTCCGAGAGAATTTTATTATCAAAAATTAATAAACTGCTTGGATCATTAAATTGGAGTTATTATTGTGATTACAAATATGTAAATATTATTACGGAAAAATAATTAAAAACACCGAAAATAATGTCTGCCCCTATTCTCCATAATTACCAAATGTACAAATATTATACAAAAAACCTAACAGAAATCACGGCTTTTTTAGCGTTTTCCAAATCTCGAATTCTCAATTGGTTATCGCAAAATTTCTGCCATCTGGAATCCACGGTTCTCAACAAAATATTATCTTTACTAGATGAACTGAAATTCGAGGATATGAATTTTATTCCATCACGAAATCTAGGAGACGAGGATACGCGAAATCGAATGTTTTTCCAGAATAAACTCCAAAACATAATGAACAAATTTATTACCGAAATCGATTGCAATACCTACGGGTAATCCGCGAATTGAAAATTGCGAGTGAGCGAGCTGCGAAAATATATATAGAATATTTTATGTACAAAATAAATTTTTAACTTTATAAAAACTAACAATTTTTTTTTATAAAACTTCAGTTGACATTGAATTTTATTTGCGTAGTCTCTAGTTCGATGGTCTATTTATGTCTATTTAACGTCGCCTGTGTTATCGGTAAATTATTTAACTCCGCCTCGCTATATGCGAGCCAGTCCCAAGCCTGGATAAAGGAGGAGGGACAGTTAAAAGGATCAAACTTTGATCCACGACAGGAAGTACTTATGTGCTTCCTATATACGCCAATTCAGTCTTAAAACACTTGGTGTAAAGGACTATAAACTATCATAAAAAAAAAAAAATATCGGTAAATTAGAATTGTATATTTTTTATTTCGGATATCGCTTCAAATTTAAATAAAGCTCATATCAACTACTTTTAGCTATAAGAAATCGACGTTTCTGTTTCTTACAAACCGGAGTTTAGTCTCCGCTGATGAACAAAAAATGTCGGGGTTCTTTTGTCGGGGCTCTTTTGTCGGGGCTCTTTTGTCTGGGGCCTATTTGACGGGGTACCTACCACTGATCTCTATAATATAACTGGATTGCGCTTAGACCTGTCTGGGTGTCGCCGCTGGTCGCCATTTTGGAAGGCCAACTATCTGATGCTATTGACGGAATCTTTTTAGAAGTTTAAAAATGCCGAATTGCGCTGCTTGTAATTGCTTTAATAGAAAATATAAGGGAGCAAAACAGTCATTTCATTTGTAAGTACTTAATTAAGTTTTTTTTAGCAAGGTTTATTTGCCGCCTGAGCTATATTTAGCAACACTGTCGTTTGGCTGAGCAAATAACTAAACTATTAACTATTAACTATGTCAGCCTAGCCTAAATAATTGTGTCCTTAACCTCATTATTGAAAGGTTTAAAAATAGTTTTTGTTTACGTTTTAAGTTCGCAAAGATGAAATGTAGAATTTCTGACTTCGTTTCTATTTTAAGTACTTTGAGAATTATCTTGATTTAGTTTCAGTTAGTTTGGGTAGAGAGAGATCATATTATATTTTATATTCACTAGCTATTAATTTTTCTTGTAAAACCTGACAAAAGTAGACGACTATTGAAATGTTTGTAAGTTGTAAACATTGTTTCAATGTCAAAACTGTTTGCTTGTGTCTATATTGAAAAGCAGCAAACATTTTGACTATGATATGATGTGCATTTTTCTACAATGTGTCTTTATCACTGAATCATCTCATTTTACTTTTCCCATCAATATAATTATTGTTGCTATCAACATCATTGCAAACAGTTCTCTTTTTTAGTCACCTTATGAATTATAGTTTATTCTTATTTTGTTATGGGACAATAAGTGACCGTGATCCTTGAAGAAAAATAACGGTGAATCATAAAAATTCTTAACACCTCAACAACCATTAAATTAGAAAACTCTTGTTCTTTGGTCATATTGACTAGCAACTTGTAGGTTTAGGCAATGGAGACTAGTAAAATGTGCAATATCTTCCTATTTGCAGGTTTCCCTTCACTAAGCCTGAGCTGGGTGGCCAATAGGAATCGTTCAGATTTTAATTGTACAAAGAAGTCTGTGGTTTGCTCAGAACATTTTGAAGAGAATTGCTTCGATAGAACTGGACAAACAACTCGACTTCGCCATGGTGCTATTCCAACTATTTTTAATTTTCCAGATCGCTGCACTGAGGTATAAAAGCTAAATACATATTTATTACTTTACATTACATAGGCTACATGATATAGAAAACTACAATAAAATGTTATTTTTAGATTATGATTACCATGTACATTTTTATTTTTAAAGTGTACTTATCTTGTAAAATTATTTTAAAATATTTTATTATTTATTGCTTGATCATTTTGTTATTTTCTCAAGTCGAGAAAACCAGGACCACATGAAGAGCAACCAACAACTGGAGTTGCAACTGCAGACCCATACATACCTACAATGTCTTGTGAGGTATAAAAACTAAATACATTTTCATTACTTTACATTAGAGTACCTACATTTAGAAAACTACGACAAGATGTTATTTTTTCAAGCATGCTTACGTTGTAAAATTTTTAAAAAATCTTTCATGAATTATTGCTTTTGTATATTTTGCTAGTTTTCCAAGTCAAGAAAACCAAGACCACATGAAGAGCAATCAATAACTGAAGTCGTATCTGCAGAGTCATACATTCCTTCAACGTCATCAGCTGTTTTAATTTCTAGGGAACACTCGTACAATATTCAAACCACCCCAAAGGCAATGAAAAGACAAATGAATTATATTGTTGATCGAGCTCTGATTATGAAAAAAAAATTGAAATCAAGTCAAACACTGGTTCTTAGTGAAGTTGGCATGATCGCTTTCAAATCCTTAGACTTTCACATGTACAAAAGCACACCAGATAACAATCACATTTTTAATATAATTAAATGTGTTGCTCATAGCTATGCGACTATTAGATTACATCATTTAGCAAAACAGAAAACTGTAGTTGTTTCGGGTATCAACATTCGTAAAGATTTAACTAAACTGATTTTGTTTAAAGGTCAATAATTAGACAATGACAATTTATATCTTTCAACTTGTTTTCAATAAGTCATGTTGTGTTTATCTTTGCTCATTTCTGTCTTCGGTATTATATCAGTTTATTTAATATATTTTTTAATAAGTAATAACAAGTTTTTTTTTCTCAACCAGATGGGTGCATATGACTTACATTACATGTAACAAATAATGTCTATTTCACCTGTTAATTTTTAGTTTGGCATTAAATTATTTAATTCAAATATCATTTCCTTCTCATTTGTAATCTTAAAGCCTAAAAACTGAATCAAATGAAAAACCTTTACAAATGATAAAAATTAAATGAAATTTTAATATGCTATAGTCTACAATACAATGTAACTTATTCAGCCTAAACTAAGTATATTATTCGTTGACCCATTATTATAGACTAGACTTAGCCTTTAGACTATATATATAGTATACACCTAGGTGACACAAAAAATACCGTTAACTTTGAAAAAATTCTCAAGGAAAATGTCTTTATTTAATTTCTTTATTAACACAACATAACTTACTACTACATTTAACAAACATTTTGATGTTAAAAGTTACGGTAAAGGTTCCCTTTGACGGCCCGTGCCGAAAAATAATCGTATTATTTTTATTTTGTCACAATAACATAAAAAAACAAATTTAATACCAATTTTAATTTAAAAAAAAAACATTTATCGTAATTTGAGAGACTTTGAAAACGTAAGTAGTACCCTTTCAAGCCCTATTTACATCGTAGTTGTGAGTGGTGAGGTACGATGATCGTATGAATGAAATGAATAAAAAATAAATAAAATTAGTTTATAATAAAATTTTATTTATAAAACAAACTATATGTTGTAAATAAAAATTCCATTAAAATTTTAAAACTCACCGCCCGGTAACTCGGGACGGTTTGCAAGAAGTAAGAAAATTGGAAATTATTAAACTAAGTTAACTTCTTTAAATAAACGAAATTTCAAATTTTTAATAAAGAAAAACTAAAAAATAAATGTTAAAAAAAGTAGTTTATTCGAAGCAACGTTGAAATTTGAATATTTGTAAGCGAACATTGTGTATTTGCGTCGTTTAAACTTTTCCTTCAAATCCTTCGTTTAAACTTTTCCTTAAAACTCAAACGTACATAAATTATAATTACATTATTTATTTTTTTATATGACATTTTCCCATTTTAAATAAATTACTTATACTAATTATCATAATTTTTAAACTAGTGTTTACTTTTAATCGTGTTTATAGTTAATTATAGCCGAGAATTTTGTATTAATCCGCCACACGGGCCGTCAAAGGGAACCTTTACCAAAGTTACTATACTAAATAGACTCAAAACTTTTCGAGTCATACAGTTTCTTGTACTTGCTAAACTAGCTAGCTAAACCATAGCGGAGCGATTTTCTTGCGGTGATCTGCAGCGCGTTTCATCTGTGTGACTGCCAAATCTTTTGCATGTGTTACCGAATAACTATCATAATGACCGTAGTAAAAAAATGTTAAAAATACCGAATAACAAATTTTATTTTCAAGTAAAATAGTTTAATTTAATTAAAACCCCCTAATTGTTCGTATATCATGCGACGACCGACGTAAACACGACGGCTGGATTGGTAACATGGCGGCAAACTGGCGACAACATTTCTATTGAAATAATGGGCTAAGCGCAATCCAGTTATATTATAGAGATCAGTGGTACCTACTGATCTCTATAACTGGATTGCGCTTAGCCCATTATTGCAATAGAAATGTTGTCGCCAGTCTGCCGCCATTTTACCACTCTCAATTACCAATGCAGCCGTCGTGTTTACGTCGGTCGTCGCATGATATACGAACAATTAACTGGTTTTAATTAAATTTAATTATTTTACTTGAAAATAAAAATTTTTATTTTGTTATTGGTATTTTTAACATTTTTTTACTACGGTCAATATGATAGTTATTCGGATTCGGTAACACACAGATGAAATGCTTCGCAGATCACCGCAACCAAATCGCCCCGCTTTGGTTTAGCAAGTGCAGAATAGGTTGTACAAGAAAATGTATTACTCTAAAAGTTTTGAGTCTATTTAGTAATTTTTAACATCAAAATGTATGTTATGTAAAATGTAGTAGGAAGTTATGTTGCCTATATAAAGAAATGTAATAATCACATTTTCTTTGAGCATTTGTTCAAAGTAAACGGTATCTTGTGTGTTACCTAGGTCTATAATTCTATAACAATGGGTCAGCGAATAATATATTTAGTTTAGGCTGAATAAGTTACATGTAAACTATAACATATTCAAATTTCATTTAATTTTTATCATTCGTAAAGGTGTTTAATTTGATTCAGGCTTTGATGTAATTTAACGTGCAACGCAGCACATCCGCGCCGCAGCTAATTGCCATTACGTTGTTTTATTTTATTTGTATTCTTTAAATATTAATTGATTTATATACAAACCAATGACGAGGTTTTTATAGCAATGAGCTGCATGTGATATGATGAGAAGGTTCTTGCCATTCCCGGCTCTCTAAAACTAAGACAAAGGCGTATTCTATTCCCACAAACCCATTTTTTGGAGGCTTTAACAAGGCTGAACTGATGTTGTGATTCATGATCTTAAAATCGAAATATCTTTGTGAAAATAAATTGTACGATTGAACGGTTGTTTGCATATTATGTTCTCTGTTGAAATTGTCTTTAAAAATGTATCAATTAATTTTTTTTTAATTTTTGTGCTACTGCTTTCCTAGCATTCAACGAAGTTAGAAACGAAGTCAAAAATTCTACATTTCATCTTTGCGAAATTAAAACTTATTTTTAACAAAAACTATTTTCTAAACCTTTCAACATGAGTTTGAGGCTCACATTAAATTATTTATGCAGTAATAAGGTTGCTCAGCCAAACGCCTTACGACAGTGTTGCTAAATATAGCCCTGGCGGCAAATAAACTTTGCTGAAAAACTGCAATAATTAAGTATTTACAAATAAAATGACTGTTTTGCTCCCTTATATTGTTTATTTAAGCAATTACTAGCAGCGAAATTCGGTATTTTTACACTTAAAAAAATATTCCGTCAATAGCTTCAGGTAGGTAGGCGTGGGCTAAAAGTTCCAAAATGGCGACTCCCAGGCAGGGCTAAGCGCAATCTATATATATAAAAGAACATGTCCTGACTGACTGACTGACTGACTGACTGACTGACAGATGACTGACTGATAATCAACGCCGAGCTCAAACGCCTCGTCCTAGGAACGTGAAATTTGGAACTTATATTACTTTTATAGCGTTAACATCCGCTAAGAAAGGATTTTTAAAAATTTTGCTCCTGAGGGGAAAAAACTAGAAAACAAACTTTTTTCTAAAACAATGTATATCTCGAAAACCAAAAATGAGGAGATTTTGAAATTTGGTATATAGATTCTTTTTGAAAAATAAAAAGATAGGTGTTTCACCATTTTTTGAAAATTCGGTTTCCCGGACCTCAAATGTGGGTTGGAAAATTGGGTTATTTGGTTTTTAAAGTAGCTTTTACTCAAAAACTGTTAATGCTACATGAGTAAAAATTAGTATTTAGTTTCTACTCCAAAAATAATGAAATACGTGTTTTAGCATTTTTTGAAAATTTGGTTTCCAGGATTTCAAATGTGGGGTGGAAAATAGGGCTAATTGTCTTTTATAGTAACTGCTACTCAAAAACAGTAAATACCACAGATGTAAAAATTATTATTTAGTTTCTTTTCTAAAAATAAAGATATACGTGTTTCACCATTTTTTACAAATTTGGTTTCCCGGACCTCAAATGTGGGTTGGAAAATTGGGTTATTTGGTTTTTAAAGTAGCTTCTACTCAAAAACTGTTAATGCTACAAAAGTAAAAATTAGTATTTAGTTTCTACTCTAAAAATAATGATATACGGGTTTCACAATTTTTTGAAAATTTGGTTTCCAGGGCTGCCATTCAAGAAAAATCCTAAAATTTATCTTAAGATTATCCTAAGATTTATCCTAAGATAGAAAGTTAGGATATCCTAAGATATATCTTATCTTAGGATATGTCGTATTCTCGAAAGGTATCTTAGGATATCCTAAGTGTAAGACTGTCCTAAGACCGCATATTTATCTTAAGACAATCCTAACCCGAGCAGCCAATGAAAAAGCGCGTTTCATGTGTAAAGCAAGCCAAGGTTGATTTATATATTTATATAGTACAAAAAATCTGCAATCAGACGTACGAGTGATAATACGAGAACTTTAATGTAAACAAAGATTTTTGATTGTTAATAGCCTTTCTTTCACTTTTTTGTTTAAGAGATTTTGTATTTTTTCATATTTTTACTCTAATGGAAACGTCTGAAACGCGCGACGTTAAACGCAGACCCAACTTTTCGAGCGATGAACTTGAAGTACTTACAAGTGAAGTACGTCTTCGTTCAAAAGTGTTAATGGGCAAGTTTGCGGGTCCGGCAGCAGCACTGACTAGAAAGACGGCATGGAACACCATTGCTAATCAAGTGTCAGCAGTTGGCATCAAGCGAACTGCTGACGAAGTTCAGAAAAAGTGGACCACCATGAAATCAGCTTCTAAAAAGAAATCGGCTGAAATCAACGCTTCCAGGCGAAGAACAGGGGGTGGGCCATCTGAAGGAGGCGAGCTAAATACAGTAGACGAAAGAGTACTGTCAATTATTGGACCGTCTTCCGTCAATTGCTTTCAAGGCTTGTCCAATTGCTGCTTCCAAGGCTTTTTCCAATGCCACGCTGCGAGGAGCAACAGCCTCTGCCAGCTCACTGCACCTACCCAGCCAACAGAAGCAAATGCGCACAACTGCAGCAAGCTACATGAAGTCCTCTGTTGATCTGCAGAGTTGACTTGGGGACACTTTGCAGCAGCTGTTAGCAGTTGAGCATGAACGACTGGCTGTGGAAGGCGAACGGTTGGCAGTCGAGCGCGAGCGTCTGGACGTTGAGAAGAGCCAGCTGAACGTTAACATTGCTCGCTACAACTTGAAGCTGGGAGTAGTGAGTGAGCTTGTTGTTCCTCAAAAGCAGTGACAATGTGTTCAATATGTTACGTTTGTGTTGTTTTTGTGTTACAATTACTGTGACAATTGTACTTGGATTGAAATTTTATAGTGCATAATAATTGTCAGCTCCACTTTATTAGCAATTTGTCACTGTGAATTCTAATATTTTGTGTGTTGAATGTTGTCATAGGTAAGATATTGTTTATATGATCAAAAGCTCTCATTTAATAAAACTTTGTTAAACAATATGTTTTATTGAGTGTCTGTAAACCAACTAATACAATATCATATTAATAGCTCATAAATACTCATTCGCAGTCTGTGTTACGCATCAAATATCAGTTACTTTAATACAAATGTGACAATATATTTTAGGATGATAATAAGCCTAGCTGTTCCACTTCAGCCAAAATACTGCTGAATCAGATCACGACGAACTTGAATAGCTAACTGTCCTTGCTGGCCGTTGCCTGCTTCCTCCCCATCTTGTTGATCATCGCTGTCATCGTCTCGCACCAGATTGTCATCCACAGGGATGCCTCGCAGCCTTGAAATGTTGTGTAGCACAGCACAAGCTACAACTATCTTACACACTTTTTTCGCAGTATAGAGCAGAGTTCCGCCACTTTTGTCCAAGCACCTGAAGCGAGATTTTAGCACACCAAACAGACGCTCAATGGCGTTCCTCGTTCTCGCATGAGCTCGGTTATAATTTGCCTCTGCTGCAGTCAATGCATGTCCCGTCACGGGAGTCATCAACCAAGGTTCCAAAGGATATCCAGAGTCGCCTAAAGATAATACAAACAAGTGTTAAGCTCTCTATTTTTATAACCTTGGGATTATTTTACGTTGAATCATTAAAGTGAGTGAAAATTGAGTTACTGATAGTGAGAGCAGGAAAATTTTGCCTAATGCCATAAATAAACAATTTTTTTACCTAAAAGCCATGCGTTTTTGACGATCCCTGTCTCCATGACAGTTTTCAGTCCTGACATTCGCCAGATGAAAGAATCATGAGAACTTCCTGGCCATTTTGCTACCACATCACGAATAATCAAGTTGTTATCGCAAACCATTTGAACATTCACACTGTGATAGCCTTTGCGATTGACAAACGCCGGCTCTTCGTCGGAGAAAGGCGCCTTGATCGTGATGTGAGATCCATCAATGCAACCGATGACGTTTGGCAAACCAGCAACTTGGCTAAATCCGAGCTTGATGTCTCGTATTTCAGCTTCATTCATTGGAAACCGAATGAATGTCGGAGCCAGTGCACATAACGCGTCGGTGACACCGTGAATTGATCGACTAACCGATGGCTGCGTAACTCCATAAGTAGTGGAAATTGCCCATTGAAAACTGCCAGAAGCATAGAAAGTCAGCGCAATCAGAAGTTGTGTGGTTGTGTCTAATGATGCAGAGCGCTTTGTGTCACGAAATACTTGTTCTTCTATCAACGATTTTATATATTCTATAGCCTGACGATCAAATCGCGTATATTGAACTAACACTACATCTGAAAGGTTTTCTAACAAAATGCGATCTTTAAAAATGCGTGGAACTGCAATAAAGTTCATTTCTGTCAGTTAATCGTACTCTTCCAACTATCTTAAGATTGGGTACAGGACATCTTAAGATTTTAGTGAAATTAAGATAAAATAAATCTTAAGATTATCTTAAGATTTTTCGAGAATTGACGCTTCGTCCTAAGATTATCTTAAGACAATCTTAGGATAATCTTAAGCTAAGATATGTCCTAAGATTTTTCTTGAATGTGGCCGCAGGACTTCAAATGTGGGGTGGAAAATAGGGTTATTTGGTTTTTAAAGTAACTGCTACTCAACAACTGTAATTGCCACAGATGTAAAAATTAATACTTAGTATCTACTCAAAAAAAAAGATATACGTGTTTCATCATTTTTTGGGTTATTTGGTTTTTAAAGTAGCTGCTACTCAAAAACTCTTAATGCTACAGAAGTAAAAATTAGTATTTAGTTTCTACTCCAAAAATAATTAAATACGTGTTTTAGCATTTTTTGAAAATTTGGTTTCCAAGACCTCAAATGTGGGGTGGAAATAAGGGTTATTTGATTTCAAAATAACTGCTACTCACAAACTGTAAGTGCTACAAATGTAAAAATTAGTATTTTGAAATTTTGTGCCGGTTAAAAGTAGCTAAGTCCAATTTATCATCGGCCGGGCCAAGCCGTTATTTTAGAGTCTTCACACGGGCCAGGCCAAACCTTAAATCAAAGTGGGACGGGCCGAGGCTTTTCACCAAGTATATAGATATTTTAGTGATTTTAGGGTCTTCAGTTTGGCCGGGCCAAACCTGAGGTCAAGGTGGGACGGGCCGAAGTTTTTCATCAAGTATATAGAACTTCTTGGCCTGTAAAAATGGGCCGGGCCTAATTCAGACGGGCTGTGCCGGGCCAGAAGTTTGGGTTTTTAAAACGGGCTGGGCTAATTTGTCGACGGGCCGAGCCGAGACCTAACAAAATGATCTCTACGGATGCACGGTTCAAACTCTCTAATTTCATGCGAGCGAAGCCGCTACGGGCACTGCTAGTCCAGTTATATTATAGAGATCAGTGGGGGTACCCTTATTATATATATATATATATATATATATATATATATATGTATATATATATATATATATATATATATATATATATATATATATATATATATATATATATATATATATATTTCAATGTATATATATATATATATATATATATATATATATATATATATATATATATATATATATATATATATATATATATATATATATATATATATATATATATATATATATATATATATATGGCTGCGAATGGTCGAAAGGGTAAATTGCGAATTTTTTGCGAAAAGATTTGGTGCGAAACAAGGTTAATTTGCGTAATTTGCGAACACATTTTCACTATGCAAACTATAATATTAAATTATTTAAGACATTTTTCGTGGGAGTAGATTAAATAAATAAATTATTAATAAGAAATAATAATTATACTTACGCTAAAAATTCTTATAAATTACCTATATCGTTTCGTAGCATTCCCGCCCATGCCCCCCGTGTGAAGTGAAGCGCGTGGCCGTGTCATGGTTTGTTTTTCAATTTTTTTCAATGTATATTTTCTATTATTTTTCTAATATTTTGTGCGCTCTGCATATCTCCATTGTTGGGGGTCAATGGATCCAATTTTGATGACCTGACCCACCAGAAAATCTGACCCGACCCGACACATCTGCTGTTCGTGGTACTTCCGTTGGAAAGCTAAATAGTCGAATGCCACATTGACAGAGAGGCCACATGCCGGAGTTGATGTTCTGTAACGTTGTGAGGATTCCATATATCCACAGATAAATAGGTACGCTGCTCTAAAACTCTTTATCACGTTGCCTCATTCATCCGCGACAGCCGAGAGATCCTTTTCAACTTTGCGCAGACTTAAATCTTATCTATGCACCACAATGGGCCAGACAAAACTGAATGGGCTTGCCCATATGACCATCAATCGCGACCTTCACATTAGATAATGAAAAAGCCGTCATCGACATTTTTCGCAGAAAAAACGTCGGCTTAATTTGATATTTCAATAAACTTTTTAAATTTAAATGTCTTATGGTTTGTTGCTACTAATTATTACTAAAACTATCGTTAACCCTTGACTTTTGTAGATCGTAAACATGAGCGCCTGCATAAGGGCAAAGGAGGCCCTTACCCACCCCTTGGATTTATTGATTAAATTTTTTACACGAACATTTTATAATTAAAACATTTATAATTAACTAGCGGGGTTACCCGGCGTTGCCCGGGGTTTTTAGAGGTTTTTCTAATGTTTGTCTCTCTCGCTCCCGTTTCCTTCTCAAATTTCCCGTTTTCGTCGCGTTCCCGGTCGCTTTTCCGCTCTCGGTCGTTTTCCAGCTCCCGGTCGCTTTCCCGCTCAGAAGTTTTGTTATCGATTTTCTCTCTTGCTCGCGTTTCCTTCCAAGCTTGCTCTCCCGATTCCAGTCGCTTTCCGCGTTCCCGGTCGCTTTCCGCGTTCCCGGTCGCTTTCCCGTTCCCGGTCGCTTTCCCGTTCCCGGTCGCTTTCCCGTTCCCGGTCGCTTTCCCGTTCCCGATCGCTTTCCCGTTCCCGCTCACGCTTGCTCTCCCTGTTCCCGGTCATGCTTGCTCTCCCATTCCCGGTCAGGGTTGCTCTCCCGTTCCCGTTCCCGTTCACGCTCATTTTCTCTTTTCCATTCTTTCATAACTTCTGTTAGCCTATAAAACGTAAAATAGATTTGCTAAGACTATAAATATATATGAATGTTTGTGGGTTAGTTTGTCTATTATAGAAACGGGAAAGCGACCCGGAACGGACAGCGAGCGGGAACGGAAAAGCAAGCGTGAGCGGGAATGGGAGAGCAAACGTGAGCGCGAACGGGACAGCGACCAAGAACGGGAAAACGACCTGGAGCGGGAAAGCGACCGGGAGCGGGAAAGCGAGCAGGAGTGGGAAAGCAGGTGGGAAAGGAAACGGGAGAGAAAGAGACAAACATTAGAAAAACTTCTAAAAAACCCGGGCAACGCCGGGTATCTCCGCTAGTACATACATAAACACACACACAGACACACATACATGCACATACACATACATACATACACACATACATACATACGCACATACATACATATATATAGTTCCCGCTCGCTCACCCGCTCCGCTCCGCTCATTTTGTGACGGATTTCAAAAATTTTTTCTCTATATTTGATTCCTCTTGACTCTCAAGGTTGTGTGAAAATTTCATTACGATCGGATGAATGGTGTAGCAATGCATAAACGCCATTAACATATATACATACAAACATTCATTTTTATATATATAGACTAGCGTGAGAAAAACATGCATTATCCAAGTTCAGACCACAAACACTCAAAGATTGGCCTTGTGATTTGTTAATCGTCAAAGCAAATGCTAGGCGAATCGGAAATTGAATTCTTTTAAACTCAAAGGGCAAATCGGTTGGGATCATAGGAATCCTCGGAATGAGTATTTCCTCGCCTTTGAATTTTCCTTTGAGGATCGTCGCGTGAAGCACATTGACCATTAGTTTCTTTAAAACCAAACGCGTTCCATTGCATAGTTTTGGTTGATTTAGATTTCTAAGCATAATAACTACTGATCCAACCTTCAGTTGTAAATTGTGCGGTGATAAGCCAGGCACATCCAAGGAGTTCAAAAATTCAGTTGGATAGTTAGTGGCTTCATCTTCATTTGTTACACAGTCAATAGATTTGAAGGAATGCAGAGTACCAAAAATTTGATTCTGAATTAGAATATTTAAGTCATCCACATCTTTATTCTTAGCCGCCAAAATTGCTCTCTCACTCAACCATTTGTTCTTTTTATGATTAGCAATGATGTCTGGGAACACTTTATTGATAAGCTCGTCTTTCGATGAAACAAAACTGCAAAAATTGGGAGGAAAAGAAATCAATCCGGTCGATTTGTTGACAGGAACACGGCCATTACCGATGTTGAGCAATTGCATGGAAAAATCTTCAGCAGATGGATCGTTCAGCAATGCAACTCTCATGTTAGAAGACAGCTGAAATTTCATCACATAGCGCCACAGATATGATGATTTGAGGGAAGCATTAATTTCATCAGCAGCAGTCGATCTTGGAATGACTGGCAGTGTTTGGCGGAAATCGCCAGACAATAAAATCATTGCACCTCCAAAATGTCTCGAGTCATTGCGCAGATCTTTCAGTGTTCTATCAAGTGCTTCCAATGCGCGTTTGTGCGCCATTGTGCACTCGTCCCAGATGATGATTTTAGATGCTACTAAAACTTTTGCCACTGCAGTGTTTTGCAATGTTGCATGTTGGTTGTTCAGTAGTTTGAAAATTTAAGGGCAATTTTAATGCTGAACGAGCCGTACGGCATCCTTCTAACAAGGTGGCTGCTATTCCAGAAGAAGCAACTGCTACCGCGATGTCTGATCTTGCACGAACAGTGGCCAATATGAAAGACATGAGAAACGTCTTTCCAGTTCCGCCTGGGGCATCAAGAAAAAATAAGCCACCATTTCCATTATCGATTGCCTTCATTAATGTATCATACACTTTTTTTGTTGAGGGTTTAAGAGGGATACATTCGATTGAACTAATTGATCTAATTCATGTCGATTATAGCCACGTTCACGTTCTAATTCTCGATTAAAAGCATCATTCATTCTACGATCTGGCGCTGGCATTCCTAACTTGACTAACAAACTACCACACATCAGGTAACACATGTCTTCAATCAAGAGCAAAGCCTGGTTATGCATCTCTTCATTCACTTCAAGGTCGGGATTAGTTGAACTAACCCGTATTTGATGTAAAATGTCTTCTGACATGCTATTTTTGTATTTGTTCCTCAGTTCACGTGGATTTGAGTTCAGGTGGACATTATAATAGCAAATAATGTGCGTATCTGACTTGGAGATGCTGAAATAATTGCTTCAGACATTGTCGTGTCCCAATGATTATCGTTTTCAAGCAACTTGAGCTCTTGACATGGAGTACGAAATGTTGGGCACAATATATATACCATTGATAGTTCGTAGTGATCCAAAAGATGTTGAGCCACAAACATTTACCAACAGCAACCTCAAATAGAAGCATTCGTTGTTTTTTGGGTGAACTGTATAAATACGACCAAGAGCATCATTAGAATACACACCCGGATGTCCAGGAACCGCACGGCCTTGCTTCCGACGTTGAAATTTCTTTGATGAAGCGTTCCAAGTGTAATGGCCCATAAACAATTATTTTATTTTATATTTTAATTGGAAAAGATATTTACTTAATATTTTCTGTGAGATTTTCAATTGTAAACAATGAAATAGTCAGAAAATTTAATAACATGCGCTCTACCCCATATGTGCATAAATGTCATGTCGCGGAAAATTAAACATCTGTATATCTCGATAACCCAAACTCCAATTTGAAAATTTATTTTTCCGTAAGACCAAATAGAGGATGTTCTACAACTTTGCCATTTGAAGTTTTTATTTATTAATTTTTTACAGTACTTTGTAACGCTTTGTCCTGGAAAAGTAACGAAGTAAAAGTAAGTCCGAAAATATTACTTCGTTGCAAGTAAAAGTACTAAAAATAATGTGTACTCCGTTACAGGCAAAAAGTACGTCGGATGTACTTAAGTAAAGTAACGCGTTACTTTTACTTCGTTACCGAACAACACTGGTTATTAATGATTTTAGACGTACTCTTTTGTCTCATTACGTAAGACAATGTCGCGTTACGCGCAGTAACATATTTACTCGCTCAGCCAATAAGAATTCAATAAAGTCTCGTTGGTAATCTGGCGGATTAATACATAATTCTCGGCTATAATTAACTATAAACACGATGAAAAGTAAACACTAGTTTAAAAATTATGATAATTAGTATAAATAATTTATTTAAAATTGGGAAATGTTATATAAAATTATTTTAATTAAATAAATAATGTAATTATAATTTAAAAAATTTTACATAGACAAAATTTGAGTTTTAAAGAAAAGTGTAAACGAAGGAATAGCGTGTTATCATAGATATCATATATATCTATGCGTGTTATATAACGTTATAACTATTACCACGGCGGTAGGCGCCGGTATGCGATCTTTTTATTAATTTTATTTGTTACACTATATAGTATATTCAAACTCAGAATTTGTACCTTTATTTAAAATATTAGTAAAATTAAAAAAAATTATATTGAAACTTTTTATGCGACTACCTAGGATAGGGGTAAGGATAGGGTTATGGGTAGGGTTATGGGTAGGGTTATGGGTAGGATTATGGGTAGGGTTATAGGTAGGGTTATGGGTAGGGTTATGGGTAGGGTTAGGGGTAGGGTTAGGAGTAGGGTAAGGGTTAGGGGTAGGGGTAGGGTAGGGTTAAGGGTAGGGTAAGGAAGGGTAGGGTAAGGAAGGGTAGGGTAAGGAAGGGTAGGGTAAGGAAGGGTAGGGCAGGGGTAGGGTAAGGGTAGGGTAAGGTAAGGGTAGGGTAAGGTTAGGGTTAGGGGTAAAGTTAGGGGTAGGGTTTCATTTTAATACGGGATTGCAATTTTACAGATTGCAATCACGGCGAACCGCCGGGACAGTAGCAGCGACCTTATATATAGCCTTTGGGAAAAACTGCCGACTACTCCTGCGATCTGATCTTACTTGGGGATATCAATATTCACCTGGATCAGGACATCACTACAACCAGAAAGTTTCAAAATTTGCTCATGAGTCATGGCCTCACTCAACTGGTGACAGGACCGACTCATGACCATGGTCATACTCTTGATGTGGTTATCACGCGCTCATCTTCACTCATAACAATTTTATTAATTATCCCTCCTTCTCTATCCGACCATCCAATCATTATCTTTTCAACTTGTCATAAACCACCCCCCATTATCACCGAAAAAGTGGAACGCCGTTCGTTCAGGTCATTCGACTTAGCATCATTCAGTATCGATCTTTAAAATACCAGGCTCTTTGAAGTCTCGGCCTTGAAATCGGACCAATCTGCCGAACAGCTGTTCGATCTCTACGATGCAACAATGAACGAGCTCCTTGATCGTCATGCTCCACGGAAGTTGATTACCTTAAGGATAAAGCCAGAAAGCCCCTGGTTTGATGCCGACTGTAGTCGGTCCAAAAGACTAAATCGTCGACTTGAACGGCCTTATTTGTGCACCAAACTGTCGTCGGATAAAATAGCTTGGCAAACCCCGTCCATACTCAAACGTCGACTGTTCCAGAAAAAGTGCTCAAGCTACTTTCGACATAAAATTGAAGAAGTGACTGGCGATGGCCGGGCGACTTGGAGATCTTTAAACTCTCTTCTTAATCCAGTCACTGACATTTCTGCTAGTGGTCTTGCTCCTGATGCATTGCTTGACTACTTCACGCTGAGGATTGAGGACATTCGTCGAACCACAAAAGACGCCCTGCCTCCGCTTTTCAGTTCTTGCCCGGCCGATGCGTCACTACCAGCCAGTCACAAAAGGGCTATCGTCCGACCTCGACTTAAGAAAACGGGGATGGATCCCGTTGATCCCAAAAGCTACCACCCCATATCAAACCTATCGTTCATCTCAAAAATTATTGAACGTGTCGTCCACCGTCAGCTTTCTTCACATATTGAATCGATGAATCTGCTTCCGCAGGTTCAGTCTGGTTTTCGCAAGTACCACAGTACAGAGACAGCAGTCGGGAAAGTTTACAACGACATTATTCTTTCACTTGACAGGGGCCAACCGACTGCGCTCGTGCTCCTTGACTTCAGTGCGGCTTTCGACTGTGTCGATCATGTTCTCCTTACTGATCTTCTCCACACTAGTTTTGGCGTGACTTCAACCGCACTTGACTGGATTGGGTCCTTTCTATCAAATCGAACACATCTTGTCCGATTGGGCCGGGCGACGTCGAGAGTATCGGCCGTTGACTGTGGTGTGCCTCAGGGTTCAATCTTAGGTCCACTTCTCTTCATCCTTTACACAAGCCATATTACTCGGATTGCTTCTTCTCACGACGTGCAGACTCATCTTTACGCTGATGATACTCAGATGTACATTCATTTTGACGTAACCGACCTGCAGTCCGTTATTGAGCGTCTTGTCGCCTGTGTCAGCGAGATTCGCGTTTGGTCCTCATCTATGAGATTGAGCCTAAACCCCTCTAAAACAGAACTTATCTGGTTCCATCGAGGGAACACCTCAACGCGACACCTGGATGACTGTAGTCTTCAAATCAGTACTGACTGCGTCATCACCCCCGTGAAGTCTATTAGAAATCTTGGGGTGATACTGGATAGCTCCTTGCTAATGAATCTACATATATCGGCCGTGGCACGATCTTGTTTCTTCCACCTACGCCGCATCCGACAGATCAAGGGTGCCCTAAACAAACACTGCGTGCGGATTTTGGTCCAGGCTCTTGTTGTTTCTAGATTAGATTACTGTAACGTGGTCCTTGCAGGCCTGCCGATGACTGCTCTTCGCCCGCTCACTGCGGTTCTTCATGCTGCTGCACGTCTTGTCGGTGGCATCTCTCTACGGGACCACATCACGCTTCTCCGCCCCCTACCGGAAAGAGTGACCTTAAAACTCTGCTTACTGGTTTACAATATCTTAACAAATCGTGCCCCTGCCTACATGACACGGATGATAAGCCTGTGCTCCTCTCATTCTGGTCGTCAACATCTACGTTCGTCCTCCCATGGTGACGCTGTCATCCCAAGAACTCGTCGAAGTTTCGGTAAACGAGCATTCGCTGTTTCCGGGCCCGGTGCATGGAACCAACTACCTAAATCTATCCGAAGTGCTGTTCTAAATGAGGACTTCAGAGCATTGTTAAAAAAACACTTTTTTAATTTGACATATTGTTAATGGCATTCTTAGTGCAAGACTCATGTTTTGTTTTAGATAAAAATAAAAAAAAAAAAAATAAATAAAATAAAATAAAATTATATAAAGTGACTAGCGGGGTTTACTTCGTTGTTTCTCTCGCCTTTTGTTCTTTATCGTTTTACATAGAAAAAGTTTTAAAATTTAAATTTAATTTTTTTTTATAACTGAGTTTGTTTTTTAAATAAAATTTTATTATAAACTAATTTTATTTATTTTTTATTCATTTCATTCATACGATCATCGTACCTCACTAACCTCACCACTCACAACTACGATGTAAATAGTGCTTGGAAGGGTACTACTTACCGTTTTCAAAGTCTCTCAAATTACGATAAATAGTTTTTTTTAAATTAAATTTGGTATTAAATTTGTTTTTTTAGGTTATTGTAACAAAATAAAAATAATACGACTATTTTTTCGGCACGGGCGTCCGTAGGAAAGATTACCGTCTCGTTTTCTATGCTATATTTGCGTTGTCTTTGTATTCATTTTGCATTGCCGGTTTTATCGCGTTTGAATTAGATTTATCTTCAATATCTTAACGTTTTATTTAAGCCTTAGATTTTGATTTGGACGATTTTGGATTTTTAGCAGCGTTTTTTTTAAATTCCTATTCATTTATATAGTTGTATAATTGTATAGTTTGTATAGGTATAGCATAGTACAAAGTTTTTTCTCCAGTCAGTCTTTTGTCTGTCATTCTGTTATTTTTTTTATTTTCTTTTATTCGTGTTATTACATCTGTTAAGTTTGGTTATGGTAAGTTTGTATTGTAGTTAGCACATTTTTTAATCTAAATGTAACTAATATCGCAATGGAGTGCGTTGTGTGTAAATCTGCTACTGAAGAAAAACTAAAAATAATCTAAATATTGAAACAAAATGGGAAAACTTCTCTATTGAATTCTGCAACTGTAATTGGAGATACAATTTTAATTGACAGTTTAACTCTATAAATGTGGATGTTTGTATACATAAGTAAATAACAAAGCAAAGAAAAATAATCAGCCACAGCTTTGTGTTAGTTTTAGTTCTAGTAGCTAGCTGATCTAACTCCAATAAAAAGAATTTAAGATCTAAGTTTTCCACACAATAAACAATTTTTCCAGTCAAATATTAAGTAGTTCAAAAATTATTCCGGAAAGCTACCTCAACTGAAAATGCAGCCTGTTTGCATGTTTTGAGAACTCATTTTCAGGAAATGAAATTGAAGTATTTCTTAGACAATGATAGTTGGAGCTGGGAAAAATACAGTGATGGGTAGTTACTAACTATAAATAGTTAACTACTAGTTATTAACTACTCTACAGTAGTTAAGAAATAGTTAATAACTACTTTTTGTTAAGCTAGTTAACAACTAGTAGTTAACTACTTTTTAAAATAGTTATTAACTACAGTAGTTAACTATTTTTTTAACTACTTTATTTTTTTGGTGGCTGAAAATTACTCTATAGATGATGAAACTGAAGTGGAATAGCCAGTTTATGACATGTATGTAATTAATGAAAATCTCCTGGGCGCCGTAGCACAGTGGTGAAAGCAGTTATGCTATCATCCTGCCGTCGTGGGTTCAAATCTCAGTAACGGCGAGGCGTAATTCCGTTGAGCAAGGAATTCACTCACGCTGCTCAGACCAACTCAGCCTTTCATCCTTCACTGGTCGATAAATGAGTACCAGTTTCACGACTGGGGTGTAATAGGGTTCGGCACATTCCGATTTCGGAGACACGTGCGGGTGGCAGGTAATACTGTGTGATCCCATATGCACGAGTCGTTCCCGGCGCCTCTGAAGCTTAGCAACTGGCGCTTCTAATCGATCCTACTACTACTACTAGTGGTGAAAGTATATTAGATTTGATAGAAAGTGAGCAAGATAATATTGATAATTCTGCTGATGTGCTTCTTTTAACTCCTCATAAACACTGTGGTAATCTACATACATAATTACCTATGTCTGTATGTATGTATGTATGTATGTATGTATGTATGTATGTATGTATGTACTAGCAGTGCCCGTAGCGGCTTCGCTCGCATGAAATTAGAGAATATGAACCGTGCATACATAGTAGAGTACTGCACGGATCAATTTTTAGGTCTCGACTCATCCCGTCGACAACGTGGCCTAGCCCGTTTCAAAAACCGAAATTCCTGGCCCGGCACGGCCCATCTAATATGGGCCCGGCCTGTTTTTACAGGCCGAGAAGTTCTATATACTTGATAAAAAAAACTTCGGCCCGTCCCACCTTGACTTCAGGTTTAGCCCGGCCCGTCTGAACACCCTAAAATCACTAAAATGTCTATATACTTGGTTAAAAATCTCGGCCCGTCCCACCTTGATTTAAGGTTTGGGCAGGGCCGTATGAAGACCCTAAAATAACGGCTTGGTCCGTCCGTCTGGTGATAAACTGAACTCATCTACTTTCAACCGGCACAAAACCTCAAAATACTAATTTTCACATCTGTAGCACTTACAGTTTTTGAGTAGCAGTTATTTTAAAATCAAATAACCCTTTTTCCACTTCACATTTGAGGTCCTGGAAACCAAATTTTCAAAAAATGGTGAAACACGTGTATCGTTATTTTTTGAGTAGAAACTAAATACTAATTTTACTTTTGTAGCATTTACGGTTTTTGAGTAGCAGTTACTTTAAAAACCAAGTAACCCTATTTTCCACCCCATATTTGAATTCCTGGAAACCAAATTTTCAAAAAAAGGTAAAACACGTATATCATTATTTTTGGAGTAGAAACCAAATACTATTTTTTACTCCTGTAGCATCTACAGTTTTTGAGTAGCAGTTACATTAAAAAACAAATAACCTTATTTTCCACCCCACATTTGAAGTCCTGGAAACCAAATGTTAAAAAAATGGTAAAATACGTATATCTTTATTTTTAGAATAGAAACTAAATACTAATTTTTACATTTGTGGTATTTACAGTTCTTGAGCAGCAGTTACTTTAAAAACCAAATCACCCTATTTTCCACCCCACATTTGAAGTCCTGGAAACCATATTTTTAAAAAATTGTGAAACCCGTATATCATTATTTTTAGAGTAGAAACTAAATACTAATTTTTACTTTTGTAGCATTAACAGTTTTTGAGTAGAAGCTACCTTAAAAACCAAATAACCCAATTTTCCAACCCACATTTGAGGTCCGGGAAACCAAATTTGTAAAAAATGGTGAAACACGTATATCTTTATTTTTAGAAAAGAAGCTAAATAATAATTTTTACATCTGTGGTATTTACAGTTTTTGAGTAGCAGTTACTATAAAAGACAATTAGCCCTATTTTCCACCCCACATTTGAATTCCTGGAAACCAAATTTTCAAAAAATGCTAAAACACGTATTTCTTTATTTTTGAAGTAGAAACTAAATACTAATTTTTACTCATATAGCATTCACAGTTCTTGAGTAGAAGCTACTTTAAAAACCAAATAACCCAATTTTCCAAGCCACATTTGAGGTCCGGGAAACCGAATTTTCAAAAAATGGTGAAACACATATCTTTTTATTTTTCAAAAAGAATCTATATACCAAATTTCAAAATCTCCTCATTTTTGGTTTTCGAGATATACCTTGTTTTAGAAAAAAGTTTGTTTTCCAGTTTTTCCCCTCAGGAGCAAAATTTTCAAAAATCCTTTCTTAGCGGATGTTAACGCTATAAAAGTAATATAAGTTCCAAATTTCACGTTCCTAGGATGAGGCGTTTGAGCTCGGCGTTGATTATCAGTCAGTCAGTCAGGACATGTTCTTTTATATATATAGATGTATGTATGTATGTATGTATGTATGTATGTATGTTAGCAATTTTGCCTAACGCAGAGGCTGGGTGGTCATTAGTGAGTGAAATTAGTGCGCGCCGGTGTGTAATCAAAGTTATAAAACCAATAGTCACCGCAATGGATATCTTCCAAAGTGAAAAGTCATACATTGGTCACATTATTCAAACCATCATAGGATTTAAAAAATAACATCATGTTCAGATAAAACCATCAATGCTCTTTTACATGCACTATCTCAAGGTATAGAAAAACGATTTGGTCCTGTTTTGGAAAATGAAGAATATCTTCTAGCAACAGCAATAATTTTCCAATTTAAATTGAATTTTTTGAACAAAGAAAATTTTTTGGCATACATAAATGAAATGAACGAAGAGCTTGAAAAATCAGGTTTATTTAACTGCAAATGTTAAAAGTTTTTTTTGTTAATGTTTCAAAAATAGATTTTAAGTTGTGTCTCCTTAATACTGATATAGAGGCAGCACCTGATAGCCCAGATAGCCTAATTATTGTATAAGTTGTAAATGTGAGATTTTTAAAAAAGCCCATGCTCTTCTAAAAGTTGTTCATGTTTTAAATATGAGCTACATTGTATCTGCCTGTAAACATTGCTATGGTAAAGTTTGTAATAAATCTCTTCATACTGATAATCTTGAAGTAGATATGTTTAAGGGCGATATATGTGGAGGCCTGTATGAAAAACGGTTAAAATCGATGAGATACTATTTTAATTAGGCTTTGTTGTTGGACGTATTTATTCTTCAAATTGGCAAAAAAGTTGATGCTCTTAAAACAGTTTTGAAGGTACTTGTATATGCTTGTAAATGCTGCTGTGACAAAGATAACTGACTTTATATTAGTGGTTTAAGATAACTGACTTTATATTAGTGGTCTTGTAAATAATATCTATAATAGTGAAATATGTGTAAATGTCAGAGTTGGCCAATGTGAGCAGTTACATTTTTATTTAAAGTGATATATAGAAACTTATCAAGTTCTTGAGAAAATGTCTTCTTTGTTCTGCAGGGTTTTGATGCTTATTAAAATAGCTCTTGTATCTTTCCTCCAGTTACACGTCTATTATTGTTGTAACAAGTTCTTCTGCACATGAGGATATTGCTAAGCATTGTCTCAATGTCAAAACTGTTTGCTTGTGTGTTATAATAAACAGCAAACAATTTGACTATGATATGATGTGCATTATTTATCTAAAAAATCCTCATAATCTACACTTCCCAGTTTACTTCAGCCAGCACGACAAAAGTTGCTAGCAGTGTCTCTGAATTGAATTAAAATTTGACAATGTTTAAAGTGGTGTTAGTCAGTTTTTAGTGTTTAGAATGTCTCTTCGGAATTACTGAAGTGTCACAGCCAATGTAACAGCAGCTGGCAAACCATTCTCAGTCTGGCAATCCCGAACCTTTTTGTCTACAGCACTCTTGATATGTGTGGTGGACACAAGAAGTAAATTCGTAGATGAAGATCTGACTATTCTGCTCAACTGAATTGTGCTCAATATAATGATTTTTGAAGCTAGATAACAGTTATTATTATAATTATTTAATTTGAAACTTATACTTTGTTTCTAGAATTAAAATTTATGTTGTTCTAAAAACCAGTGTTTGATAAATTTCTTGTCTTTAAGATGTTTGAGCATGGTCTTCCTTTAAAAAGTGGTAAGATTCCCATAACCGGCACCCCCTTCAGCTATTTTCAAACAAGGTTGTGTTTTCAGGTTGCATTGCTTTTTAAATACTGGAGAATTTCGAAAACGTAGACTAGTTGAGTGTACATAATCGTTTATACAGAGGATTTAAACTAGTTTAAGCATTTGATAACAACATTCTTCGGGCAGCTCCATAAGCAAACGGAAAATAAAAGTTTCGTTAAAAAAACATAGAAATAAATAACTAAACTGTTTTATGAGCATTTGAGCGTAAAAAGTTTAAATTTCGTGGAGATAATTTGTAAATTAAGCGTCACTTTTACGCAGAAATAGAAAAAGCTGGCTTTTGATTGGTTGGCGTTAATAAACAGATTCGCGAGTTTTGAGCAACTTCTTTTGCTAATAACTTTTTTTAGGGACCGATCTATATCTGGTATCTCTTTCCAGCTCTTAGTTATAACAAATTCTATAGTTTAATGTACTTTTTGGCTTGTCTATTAAAATTTCCGAACCAAAAGCTATATCTACCAGACTATTACTCGTTGCAATACGACGAGCTGAACCAGCATTCATGAATACGATTTGCAACAACAAGTTTAGCAACCATCCGTTAAGCCGTTTTACCGTAACTAAGGGGCTCAACTAGTTAATTAAACTGCGGTTGGTGAATACGGCCCCTGGCGGTTGAAAAGTTTGTTGTTAAATTTACCTGGGGCCGTATCACCAACCGTCGTTAACCGCTAACCAAGGGTAAAAAAATAACTGGCGGTTGAAAAATTTGTTGTTAAATTTAACTGGTATTCACACAGCGTTGTTAACGCAACGGACCGCTTAACTAAGGTTACAATATGTCATCTTTTAACCGTGCTGTGCTCGCTACCACCGTTAATTTACTTCTATGTTGTAATCAATCAATCCATTAAATTTTTATAGCGCTATTTACTTGGTGTTCAATAGCGCTCGAGCACGAACTTATTAAACAGATAAGCCCCCCCCCCCACTAAAAAATGTAAGCCGCCCCACTAGAATATTTGGCAGTTTTTTCACCTTATTTACACCTAAGCCAGCCATGTGATGATGAAGTTACGATCTGGAGTTTAAATTTAAATATAAATGTATTAAATAAAATTAAATAAAAAAGTAAATGAAGTCGAGATAATAGATGAACCATTGCTACAACCCATACCAAAAAAGGCAAAAGTTACAGAGTAGCACGCTACGTGATTCTGTAGTTATATCTACTCTTGGACAGAGTGATGAGCAAGAGTCGCAAGAGTGTTCACCGGAGTGGAATCAGCTTTATGCTGTTTATTTTAGCATGTTGGACAGTATATTAGGAGAGTTGGTGGAGAGGTTTGTTGATGGTTCTTCTAAATGTTTGACTTGTGCACTTCTACCAACATCAGACAAGTTTTTAGATGTCAACGACCTTAAACCGTTTACGCAACTGCTAAAACAAGACATGCATGATGATGTTGAAAAATATATTGCAGACGAGGCTCTCATTGCAAGTAGTTTCTAAAAAACGAATTTCAACCAGTCTGCAGTCTCCAGGAAGTGATGGATTTTATGCTGGACTATAAAGATGCATTTTCAACTTTACATTGGCACTATTCAGCTGCAATGACTCTCGGCATCTCGACTGCCATTTCTGAAAATTCATTTTCTTGTCTAACACAAGTACTATGACCACAGAGAAGATCAATGTCCAATGAGAGAAAGAGCAAACTTGTACTTTTGGCATTTGAAAAATCGCTCTGTAAAGCAATTGATATGGATACCTTCTTGCAGAAAGTTTCTATTCAATCACGTCGCCAGTGTTGGGTAAAATCATTTTTGAAATGATTTGAAATCAAAATCAAAATCTTCAAGAAAAATATGATTTCAAATCAAAATCAAAATCATTAATTACAAAATGATTTCAAATCAAAATCACTTTTAAAAATGATTTCAAATCATCAAATCAAAATCATTTTTTTTGTAAATTATTATTACACGGTATGGTTTAATTTAACATAATTTTGTCTATTAAATTATGTTTTAACACAATTTGATCTAAAATCACTTAAACAATGAAATGTGACTAAAGTTTATTCATCTTCAAAAGCAACAATTTCTCAAATATTGAATCAGTCAAACTATTTCTTCTGTGAGTTTCAATTAAACCGGCGGAACTGAACAGTCTTTCGACAGGAGCTGACGAAGGCAGTGTTGTATTATATCGTATGAACACTTTTTTAATCAATTCATATGAACTAAAAATGGCAAAAGTGCTGTCAACATCCGATAAATAGTTCATAATTTTTATCTTAATGTTGTAGACATTGTTAGAGGTACCGATGGTCTGTGAAGAACCCTGGTCATCATAGTAGCCGTAGTCATTATCAATTCGTTCCAAGCTTTGACTTTTGAGTCCATCAGCAGTAGCTGACATAGATATGACGCTCATCCTTTAAATATTAAAATTCAACTGCATTTGAGTTTTCGGCATATTAAGACAGCAACGTATTTGATTTAATAATTGTTCGGTAGGAAAGTACGGTTTTACCGTGTCTTTTATAGATAGTATAATTATAGCACGTTACCTTCAAATGACGAAGACAATTTTGATCCTGAAATTGACTTAGCTACCACTCTGTCACCTTTCCCGCTAGTTATTTAAAAAAAAAAATTACCATCAAGTAACGAAGGCAAATTACACATTCTTACGCAATTAAAATCGCAATCTATACCATGTGCCATGTTGTTAAAAACTATTTGTATAAGTTACCGCTCAAAGCGATTTTTGGCTTGGCATAGAAATAGCAGCATAGAAAAAATATGTTATGATTTTGATTTTCGAATATTAAAATAAAATCGAAAATCGTCAAAAAATGATTTCAAATCAAAATCATAATTAAACTTTGCAAAATGATTTCAAATCAAAATCATAATTAAACTTTGCAAAATGATTTCAAATCAAAATCAAAAATCAATATTTTGATTTGAAATCGTGATTTGAAATCATTTGATTTCAAATCCTACCCAACACTGCACGTCGCATTTTGTTGTAATAGTAATTTATCAAAATTTTTGATAAAAGTGTGAACACCTATATCAAATACCAAGAATGCAATAAAATAAAATTGGATTCAAATAATTGTCTTGCCAATGATCAAACCACATTATAATAAAATGCACATTTTAGTTTAGTTTCTTATTTCAAGCTACTAAACATCCATTCATGTTTTACACATGAAAATTGTCATCAGTTTCTTAATCTGTGCTTGGACTTATAGTCTTACAATACTATAATAACTTCAATTTTACAGTTTTAGAACAGAGAAAAATGCTAATTCAATTTAGCTGACAAACATTAGATAAGATAAGATAAGATAACGTTTATTATAGTGGTTTAGAAGACTTTACGCCTATAGACAACCACTTCGAATTAAAAATAATAATAAATAGAATAAAATAAAATAAATGATAATAATAGATAAATAAACTAATAAAAAATAAATAATTGCATAAAAAATCAGTATCCATGCCTGGATAGCGCTACTTTAAAAGATGTGGTAGTCTCAGATGCTACAGTGTCATCGTCCAAGTCATTCCATATGTTTATCACTCTAGAACTAAAAAAAGCCTTTTTTAAAGTCTTTTCTTGTTTTTTAAAAAGCTTGAATCTATGTCCCCTAGTGCTTTGAATCGGTGGTTGTTCGAAAAACATTGCTGGTGTTAAATCCTCTTTTCCTGTTATTATCTTGTAGGCTTCGATCAAGTCACCCCTACTTCTCCTTTTCTCTAGAGTTGTTAAGCCGCATTGTTTTAATCTTTCTTCGTAAGGTAACTGGCTTAAATGCTTAATCAACTTTGTAGCCCTCCTTTGTACCTTCTCCAACACTACGATGTCCTTTTTTAAAACAGGGCTCCAAGCTTGTACACAATATTCTAGATGTGGTCTTACCAAACATTTGTATAGTCTGATAATTATTTCCTGGTTTCGACTTATTATTGTTCTCTTGACCAATCCTAAAATCTTATTGGCTCGCTTTGCTGCTTCCGCACACTGTCTTGATGGTTTGCCGCTATTGTGTACTACAACTCCCAGATCTCTTTCCTCTTCAGATGTCTTCAACAATATTCCTCCCATCTCATACTGAAACTCTTGATTTCTCTTACCCATGTGCATCACTGAGCATTTATCTACGTTGAACATCATTTGCCAGTCTAGGGACCATTGGTATATTTTTTCAAGATCTTTTCTTAAAATGTCGGCATCCAGCTCACACTCTACTTTCATGGATAACTTTGTGTCATCAGCAAATTTCGAGACCTTTGAACAAGTCGCTAAATCAAGGTCGTTAATGAACAGAACAAATAGTAATGGTCCCAAAACGGATCCTTGCGGTACACCACTTTTTATGCTTTTCCACTCCGAGTATTTCCCTTTAATTCCCACTTTTTGTCTTCTGTCAGCTAGCCATTCTTTGATCCATCCTCGAATATTACCTCCTATTCCAGCCGCTTCTATTTTTCTCATCAACCGTGTATGTGGTACTTTGTCGAAGGCTTTGGCAAAATCCAGATAGACTATGTCTACAGGGGATCCTTTATCTAAGTGGGTATAAACATTTTCAAAACAATCTAGCAAATTTGTTAGACATGATCGCCTTTGTACGAATCCATGTTGGCTGTTTATCAAAATGTTGTGGTGTCTAATGTGATTCATTAATTCGAGCTGAATGATTTTTTCCATGACTTTGCAAATAATACATGTGAGACTTACTGGACGATAGTTACTTGCCTGAGATCTGCTACCTTTTTTAAAGAGTGGTACAATGATTGCATCTTTCCAATCACGAGGAATTTCTCCAGTTTTCAAGGACCTGTTCATTATTTCTGCTAATACATCGCTTATTTCGTGTCTTACTTCTCTTAAAAACATGGGATGTAATGCATCGATACCCGGACTTTTATCTGTTTTTAGGTCCTTCAAGTGTCTTTCAACGTTCTCTTTTGTGATAACCACATCAGTCATTATCTCGTCTATTTTTCCCTTAAACATGTTCACAGGTTCCGGTATGTTTTCTATGTCTTCTTCAGTAAAAACCGTACAAAAATAATTATTTAACATTTCAGCTACCTCTTCATCGTTTTCAACCACTTCGCCTAACTCATTTTTTAACGGCCCCACTAGGTCTTTTCGTTTTTGCTTACTTCGGACATACGCATAGAAACTTTTGCTGTCATTTTTTATATTATCCGTCAGCTTTTTCTCATAATCAATTATGGCTCTTTTAATGCTTTTTTTTGTCTCATTTCTTTTCTTGACATATTTGTCGCGCAATTGTTGCAGTATTATTTCTTTGCCTGTCTCATTATTACTTGCAGCTGCAATTTCATTTCCATTTCGAAGTGTTTGGAACCTTTTCCATGCTTTGATTTTTGCTCTTCTTCAAAGCATGGAAAAGGTTCCAAACACTTCGAAATGGAAATGAAATTGCAGCTGCAAGTAATAATGAGACAGGCAAAGAAATAATACTGCAACAATTGCGCGACAAATATGTCAAGAAAAGAAATGAGACAAAAAAAAGCATTAAAAGAGCCATAATTGATTATGAGAAAAAGCTGACGGATAATATAAAAAATGACAGCAAAAGTTTCTATGCGTATGGTTTTGGTTTTCGATTTTTGAAGGACTCTCAATAATTCAAACTATTTTCATAATTTAGTATTTTTTAGCGCTATTTTGACAGTGCAATACTATTAACCCCAATATTGGCAATATTGCTGAACTGATTAATTCGAAGAAACAATTTAAAGCTAACTGTCAAACCACACAATTTTTATAACAATATAAGTATAATGATATACTTGATATATAATCTAATCTTCTATTTAGATTGTTTAGAAACTGATGACAAGTTTTATGTGTAACACATGAATGGATGCGTAGTAAGTGTAGTAACTTAAAATGAGAAGCTTAACTAAATAGTACATTTTATTGTAATGTGATTTGATCTTTGTCAAGACAAATATTTAAATCCGATTTCATTTTATTGATTTCTTGGCATTTGATTCAGGTGTACAAGTTTTTATCAAAAATAAAATAAGGAAGTTATTGTATTGTGGACTATAACGGTTGTCTTAATCAATAATTAAATTTGATTCAATGCTGTCATCCCATTGGTGTGCCATGCCCGCATCAAAAATCAAGATTGTGGATAACAACAAGCATACTATTATTTGAAAAAATTGCCTATGAAAATTGTTAACTTTTGTTATTACAAGCAACAATATTGCAACTCTTAGAAAACCTAAAATCACATAATATGATATCCGATATTGGATGCCATTTTGTGCCAAATGCTACAAAATGCTTTGGCGAATCTCTTTATCGTGAGGGGCTTTGCACCTTCGGCGCTCGCGCTCAGGCTTCTTCGGTGCCCTCGTTCGTCAGTAGCCCTCTACTATTTTTCATAGCCCCCCACTCACTAAATCCTGCCTACGGGCCTGGAGAGGTGGCGGAGTGTTGATGTTTTTTGGGACAGTCTTGAGTCAATGGAGGAGGATCAATTTGAGGTGATATGGATACTAACAAGACAGTTTAGAATGCCAAGGGAAATATCCCATATCCTAATAGGAGTTGTATATCACCCTTCAGATGGTGACAACTGGGCACTCTCACAGTACCTGCTCAAATGCCTCGATCAGGTCGTTAAACTTCACCCCTCGGCAAAAATCATACTAACGGGCGACTTCAATCAATTTCAAGACTCGTTGATCATATCTTTCCCACTCAAACAGGTCGTGAAATCGGCGACAACAGAATTTGCCACTTTGGACAAAATATACACAAACATTCCAGAATGGTATAATAACCCGGTAATTTTGCCACCCGTTGGAAAATCTGACCATAATGTTGTGATGTTCGCCCCTTCATCTTCAATCACTCCAGAACGAGGCTCCGATCAACTTGTTACTATTAGAAGCAGGAGCCGAAATGGGAGATCGCTGTTCGCGCAGGATTTGAGGAGCATCGACTGGTCACCGATGACGTCCATGCAGAATTGCTCCGAAATGCTACTATTCTTCAACAGCAGAATATACGATCTACTCAACCAACATCTGCCCACATACAAAATAAAACGTCATTCAACTGATAAGCCGTGGGTCAATGACATACGACAACATGCCTTCCTCCAGGGCAACCAGGAAAAATACAAATCCTACCGGAATAAAGTCCAGCGCTATGCCAAATCATTGCGAAAAAAATACTACGAAAACAAAGTGGATGGCCTATGACGTGCTGATTCCCGCAACTGGTGGTCGAGGGTTAAGAACGTCACAGGAATGTCAACATCAACCAATGGATCCCTCACTGGACTGGCTAACAAGAACTATGATGGTGATATGATGAAACTCGCGAATGAGATCAACAAATTCTTCCACATGGTTTCCAGTGACATTCAGCCATTGACCTTGGATATACTGAAAACGATCCCTCCTGAACAGCTGGACATCGCGCCAATTACAATCAGTGAGGAGCAAGTGGAATGGAGGTTGATGTCAACAGACGTATTCAAATCGCCAGGACCGGACGGCATACCCAACTGGATCCTCCATGACTTGGCGTCTTATATCAGCGGACCAATAACTGCAATTTTCAATGCATCCATAGCCGAAGGAGTAATTCCTGACATCTGGAATCAGTCAAATGTAGTCCCAGTTCCCAAATCGACTCCGCCTAGGACAATTGAAGACGACCTGCGCCCAATCTCACTGACCCCAACTCTTGCAAAACACCTGGAGTGGTTCATTGGCCAGCGGCTCCTATCGGCTGTATCAGACAATCTAGACTCCCAACAATTTGGTGCTTTTAAAGGTCGTTCAACAACGCATGCACTCGTCGATATCGTCCACAATTGGAATGCAGCCCTCGACGCTGGGTCCTTCGTCCACGCCGTCTTTGTGGACTACGCGAAGGCTTTTGATCATGTTAACCATTCCATTCTGTTGTCCAAACTCATCTCCTTGAATGTTCCAGCCTACATCATCAGGTGGATTTACTCATTCCTCGACGGGAGACGGCAGCGTGTCAAGATTGGAAGCATATTCTCAAACTGGATGACATTGAATGGAGGAATGCCCCAGGGCACCTGGTTGGGTCCCTTGATGTTTGTCATCCTTATTGACGGATTTAGGCTGGACTGTCTGCTACACAAGTTCATAGATGACACGACGGCATCCGAAATCCTCAGAAAAGATCAAAGCAGCGTAATGGAGAACATCTATCAGCAACTGTTGAATTGGTCAAAATTAAACCACATAAATATTAATTCCAAAAAGACTGTGCAAAAATCTTCCTCCTACTTTGACAATGGATGGAGCAATCATTGAGCGTGTAACATCATTTAGGCTTCTAGGCGTGAATATCTCATCCACATTGAAATGGGACGATCACGTTGCGGCCATATGCTCGAAAACCGCCTCCAGGATGCACTTTTTTAAAATCCTATGATGATCTTGTGTTTGCCAGAAGGACGCCTTCTGCTTTTACATAACAGTCATCCGACCCATACTGGAATATGCTTGTCCTGTATGGCACAGCATGCTAGCAAAGAATCTGTCATCCAAAATTGAATCGCAGCAGATACGGGCATTGCGCATCATATACGGTGACTTGAAGTACGACGCTGCTCTGATGACTGCGGGGATCTCCTCACTACACGACAGGCGCGAGAGGCTGACTCGCGATTTCTTTCAGTCTGTTCGCCAACCATCCAGCTGCCTTCACCACCTCATGCCGGCTCGGCGAGATCCAGAACCTCTATCGAAGCTGCGAAATGCTTCAGAATATCCGGTCCCTTTCTGTAAAACTAAAAGATTTCAAACATCGTTCTTGCCATATTCTCTTAAGAACTTTGAATAATTCAATATCACGTTCTTCCTGTCTTCGATCTTATATGTTTATCAGTGTTGGGTAAAATCATTTTTGAAATGATTTGAAATCAAAATCAAAATCTTCAAGAAAAATATGATTTCAAATCAAAATCAAAATCATTAATTACAAAATGATTTCAAATCAAAATCACTTTTAAAAATGATTTCAAATCATCAAATCAAAATCATTTTTTTTGTAAATTATTATTACACGGTATGGTTTAATTTAACATAATTTTGTCTATTAAATTATGTTTTAACACAATTTGATCTAAAATCACTTAAACAATGAAATGTGACTAAAGTTTATTCATCTTCAAAAGCAACAATTTCTCAAATATTGAATCAGTCAAACTATTTCTTCTGTGAGTTTCAATTAAACCGGCGGAACTGAACAGTCTTTCGACAGGAGCTGACGAAGGCAGTGTTGTATTAATATCGTATGAACACTTTTTTAATCAATTCATATGAACTAAAAATGGCAAAAGTGCTGTCAACATCCGATAAATAGTTCATAATTTTTATCTTAATGTTGTAGACATTGTTAGAGGTACCGATGGTCTGTGAAGAACCCTGGTCATCATAGTAGCCGTAGTCATTATCAATTCGTTCCAAGCTTTGACTTTTGAGTCCATCAGCAGTAGCTGACATAGATATGACGCTCATCCTTTAAATATTAAAATTCAACTGCATTTGAGTTTTCGGCATATTAAGACAGCAACGTATTTGATTTAATAATTGTTCGGTAGGAAAGTTCGGTTTTACCGTGTCTTTTATAGATAGTATAATTATAGCACGTTACCTTCAAATGACGAAGACAATTTTGATCCTGAAATTGACTTAGCTACCACTCTGTCACCTTTCCCGCTAGTTATTTAAAAAAAACTTACCATCAAGTAACGAAGGCAAATTACACATTCTTACGCAATTAAAATCGCAATCTATACTATGTGCCATGTTGTTAAAAACTATTTGTATAAGTTACCGCTCAAAGCGATTTTTGGCTTGGCATAGAAATAGCAGCATAGAAAAAATATGTTATGATTTTGATTTTCGAATATTAAAATAAAATCGAAAATCGTCAAAAAATGATTTCAAATCAAAATCATAATTAAACTTTGCAAAATGATTTCATATCAAAATCAAAAATCAATATTTTGATTTGAAATCGTGATTTGAAATCATTTGATTTCAAATCCTACCCAACACTGGGTATACAGTTTGACTGATTCAATATTTGAGAAATTGTTGCTTTTGAAGATGAATAAACTTTAGTCACATTTCATTGTTTAAGTGATTTTAGATCAAATTGTGTTAAAACATAATTTAATAGACAAAATTATGTTAAATTAAACCATACCGTGTAATAATAATTTAAAAAAAAAATGATTTTGATTTGATGATTTGAAATCATTTTTAAAAGTGATTTTGATTTGAAATCATTTTGTAATTAATGATTTTGATTTTGATTTGAAATCATATTTTTCTTGAAGATTTTGATTTTGATTTCAAATCATTTCAAAAATGATTTTACCCAACACTGTGTATACCCTCACAGTCCGTTTGGAGTCGATGCTCCTGTAAAGCAACAAAGTCGACGTTGTACTCTTCGCAGCCGATGATGATCCTTTGAATTTTGTGCCTGGTTTCCCCGCTATCCCTGAGGGTTTGGACGTTGTAAGTTCCGATTTTGAAATCCCGTTTACCTTTCCTAGATGTTCTATGTCACCAGACGGTGTCATGAGCAGTGTGACTTCATGTTATCCCGCTTTCATCACACACATTAAAGAGTTTTGTCGTCTGGTGACACTAGCAGGGTTGCCCGGAATGGGTACTTCAGAAATTGTTTTCGTAGCAGAATAAATTCCTGGCAATTAGGTTGCTAGCCTTAAGAACCAGAGGTTTGAAATCAGGGTTTTCCTTCCCCTAGATGGGCTGCCCTCCCGGGTTAACGAAGCCCATCTGTCTGTTGGTTTGAAATCAGGGTTTACCTTTCCCTAGATAGCTTGCCCTCCCAGGTTAACGAACCCCATCTGTCCGAAGCTTCTGGTTTTTAGGCGCCAGAGATTCGCCTTCGCCCCTTCTCCTGTTAGTAAAAGCAGTTCCGCCAACGAGCAGGCCAGGAGCTGGACTTGGTTATCAGAGGCTGTATGAGACGCACGCCATTAGGATTATTTTATAGGCAACTGGGAGCTTATCCCCAGTACCCACTCCCAGCTATGATAACCTTATAATAGTTTTATGATAAAAAATAATTTAAAATAATTTAAAAAAACCGAAAATAATTTAAAAAAACCGAAAATAATTTAAAAAAACCGAAAATAATTTTAAAAAACCGAAAATAATTTTAAAAAACCGAAAATAATTTAAAAAAACCGAAAATAATTTAAAAAAACCGAAAATAATTTAAAAAAACCGAAAATAATTTAAAAAAACCGAAAATAATTTATGACGCTATTCTCCATGTTTACCAGATAATATATGTTATTCCTCTTCTAGTCACGTCTTTGAAATTGACTGTATTTCTGATTTTATTTATTTTGTTAATACTGTTATTATTATATTGAATTGAATTTAAATTTTACTCAAATAGTAATTTAATTCTTTTCAATTAGTCGTATCTTTTACCTTTTAGTCACTGCAGTTTATTTTTAAAATGAAACGGCTCTGAAAAATTGCCGAAATCGATCTATAAGCCAACGATTCATGGAGTTTGTTTTTAATAATAAACTACTTCTAAACCGATTTAGACTATTAGAGAAACATAAAAATAAAATCGATTCAGCGAAGTATGCAGTTTTATTTAATCGAGTATGCTTGAAAGAACATATTGTGCCGAAGTATTCAATATATATATACTAGTGGCTGGCCCGGCTTCGCTCGGGCTTTTTTTTAATAAGTATGCAGAGGGTCAAGGGCCGGAGTTCCGGACCCACGTGGGAGCTTTCAGATAGAATTTTTAATTGATCGAAATTCTGGGAGTAAGGCACAATATTTTTCATTACACACAGGCACACACACACACA